>OW679201.1:87758738-87872771 GCA_940337035.1 Agriotes lineatus | reverse complement strand
GCACACAACTTCCTTTTACAGTGATCTTATAATTAGCCAAAAATTTGATTTTTGATTTTTAAGCATTTGTCAAAAATTTCCAAAAATTAAAAATTTTACAAAAACGGTACTAAATAGAGTGTTAGTTCAAGAGACAAATTTTCTCTAGAATTTTAAGCTTAATTCAAATATGTAATAATATACCAGGTGTTCTATTTAAAATAGGAGTTAATAAAAAAAATAGAAAAAAAAACAAAAGAAACCCATTTAGAAATATGCAACTGGAAAATCACCTATCTCACATCAATACACATTAAAAATGTAATAAAAATGTAAAGTTTAAAAAAATTTGTTAGAGCCCTTTTTGAAAAATCGAAAAAAACTGAAAAATCACAAGAGTAAACTCCTACTTCCGGTTACGCGATTTTCTTCCAAAAGCTTGCTGTCTCATGTACATGGTACACAAAACTTACATATGAAGTTTCAACGCCATACCTCTTTTCGTTTTTGAGATATTCTGTTCACAGACAGACAGACAGACAGACCACACAGACAGACAGACAGACCAATGAAAAAAATACGTTTTTTGGGTTCAGGGACTCGAAAACGTGAAGATCTGTTGAAAACTCAATTTCGAATTTTTGGGGTGAATCCAATACTTCCTTTATTGTAAAAGGAAGTAAAAATTAGATTTTTCTGGCCTTGAGATTGTTAAGTTAGCTAAAATAACACGCTCAAAAAAATCTCATTAAAATCTTACTTATTTTCCGAAAAACACCACTTTTTGTATTTTGACAATTTCGAAAAACTTTATTTTCTAAATAAATAAAAATCACTCGGTATATGTGATACGGGGTAAATAGGTTTTTAGACAAGCACAAATTATTGACGTAAAAATTTTTTTTGAAAAATCAAAAATAAAATTTTTTCCATATTATGCCGACTTTTTGGCGGACACTGTATATCTCAGTTACACACATGAATTTTATTAATAATTTATCTTAATGAAATAGTAAATTTTAGAATCTCAAAAAATTCATACATTACAAATTATTGCCAAATATGACCAAATATGCAAAATCTAGAAGTATGCTTTAAAAGGTGCAAATATGTAAAATATTCAAAATAAAACTTTACTAAATGATTTGTTTTCACATAATTAGTATACTACATATGCAAAAAGTTTCGCCGGCATATAAATTATAGAAAATATTTATTGGCCATATAATATCAGCTTTACTTGTAAGTGTTTACTGTACAATGCAAGTTTCTAATCCATGGATCTCAGAAATTTCTAGTATTGATTTAAATAGAAGTGTATTTGTTTTGGTTTTTACATCTTTCCTCAATAATACTGAATTTAGTTTGTTTATTAACGCTCGGTTTTTGTGCCTTTATCGTCTTTTTAATATTGTCTTATTTATTTAGCTTGTACATATGTATTACAATAAAAAAACAATCGATGTATGTATATAATAGTCTACAATAATATATTATCTACAGTTCAATATGGCTATTTCTCGGCCAATTTATTGCAGCAGGGGTATTTGTAGTATTTGTTATTTCAAAAACATATACATAATTCATTTACCCATTGCCCGCCCCTATGCTTGGCGCGCCAATTAACTAACGCGACGTCTCGTGTCCCTCCGTTTGGGCCACAAATTTGTAACGCGGTAACTTTTGTTTCCCTACAATTTTATTAATTTTCCTTTTATCTATTGCTAGTTAGCTTAATAACAGTGAGATCTTTTTTGTTTTGTTTAGTTCAGTTCGTAGCTAGGGACAGCTCTTGTTGCAATGAACTCAGAAGGTGACCTAGCTTCATGCTCAGCTGTAAATGTTATAGTAGCAAAATGTAGTGAAGTAAAAAGCTATTTTTCTTACAATAAAATGAACAGCAGATATATATGTATATTTGCTGTAAAGGAGAGACACTTAACTAATCTTAATAATTAAGTACTGAACAACGAAGCGTAAAGCTATTTCTACCACGCCTTTATCCTGCCAGTCTACTACACGGTTGTGTGACTCACACAGATTCGGGCTCCGGTAGCTGCTCGCATAAATCACTCACTTTGAGTGATCGTTGAATTGTTGTTCTACCTGCTCTTACTGTAGACTAAGAGCTTACCAAATTCACAATGTGTAGTTCTATGAACCCTTTTAGGCCACGGCTTGAGTAGGCGAGTAGCCTAACTTATTGAATTTAGGGGGAAAATGCCCTTCTCCAGGGGTCACGGTTACCAAGGAAGTTTGTATGGTGGCTGGAGAGCGTGAGATTCGAACTTGCAAACTGCTGAGTACAAGTACAAATGCTTTGCCTTTCTGCTACGCTTGTTGAAGTCCAGTCGTATTATAACCTAGATCTATAACTCGCAGGTATTTTCGGTGATGCTTTTAATACTGCGCCACTTGAGGACGCAGACTTTGTCGGTCTCTTATGCATATGAGTAGCCAAACAACAATATCGACAGGACTTCTGGAATCTCCATGGGGTTAACAAGATACTCTGTGAGTTTCCGAGGAAAATGTAGGAACGCCCAGTTTTGTATGACGACACCGGGTCACGCACACCCTGAAATAAGGGCACCCGGCGAGCACTCTTTTTGCGCGATATGCACAAACGGGAACTTGACTTACCAGTGGCGCCCGCTTTATTTCATACACTTTAATAAATCTAATTATTAGAATCTAACAAACGCCAAAGAACATTCATTTATTGTTACTTCAAATACGCTCATGCGAGCAAGGTCAATTTTCTGCGTTCACGTATTGATTGGCTGTGTTTTCTCTCTAGATCTGAGCATATTAGTTAAAGAGTGGGGTATTCTTAGCTTTGGAAGTTTTTGCAGGAAGGTGTAAAATGTGCATTTACTCGACTATACTTTGATAACTTTGTAGGAACCCATGTTTAAGTGTTGCGTAACTCATAGTGAAAAATAAAAATTAACTATTATAAGAAAAGCCCTTTATAAGTTATCAACAATTCCTGTTTGTGCACCAATAAGATTCCTGGTACATTTTCATTATAGCTTGAGTGGCGGCATTTGCATTGTGAAAGCGTAAATATAAATCAAGTCGCCACCGAAATGTATGATTCCCTACACTTTTACCAGAATATATTCCTTAAGCATTTTTGGCAACTTTGCTGAAGAGCATGTGCTGGTGCCATCTGTTGGTCGGTTAGAATTAGAGCGGCAAAGCACATAAAATTTTGAAGAATTCGCGTAAAACAAAAATAAATTGTATTGTTCGTTGAACATCTAAATTCAGAAGCCATTCAAACCACAAAAAGTCAGCAACGACACCTCAGACGTATTGTTCCTTTGCGCGTTGGCTCCACATGGTTTTTAAATAAGCGTGAGCTAAGCCATTAGCATACAAACTGCATAGTTGCTCGGCTGCCAAAGGATGTTAAGTACACCAAAGTTCACGGCGAGCTAATTCATTTTTCGGCCCTGATTCATGCAAGTGCAATTGGCCTATGACTTAACTCGCTATTTTGAACGATGCGGACAATGCCAGAGGGCAGGAAGACGTTGTGCCCGATTGTCTGCGACAACAGGAACACTTCGCCAATACCAGACATTTTTCCCCGGGTACATGAACGATGATCGATACCCCAGAGGAATCCCGACTATTTTCGATGTAACAAAAAGTTGTTATGCGTACAGGAGAGACGTCTCAATTCTGGAGCATGACGGGAATTTGGGAAGTATTTTTATTTGAAACTCCAACTGACAGTTCAAAGTTGTCTCTTTGTACTATTTTTACCGATTCCCTGTATTTGTCTCCGTGAATTAGGAGTGTCAAAGTTAACGATGTCAAAACTGTTGGCGGCTTGTATATAGATCAAATTCAAAATACTTAAAAAAAACTACGACATTTATTTCGACGCGATAAAAACTTACAGTCGTAGATGTAATGCGTACTATTAACCATACAATACAGTAGTTACAGTGTTATCCTTGCATACCACCTCACCCTTCAAGGTTATTTAACTTTGTCTTTTATCCGAACCTATTGAAAGTAACGCTATATGTATACAAACTTTTCGATTTTTTTTAAAGGTCGCCAATGATTACCATGTGATAGATTCGTTCAAGAGAATCAAAAATTCCCAGGACTTGGGTATGCTTTTCATTTGAATGGCTTTGAAGTGACGTCTTTTTAATTGCTCGTCAAAGACTAATTTTCGATATTGAGTAATTTACGGTTATAATGAAGGTCTCCTGCCTGTTTTACAATTAATGCGAATGCCAGGCTATTTAGAAGTCGCTTATTACTTTTTTAAACTATTTTTTTTAATTATTAAGAGCTGACATAATATGTAATGCATTAATCTAGAGAAAAACTAGAAATTGTCGTTTAAAGGGCTTAATTATTAATTTAAAATTTGAAATCTCTCTGTAGGTCATCGATCCTTGTAGATTCGTGTCCGCTTAGCATTCGGGAGGTCGCTGGTTCAATTCCTGTTACTGCCCGCTGTGTTTCCATTTTTTTTTTCAATTTCTTTTCTGGAGAAAATCTGTTTAGGTCTCTTGAAATGCGAATTTCTTTTATAGTCCCAACGGCTATTCCCACACATTCCGAATAAATAATTTTAAAAACATTAATGAGAAATACAACTTAAAAAACATTTTTTTGTCCGTTGTGTTGAAACCAATTGGAGTAATTACAGACTTTTATACCTGTTGCCATGGCGATAAATCGGCGTGTGCTTCAGATAGCAAGCAATTATAGATTTAATTATAAGTTAAAGGTAAATAATTTCTCATTAAGCAATAATAATATCCTGCTCGGCTCTTGCAAAGAATTACTATCTTGAAGCTTAGATTTAAGTGCATAAGAGCTGTAAGAAACGTATGGTAGACAAAATATTATTATCTCAATTAGTTTTAAAAATACTAATTTGCTTTCATTTTCTGTAATGGTAACATAAACGATTTAAACAACTGAAGTGTTTTAAAATTATCCTGTGTAAAGAACGAATGCAATCAATTACAGAGCTATATTTCAATATTAAACCAACGCAGGGCGGACGGATGGTTATGGAAATTAATTGATCGGTGATTAAGATTAAGTGACATGGTTTTCATCGTTCTTTTTCGTGTGACATCATTGAATTTAGAAAGTTTAAAAGCGAGACGTTGATAAGATGTAGATTTGTACACGTTCCGTACAACAGAAGAAACTACTTTTTTTACATTTGTTTTGTTTTATTTCCTATGCGAATTCCTACGAAGAAATATTGGTATTTACATATTTTAATTAAATAATTGCGATGGGAATTTGTTGATATTGTGTTGGGGCGAAAGCATGCATGCATGCGTACCTGGGTGTTTGAACAAAGATTTTTTTTTATTTTGTCGTTGGCGGAACGTACACACATATTTTTCGTGTCCTAAAGATCCAAGACCACGATACTAGTTAAAAGACGAACATAATATGTGTAAAAAAAAATGTTTTCTGTTGCTATGGAAGTTATGTAAAAGGTAGAGGTTTGTGAGATCTTAAGACTAGTCTTGGTCTTGTTTCTATTTTCGAGACAAGACCCGAGTCAAATATACCAAACAAGATAAACATGGTACTATAATTTGATTACAATTTTTTTGATCTGGGTTGCAATTTTAAAGGCTGTGAGAAACATCGGAAAATACAGTAAGGTTCTATCTAAAACTAAATGGTTTCGTTATTTACATTTCTTTATTCATTTATTTGCTATAGCCTAATAATTAAGTTCTAAACGAGATTGCAGACCAAAATACCAATTATACCAATAACACAATATGTATCAAGATTTGGTTACCAACATTATTCTACATGCTGTTTTTTTCTGTTGAGGTGGTAAACGTAGACACTTGCAAGACCTCAATGCCATTCTTGGTATTATTTTGGTTTTTGAGGCAAGAGCTAAGACCATGATACCAGTTACCAGACGTACATAATAGCAAGATTTGAATACCAATACATAATAGCAAAATTGGTTACCAACATTGCTGCTCTAGATTACAGTTCTAATACATTAAGGTTCTATGTAAGACAACTAAATGGATTGATTATGCACAGTTATTTATTCATTAATTTACTACAGCAACTGGCTACTAATAACGAAGATCATGAGACAGTACTTAACATCGAAGACCAAGGTACTAGTAACATCAACATGTATCAAGATCGATACTATGTTGTTCTGTTTCCTAAAATATAAGGTGTGAGTTTTAGAAGGATACGCATGCCACGATAGTTCTCCATGTTAGGAGTGGTACTCCCACTACCAGAGTACGATACACCTGACTTGTAGTTAGGTGTTTACGTAGTATACGTATAATCACTCGGCATTACAAGTATGTAGTATACAGAGGACTGATATGCTGAACGAATCATTTTCACTCAAATTTCAACAACCGAAAATAAAAGAAAGAAGAGCAGGTAATCGACGCACGTGTTATTTACACCAATCAAGATTGAATCAAAAGTTAAATGAAACACGTATTTATACCAATACCGACCTATATGAACACAACAATCATCAGCCAGAGATGCGTCAGCTTACCAAACAAAATCAAGCAAGAAACACTGTTATGGAACTGACTAGGATATTGAAAGAGAAATGCAAGTGCAAATTAAAAAATAAATTATACAGATGATGGTTAAATACAAAACCAGCAAATGCTAGGGAACGTTATACCATACAAGAAAGACAAATTGAAAGAATGATCAGGAAGTCTAAGAACAACAGAAGCAAGGAAGCAGTTCCTTCCATTAAAATTAAGACCATCACAGACAAGTAAACTACCATTACCACTAATAACAGCACCGCAATGGGAGACTTACCATATACACTTACTCCTGAAGATTGGCCTAAGTATGTGTGACAAAAGGATGTACAAGAGTATGTATGATTCTATAGATGAAGTGAAGAAGATAATGTTCGCAATGAAATTCTAAACTTGTGGAAAAAAGAACAGAAGAACTGTATATAATGATAACGACATTGGTAACTGATTGTATAAATGGTAGGAATGGGCAACAGAGTAATGTTATCAATTCATAATGGGGGAAAAAAGTACTGCAACAACTGTCGATGCACATCAGTAAAAAATGAGTAAGATTAGTGACATAATAGTTAGAAACAAGATAGACGAGTCATACCAAGGCAATCAGACTGAAAAATAGAGGGGAAAAATCATGTACAAACAATATGTTTTGCTTGTAACAGTTGACACAATAAAATATTGCTTCAGGAGCTTTCTAGAGCTTTCATAATCTATATTCTAGGGGGATTAGTCTCCATACCTTTCTCGGGTTTTTGCAGTTGCTTGTGTGCTTTGGCATTTTCTACAAGGTCTCTTTATTGTTTTCTTTCTGCAGTCTTTGCTTTCCATCTAATGATTCTAATTTTTTAAATATCTTCCGCAACTTGTTCCATCCATCTCATCCTCGATCGGTCTTTCCATCTTATCAGTATTTGGTTGCCACTGTGTTACTCTTTACCATTCATCATTTTATCTTGAAATGTTTCCAATCCATCTTAATTTCCAACCCGTAATTACTGTCACAATGTCCTTGCCATTTAGTTCTTCCAATATTTCATAATTTATCTTCGACCGGTATTCACTATCACTGTTTTTCTATGGTCCTAATATCGTTGTTAGTATTCTTCTTTCCCATATTCTTGGATGTTCTTCGTTCCTTTTTGTTAAGTTTTATACCAATGTTCTAATCTTTCAAAATGTTTTTGTTGCTATAGTAGGCTCTGTTTCCAACTTGTATTCTATCTTTTAAATCTTCCCTTCTATCATACATGTCGTTTACATTTATTCCAAGGCATTTAAAACCCTTTACCAGGGACAAATACGATAAAGGTGGAAAGGGCGTTGTCTCAAGGGTTTACAGTTATCAAATGTTTAGACAAGAGTACATCGTGTCTTCAAACCTGTTTAAAATATATTGTTATGGTTTAATAAATGTTTATTTATTTAAATTTCTGTAAGATAAGTGACTCGTATCTTATATGGGTCGTATCTCTACATCCTAGCAAACATTTGATTTGTATAAATTAAACGAACAACATTTGCTATCAAATCAATTGTCGCGGTATTATTTTTAATAATTTAAAAGTAAACACTTTGTCACTTTGTGTAAGATGATTTAACTAATGGGATAGCTACCACACAGAATATTATTTAACTAAAGGGAAAATTATGGCTGTCCAACCTCACAATTCGCAAAACAAGTCCGCTATTACACAATAATTATCTGTGATTATGTAATTAAAGCGTTGTCTAGGTGATAACAATTGCCGTAAGTAAATACACGTCACAAACAAAACACACTCAGAGGACGTGCTCATAAAACCGACTTTTAAAGTGACATTTTCTGACGTTCTGTTGATTTGGAATTGACATTAGGGCTTAACTGGAATTCCTAGCAAGGCCCACGATGCTTGACCCTCCCGTTTTCCATTCGCCTGTCGATCCAAGCCGCTGAATGCCCTGCAGAACGACGCTGCGACACAAAAACTGCTTCCAGCTTAAGCCCGTTTGAAATAACACTCCTTCTCGCGGTGTTATTTGTATTAATGGCAAGCTCCACGTTGTGAGCGAAAATGTAATAGCACTCCATTTTAGATCCTAATTGAGTTACCAATTGAAATATTACTAAGTTACACTTTGTAGTATCAAATTAAATATTACTCTTTTACTAATTATCAAAAAGAAATCCCATCAGGTACAGTTCACTTGTGTAATTACCTTACTTCTTAATATGATAAGTAGGAATTGATGTAACTCCTAAATCAATTTGACATTTAAAACTGTCATGTGATTATTATTGTTTAAGCCACGACTAGTCCGTTTTATAAGCAATGGGACTCCTAATTCCCAGCTGAATAGGTTAATCTTCAACTAACAACTTCTTCTATTGAAACTAAAGACTGAATTCCTTTTAAAATGTAATAACTATTTGATTTCATACATCAAATATAAGTTTCAGGTACTTAATAAAGTTAAATTTGTACGTTCAGTTTGTTAGTAACACATTGAAGTTTGATCTGACATTACAAAATAAAATACAGGTTGTCACAAAGTGATTTAATCAAATGCTAAATGTATCCAAACTTGATTAAAAAATGAAAATTCTAAATATAACCTAATTCCAAAATGTTCAAATGTCAAAATATAATTGTAGAAAACGTTGAGTACTCAAATCACTATTGAATTTAGTAAAATAATTCTTCTAAAATTAACTTCTAAATATAATTACAAAAGTTTAACGATTTGCCGCACCAAACTTGCTTTTATAATTTCTTATTATTTTGTAAGAAATGGTCACTAACCTTCTGGACGTTGATCTTGTACCTTAATGCTCTATCTCACCTCCTAACTGGACAGATTCGAGTTAGCAAACCCCTCCTGGTTGTTCCTGACCAAATCTAAAGGTCGTTGTAGCTCATTGAAAACTCTATTACTTGAGTAGACAGTTCAACAGCATACTACAACACTTACTTTCATTGGTTTTACTGGCTTCGTAGAGAATTCTTTATTACTACTACGTATCAAATCAGCAATTATTATTTTTCACAATTAATGGGAATATAACCCTTTACATGACTATTTCTCGTAGATTATAAATTCATGTTATTTTGTTACTCACAAAATATAAACAACCTTGTGGTTGCCCTTACTACCCCTCCAGTTAAACATACAACTGTTATATGACATGATATCTATTAGATATCTAGATATAAATATTTAAATTAATAGTATATTATTATATGAGCGATTATGACAGCCATTATTCACGAAGATGACATTTGCGCCACAAGCCGAAGGCGCGTGGCGCAAGTCATCTGAGTGAATAATGGCCATAATCGCGAATATAATACGATATTCTATCTACTCCTGTGAATTTTGTGATTGGCTACAACCTATTGAGTAATGAAAATAGAATTTTCTGATTGGTTGCAACTTGCAAACTATTGAATAATGAAAATAGAATTTTATGATTGGCTGCAAACTGTGAATTATGAATCATAATTAATGGCTATTGTACAGTAGGAGTAGATAAATGTATCATACACCACACCTAGGGCTCTACTGCTTTTTATGAAGGCCGCTGCTACCTTCAGCTTCCAGGGGCTCCAACTAATGTGCTAGGGCTTCCAAAACAGCCACCGAAATACTAGCTACCAGTCGACGCACTAATCTAACACTTTTTAAACTTCTGCAGAGGTGCTACTACGAATCAATGCACGCTGCTACAGCATACCACAGGATATACAATTAATGTTAAAACTCACTGAATTGGGAAAATGATATTTATTCACAAATTGTTTATTGGGGAAGCCAAATTAGCATCACCTCGCAGTTTGGCTTCCTTTCCCCAATTATTTGTCTTAGATCTTATATTGTTTTACATTGTTTCCAAGCCTACTCTGATTATATTTTGTTCAACTGAGGCTAACACGATTTTTAATAATGTTGTTGCAGTTTGTAGGTGATCAGATACTCATGGCTCAGGGCTATAAAAGACATATCATACATGATCTGAAAAGTTAATGTACTCGTACTATAAACGGGTGTTCGCTATAAACATAGAAAACAGAATATTTGACATTAAGAGCTGACACTCGAGACATATTACTAGAAGATATAGGGCAGAAAATAGCAGGATGTTCTTTTTTTTTCTTCTTATATGCCAATGGCCTATTTTTAACCACACAGCGGTTCTATGAGCCCTCTTTACTCATAAACCGGGAACGTGGCTAGCCTTGATCGTCGAAGGTGATAGCAGGATGTGAAGAGTATAAAAATGAAGGGGTAGAAATAGGAAAGCAATGGATGCGAGACAGAAATACGAAAAAAATAGTATCTGGTGGACAGGTAATAGGTATATTGTATTTCATACTGTGGGATCGAAATTTAAGTAAAGCGGGAAAGAGACAGATATATTGGAACGGAAACTTGGTAAGCAACGGAGGGAACCAAAAACAAAAACTACTAGTACTATAACTGGATTACTGGCGTCGATCATTAAGAGTTTCGAGAACCAAAAGATGCGTAATGAAGAAATAAGAAAACAAACGGATATAAAAGAAGACCTGGTTACAAAAATACATTATTAATATGGTATGGGCATGCCGAACACGTGCAGAAGAACAGGTTACTGAAGAGAATTGTGCGGTGGCCTCCGTAGAACAGAATTGTGCGGTGGCCTCCGTAGAACATAGAAGAAGAGGAAGACCACCAAGAAAATTGCAACAAGAAATTCAAGAAGCAGTGCGGGAAGCGGGACATAGATAACATGAAGAATGGTGGAATCGGGATCATCTGAGAAGGAAATTGAGAGCAAGAAAGAGAAGACAATCTCGATAGTAGATAGAGAAAGAGAAGTTTTAGGGAAGGTATAGGTTTATGAGACTTCAAAACTAGTGTTAGTGTTGTCTTCCTTTTGAAAAAGAAATCGAAGACCGCAGTACCAGTTGCCAGATCAACATAATACCAAGGTTTGATTATCAGTGTATTTTATTTGGGTTTTAAGGGCTATGGAACAAACTGAAACATTTATAACAGCAATATTAGTATATTAGGTACATATTATTTTTAATTTGCTTGCTTTGAACTTTTTTTTTTCTTTTTTGAAAGGTCAGCATTACTGTGAGTCAGATAATTCATGCAATAGCGGGTAGTGACTATCGCATGATTTAAAAAACTAAATTCCGCAGTGAAATGTTTGATAGAAATGAAATCTAACATTATTAATAACAAGCCAGGAATGAAGAAAGCGTAACAATGGTTTGTACCCGATCTTCACTAAACTACCGCTCCAAACTTGATTATACGATACATACGATATATGTATATGATTGTTTGTGGTTTCATTTGTTTTATAGAAATAAGAGGCCAGAAATTGCAAGTTCTGTAAATTCTACTTTTTATTTTAAAAAATTGTACCGTAGATGTCAAAGACCACCAAGATCAAAATCTATGGAAATCTCATCTTGGCCCTGGTCTGGCGAGCCCTATAGAAAAAGGGGTTCAGTATTGAAACTTGAATTTCTGTAACTATGTTAACTTTTCAGACTAAAACTAATCCAAGCGTCACCAAACCCGAATCGAGCTGCCAACGAAAGTTAGGTTATGTTAGGTTAGTTCAAGGGGCCATTAATAGCGCCCGATCCGTGCCCATTTCCGACATTAATGCGGCGCGTCCCCCATAAAATTAAGCGGCCCGTTCCATTGATGAAGCGCGCGCGAATAAAACGGTTTATTTTTTATATAAATCCAGTGTGGCCGCGGATCCTGTCCTGATTAATCCCGTAATCTTCGAGAATTGGTCGTCCGTGCGCCGCGCCTCATGGAATTGGAGCGCCTCCAAACGCGGTGTCAAAACAATTCCGGATGGAAATCAACAAGTGAGATATAGGGCCGGTTACGCGACAACTTTTTGCGAGTGATTTGTAGGACCACCGTGTTCGCGGCGATTTATAATAACTGTACTTCAACTACACGTACCAGCAAGGACGGTTGCGTTTATGTCCTTTTGGTGTTTCTTCGCCGACGCAGATGATCCCGTATTCGGTTTTTGGGTGGATGCCCGTGGCCATGGTGCTCCATATTTTTAAACATGTTGACGGAATGGCCCATTATTGAAATTATAGGTTATGGCTGCAAATACGCTCTGAATGGAGCTAGTTCTGGAGAATACGTCTTCTTCTTCCTCTTGATTAGGCCAATGGCCTGTTTAGTTCCACACAGTTGTAGTTCTATAAGCTCTCTTTGCTGGCAAGTCGGGTAGGTGGCTAGCGCTGCCCTTTGAAATCGAGGAAGAGTTTCCTTATGAAAAGTTAACGATTACCAGAGGTGTTAGCGTAGTAGCCGGGGAGCAAACGAGTTTTAAAATTTTTCTGTACGCGGCGGGAATCGAACCCGCTCGTATGAGTCGTAAAAATAATTATAATCATATACGGATTTAGGTGGAACAAAATACATATTTTATTACTATATGTATATTGTTGGACCCATATTCACCCATCGAAAGAAAAGCTATGCACATTGAAGACCAGTCATTTAGGGAATTTAATGTTTTAATGTTGCTTGCAAACATGGGTGTAGGTTTGAATTCACACGTTGTACTAATTTTCTAACTTAGACACTTTAAATTTTTTCCATCAATAGTTCCTGTAACAAGTTAGTTCTTTAATATATGGCACGCCACTGCTATTGTCAGTTTTAGTTGTTACCAACAGTGTTGCACATATGATTCGGCAGTCAATTTTTACAAAGATCTTCAAAGTAATGATGCTCCATAGTATTAAAGGTGTTGACAAAAATGCTCATTACTGAAATTTGAGCCACAGGTACCCTGTAACATGGGACTGAGTCTGGCGAGTATGACTCACAAATAAATATGTAAAGGTAAATGTTATAAAAAAAAATATTGTGTACAAGAGCCAAATTCACCTTTGTAGGTTCTGGACTAAAAAACACATTAGGCGTATATTGGATGAGCCGCGGCTTCTATTTTAAAGAAAACGAGGTAGAACAAATATGAAAAGGGACTGGCACCATTACGGACACTATAAGAAACTACATGCTTTCGAATGATATGCAAATTGTAGGTGGAACTCTACACTTAGCTAAAGCGGCGTCCTATAAGAGCTTGTGTGGTAGGCTGTGCATGCGGGTAAACAAGTTAGTGAATGTGTCACGCGTGACACAATGTAGCCATGGAGTAGGGAGAGAACATCAAGTTTGACTTGAAACTGAGGAAAACGGCCAAGTAAATAAGGCCAATAGTGGCAGAAATTTCTGGGGCTTCAATTGTTACTGGCAACGAGTCGTGGTGCGATCCAGAAAGCAATAGGCAAAGCATGGAGTGGCGATTGAAGACGCCTTCCAGACCACAAAAATTCCATGCAAAAATCGAAAGTGACCATGCTGATCACTCTTTCGACAGTCAAGACAACGTTGTTGTTGCCATCGGATGCCACCATCACTAGCCTGTGCTACAATGATCTTATAGAGTGTTTCCTGAAGCGCATTCGTCTTTTACACGATAGTGCCCCTGTGCTTTGTGCATTAGTTGTGAAGTCGTGTTCGACTTACTCTTGAAACACCCCCCCCCCCCCCTCAGCTCAAATTGACCCTAAAGGAAAGCGCTTTGATGACGTGGAAGACGTTCAACGGAATATTACCGCCGAACTGATCTCTCGTCATTACCGCAAGTTTAAAAAAGCTTTCTGGGACTAGATCGTCGATGTCAAGGATACGTATAAATCGAGGGAGATTACTTCGAACGACGCTAAGAAATACGGCACGCGTTCTGTATTTGATCGGTTTGTATTACAGGGTAATTAATAATTCAAACAGTCGACCACGAGTGAGCCTGTCGCAGGTGGAAGCTATAATTACATCAGAAAATAACCAACCCTGTAACTATGTATTACTTCAGGCAGCTGACAGTCGGGGCAAAGGGACGGTTCCACGGGTTTCTTGTGAAATACCTCCTTCAAGTTATTTTATAGAAATCATTAAAAACCTATAAATTATTATATTATAATGAACACACAACAAAATACATTGTGAATGCACATAAAATATCCATTTAGCAGAACCCTAACTGACGTCACTGTATACAGGCTACCTTGAAGATTTATGATTTTACCAGCAAGCGCCGTCTTAATAATCAACGCGTTAGCGGCGCGGAAGGGGCTCATTAATTTAACTACTATATTTCTGCGTAATAAAGGAAGGTCGGACCTTTATTAAGGTTTAGCCTCAAAATTACCGTATATTTTGTGTATCAATGCAATGCTCAACAAATACTTACGTTTTACTGAAGTGTTCCTTTAACAATATTTAAAATCAGACTTTTTGACAACCCACGCAACACTATATAATTAAGCAGTAATGTTACATGCAAAAGAAGTACAATTCTGATTTGACTAACTACCTGCAGTTCATCCTGTGTTCCAAATTGACGGGAGAAGTAACCGTTATCTACTCCATAGTACTCCTTTGGGATGCGTCGGCGGCGGCGATTTATTCGTGGAAAAACAGCCTTTCACCAACGCTACACAGAGACTCGGAAGGGGATGGGGGCCGAGATTAGTTGAGAATCGACTTGTTGAAACCTAGGGTTTGTTAAAACACAGAGCGTAAGAATACGACTCTTAGTTATTCGCAATACGATGAGGAAGCAAAAGCTGGTCCTGCTAAACCTATTTCGGGACAACGCCCTATTTCAACGATAAATAACCCCTCATCGAATTAACTAATCTTTATATGGGAACTCCAAACGAACCCGAGGGCAGAAAATTTTTCCAAACCTGAGCCAGGAAGCAGCGTGCTAAACGCCGTTCCACTTAGAGATCTTAACCCCAACCCTAAGCACGCGAAACTTCTACACCAGCGCGAAGCCAAAAGGTGGACAGGACGACATTCCACCACGGTGGCCTTAAAGTTTTAAAATAACGTAACATCCCGTTTCCTATCTGTTCAACCTCGTATCTCTATATATATATATAGCCTATAGGATTCTTCTTGATAAAGGGAACATTTATTCCTAATTTTAAAAGTATTGATTCCTAATATTATAAAAAAAATGTGTCTTTCATAAGATCGTCACCATCATCATCGAACAGTCTCTCTTGTGCACTTTTGGACACCGGCTTCCCTTGACTACTTTCAACGTTCACAATTTTGTGCTTTCTGCTCACTCTACATCCTGTTGCCCTGAATGTTTCTTAACTATCACGAAACCGACTCCTCCTACTGTTGACTTACCCTCACCTTTATAATAGAATAGGTGTCTTGGCGTAGGAATAATTTGTTACTCTCATTTCACCAATTCCTACATCTCTATTTATGGAGAAGTTCTTGAAGTTCGTGGACTTCACCATTGCGTTGTGCGTTGCAATTCATACACGGTGATTCTTAGCACTCTCTGATCGCTGTGTTCCAACCGTTATCGTGCTCCGGATCAGTGGTATGGTTTGTTTATTAGGGCGTTTTTAGTCATACTCAGGATTTGGGATGAGACATGTTTAATAAGGATATAAGCACGAGGGAAGATTTGAGTGTTAAATTGAGCGCATCAGGACATGTAGTAACTGATCGGAAAATCGGTTCAGATTTGTTGTTGGGAGGAGCAGTAGGCCAAACTGATTTGAGTTATTGAATATAGTAGTAAATAAGAGGCAGGGCACTTTTAAGAGATTGATTAGAATCCAATTTCGAGAGTAAATTGGAAAATATAATTTGGAGATTTAATCTGAGAAATATATATTATACACCGAGGCTTATATAACTTACAGGTTGTAGGTTATTTTTAAGCTCTTTGCAGTTGCTGTAAAATTGTGGTAATTATTGTAAAATTATAGTAATTTCCAAGTCAACACCGACAAGAGTGGTGTAGTTTACATGCCAATTTGCTACTGTAAAAATTACGGATAATGAGCTTGAGCTATTTGTAAATTAAAATAGACTTCTAAATGGTATCTAGATGGCTATCAACTTGTTGAAAAGATCATTGTAAAGATTAATTTATGTACGTGGTGATAATTGTATGATTTTTAAAATTCTAAAAATCGACTAGAACTTAATATGGAACTGCAGACAGTGTCGGTTAGTATAGATTTTAGATGATAGGGCCAACCGAATGTAAAATGCATATTCCACTGCCTCACAAAGACAGATTTCGACAACCGCATATCGACTGGTAAAAGTTAGCATCAGTGAAAACAATTACCCAACTTCACAGGTTAATAAAATATTATGAACTGAATAAAATAGGTCTCCTTCGTTTTTTAATGTATAATTCCGCTAAAGAAATCGTATCTCCAGTCTTTGAAAATTAAGTTTATCTTCAAATAATAGGTATTTATTGCTAGGTCTACCTAATTGCTTTATTTCAAGGTTTTCTTCGAGGGCATACAACGAAAAAAGCCGATTTAACACATTGATAATTTTATTCATGGTAGATGCCGGATAATTTATACGTATAGCACACTCGAACAACTGCGTGATAAATCCAAGGTATAATTAAACCAATAATAAAGCAATCAGTTAAAATAACACGCTCGAGCTTGATCGACCTGCGTACGGATGAATCCCCAAACGCAGCGTTTCTCCACCTTACTCGATGAAGCCACCCGACGTACCAGAGTTGTAAGGGTCGCAATAAGTAACACGAGACGCGCGCTATCACAGCCTGTCAAGAGTGCTTGTACCACTCCTTCGACGTTTTCCGCCCTCTGCAGTCCTGCCGAAAAGCTGGGCCACTTCGATCTGGCCCCAATGTGTCTGTGAAAGCATGTACAGTTTATATTCATGAAATAAAAATTCTCATGCTTTGTTTAATCTTTAAAATGCAATATTGCTTTAGTAGTTTTGTTATACCTTTTGAGACCATACATCGCCATGTATTTAATCAGGACCCAATATTATTTTTCCTTAATCATAATTTGACACCATTGAGAGTCCTGCGTTACCACGGCCATAGAAAAATTAGTCTAGATACCGTAATGGTCCTCGTTGGCTGCCCAATCTGTGTAGTAAAATTCCATCGCAAGACGAACAATTAGTTATATTTACTACAAAATTTAGAAAATCCTGACTGGTCGTTCAGATCAGTCCACAATTCGAGAAGCTACGATGCAGACTTTGGACAGCACTGGTGTAAATAATAAATAATTGAAGGCGACAGTCACCGCCGTGTCTTAATCTCATTAATCACTGCCCGAGGTGGGCATAATTGAATTATTTTTGGAAGAGGCTATCAATCTCGCGGTTTCCAGCCTATTATTCATCACTACTGCAGCATTTGTGTATGTCCGCTAATTACGCGTCGCCGAAATGGCGCGATATGCAAATGCTCGTCGACCCCAAAACGTAAAAATCTCGAATTGCCGTCGAAGAGCTACAGACGCTATCGAGATCTAATCAATGGTAACGTGCTACCTTCAGTTTGTTTTATCGCCCTTTTTGCGCAACAAAACCCTTAATTGCAATTTAACTCGAGCCTGCAAAGAAATCGAACTCTGCACTGACGCAGATAACGGAATCTTTAAAAATAAAAACCGAGGTACGTATATACGACAGGAGGTATTTCTCCTTGCGCTTGTTTGTCGGGCTCGGATTTTCAGGACGTGAATCATTGCTAAACAGCCTTTCAGCAATTACGCTCTTGGAGGTTTTATGCAGCAGATTGCTGATAAGTGTATTCAGGTTTAAATAGGATCTGATTGGCTTTAAATAGAAATTGCCTATTTGAGATCGTTTTGTTAGTACCTCGACTTGTAAAGAAATTGTTAACTGTAGAACACACTGTATAAAATAAAGTGTACTTGTATTACCACTCGGCCTCCTACTATACATATACGGTAGGCAACACAGCCAAAAAAAAACCGAGCTCTGTAGGTTAGCGATGCCCGCGGCTGTCTGCTCTGATTCAGTTTTTTAGGTGATTTTCTTGACTGAAGAGGGACGCAAGGTCCCTAAGCACCCAGTTGGGGGAATTGAAATTACCTTGACCTCTTTACTTTTTACCTAATGGTCCAATTATAGTATTAGTATCATCGTAGTCAGCCGCAACTCAGGGACCACGTTAAGCAGTCGGTCCTGGTTGTCATTTCGATAGCATTAGGTTAAATCACAGGCCCTAGGGGCAACCTCATAGCTCTAATATCAGGCCTGCGAACTAAATAAAATTGTTTGATAACAAATATGGGCATTCAATGTATCCTTCCAACCCGTAATAACGTATTTGACTTCTGCAACGCGTATCGTGACGACTAAGACTACGTAAATAAGATGAGCGATTTTGAAAATCACAAAAAAAACGTTCCCTAATTCGGCTTTGGCAACCGCGAAGTCTCAATGCCTAAACCTCCACTAAGAGGAGAGATCAATGTCGTGGAGTGGGTATGTAAACAACTAGGCTAGCAATATGAAAGTACATGAAGAACTGCCTTAAAATACCATAGACGAATAGAGTTCGAAATGAAGAAGCGATTCGAAGACTGATAAAAGAAATAGGGGATAAAATTAGGTAGTTTGGCCACTTGATGCGACTCGGAGGTAAGAAGAATATGAAGTTTATGAATTACGAATTTACGTACACTTCTGTGTACATAAACATTATCGTTGAAGTAGCCCAATTTGCAACTAGTCGCCCATACTGGTAGCACTGGTTAACACGCAAACCGGATTAGTGGCTCCCGGATAATCTTGTGTGTTTTTATTTGTCAACTACTCTCCAAACTACTCGTCTTCAGGTGGTTCAACATCTGCTCAGTGAATGTTGTGGCGTTCAGTTTACTCATATAAAGGGGTTGTATACAGTACCACCGATGTGTACTACTACCGGCTTTCTGGCAACTATTTTAAAAACCACCGCGTGAAATGCCTCCGAGCGGTTTGTGTTATTTTAGTATTTGTCAAAATGTGAATTACCCCGACTGAGTTTACCTTCTGATTCAAAATAACCACCGAGTGGACCAGTACTGGATACGGATTAGCACCACATGGATTTGCTACCGACTGTAGCGAATTTGTAAACGAACCGAAACACCACCGATAGGCGTTACTTCCAGTTGCTCATAAACTGCAGTCTTCTTAGATTGGCGAGCGACCACCTCTACAAACTGCCTCGTCAGTAGATGGCGCGCAAAAAGAGCGAGGAGAGTGTTAGCAATGTAACGATGACTACATATACGTCTAGTATATTGAAACAATTAGTCACTGGACCAGATGCATAAGTTGTCACTTTACGAATTACGAGTTAAAACATAGTACTAACATTTTATTGCAGTCTAAAAAATTTAGTAACGAAATATGCCGCCTTTCAAAATCTAGTAACATCAGTTCGTAAAGATACGTAGTTGCCTCACATAAGATGTGTTGCAGCAACTGCCGTCGGATCAGTCGAAACGTCAATAGTAGGTCCAGTCGGATGTAAATCGATATTAGTGGTAATCCAAGTCGGTAGTAAACCAATTTGGTTATAGTTTACGTTGGTAGTAATTGAAGTCGGATCTAAACCCACGTCGGTGGTAGTGCGCATTTAGCTCGAAAGAGTTGTTAGATGCTTTAACAATGTTTTTTCTGATTTCCAAGTAATTTTTTTCTCTTTATTTTACGTTGAATAATTAGTTGAATTAGTATCTACTCGCAAATATATTTTTTTATAAATAAGTTGTTCGTGGTTATCCATATTCCTTATTGCACACTTCTGCTCATTGCTCGTGCTTGATTGTGTACCAAATTATCCCTTGTTCTAACAGCTAATGATCACATGGGATTGGCATTAGTGCTGCGTTATAGTAGCAATGACGATGAGCAACTATATATGCTTCTGTGGTCCTTGTGAATGCTGCACACAATAGGTTTCCAGACTCTTGCGCATTGATATGTTTTCCTGATGCACCTTTCATTTCTTCAGTGATTGCAATAGGTTAAAACTACTCGTCTTCAGGGGTGCAACATCTGCTCAGCGAATGTTGGAGCGTTTAGTTTACTGATATAAAGAGGGGTTGTATACAGTACCACCGATGTGGACTACTACCGAACTTTTAACATCTATGTTGAAACCACCGCATCAAGTACCACGAAATGGTTTGGGTTATTTTAGCGTTTGTCAAATGTGAATTACCCCGACTGAGTTTACCTTTTGATTCAAAATAACCATCGGTGGACTACTACTGCTACGAATTACCAACACATGGATATACTACCGATTGTAGTGAATTTTTAAAATTGTATTTTATTCTGCACTCCGCCAACAGCCGTTTGGCCAATTATAGGCGTCACTGTACATTTTATGGGGACTTCCAACCCACTAACGACTGTCATGATGTTATTATGACCACCGGACCAACTTTTTTCCGTGGCAGCCGTACCACGAGGTGCCGGGAGAAGCAGCCGTGGAACTCCCATCCAAGTTCTGACCAGAGAGAGCGTTGCTTAACTCTGCTGATCGAATGTGGACGCTTGTTCAAGCTACACCACCCGGGACCATTTGTAGAATTTGCACCGAACCGAAAAATCACCAATAGGCATTACTTCCAGTTGCTCATAAACTATAGTCTGCGCCCTTAGATTGGGCGAACAACACCTCTACAAACTGCCTCGTCAGTAGCTGCTAGAAGGGCGTCAACGATGTAACTATGACTAAATATACGTCTAGTATATTGAAATAGTCGAATTAATCACTTGACCAGATGCATAAGTTATCACTTTGAAAGAAGTGAAAGCTATGTTAAAACATAGTACTGACATTTTATTGCAGTATTAACAATTTTGTGACGAAATATACAGCCTTTCAAAATCTAGTAACATCAATTACTTCGTCAAGATACGCAGTTGCTTCACGTAAGATGTGTTACAGCAATTCCGTCGGATCAGTCGAAGCTGTTTCCAGTCGGGAGTAGTGGTGGTAGTTTACGTCGATAGTGGTAGGTCCAGTCGGATGTAAATCCACATCGGTAGTAAACCATTTTGGTTGTAGTTTACGTTGGTGGTAATTAAAGTAGGATTTAACCCAAATCGTAGTTAGCGAGCATTCAGCTCGAAAGAGTTGTTAGATGCTTTAACAATGTTTTTTCTACTTTCCAAGTAGTTTTTTTCTCTTTATTTTACGTTGAATAATTAGTTGAATTAGTATCTACTGGCAAATATTTTTTATAAATAAGTTTGTGGTTTTCCATATTCTTTATTGCGCACTTTGCTATTTGCTCGTACTTGATTGTGTGCCAATCAATCATTTGTTCTAACAACTAAGAATCAAGTGCAATTGGCATTAGTGCTGTGTTATAGACTTATAGTAGAAATGACGACGAGTAACTCGATTCTATATCCTTCTGAACGTTTTTTATTCCAATAATATACAGGTAGTTCCCGCTTTACGAATCCTAATGTAGAATTTATAAAAGGTCTATCTGCGTTCGACCAGACAGATTCGAATTGCGGTACGCAGTTAGTTGCCACGCTGAATTTGTATTGAGAATGCTGAACCATGCATATTTTATATGAATTTGTGATTCATTCTTTCTAACTTTGCATGTAGAGAAATGCAGTGGACATAACAATACATTGCTAAGAAAAAAACGCCCTTATACAATGACATCAACTGGACAATGAAAGGACGTTTCGAAAAAGTAGTGAAGTTCCGGTTCCAGGAATAATGTATTTTAGTCCGTGTTTAGTAAAGGTTTCAATACGAGGACGATTAAACGTATATGACGGGACATGTCAGCCGTTCTCTATGATCTTCTCCGCTTCAAGCGAGCGTGTCGATTTTCTGAAATGAAAGGATCGTTTCGCGAGGCTGGCTCTAAAATTTCACTAGGTTGCCTATTTTAAAAAGCGGGATTAACATCAGTAAACCGAGTAAGCTATTGCAGTACGTCGCTACACCCGAGAAATCACTAATAAAATACTATCTCCAGCGGATGGCTTCCACAATGGACGTACAGACACGGTCTCAGCGCAGGACCATAAATTCTGCCGCCAATGTAGCGTGAAGTCGTGTAACTGACTTATCTTTTATTGCACTTTCGAACAATTTCTCGGCGAAATTTTAAATAGCGCACGAGAGCAGCCGCACTAAACCGCTATTTGGGCTTCATCCGCCAGCGCCATAAAAATTTATGATTATCGAAAACACACGGAGTTCTGTCGGAACTTCGCGCCCCAGCCGCCTAAATTCTTTAAACGGCCCGAATTGAAAGGAGCCTGTAAATCGAACAATCGACGGGACTGCAATAAACATGTATTATTCACTGTTTGTTCACTTTGAGTTTATCTCGAGCCAATATTTAGCTGGCGAAGCCTTGGCTTCAGCGGCGTCGGACTTTAAAACCGAAGAGGGAAACGGATGTGCCAGAAACAATCCCAGGTGTGTGCTTTGTGTGCTCCAACAAAATGATTTTGTACAGTCCATCTAACCTACTCGGGCCAAAACAGACGTTACTTACCTTTAGTAGACGTAAACATAGTGATAAAAGCGTCCTGACGGCTTTTTTTATTCATATAGTGACTCGATATTAAATTGATCAATGAACGGTAAGCACAGTAGGTTCGTCACAACATTGCTAGAGGACCCTCAGGCAATAAACTTTTTAATGAAACGTTGCCGGACTAAAACCGAGCTTTGTAGGTTAGTGGTTAGCATGCTTATGTAGCTTAGCGTGATAAATGGCCTGAAAACGTCTGTCGTGCAAGAGAAGGCCATAAAAAAATGTGACACTAAGTGCAGTTCTAAATCCCTAAAAAGTGAAATTCGCGCTGGGACAGGTCTGGTAAAAGAGTTAATAGATCTGTAATGTCAAATGTGATTTGTGTCGTAGAGTTGAACAATCAAAACTAATTCTCATAACGAGCACGAGACAATTTCCAACACAGCAGCGGTTATGTCGTAAATGCAACAATATCGGCCAACAAACCCTTTATCTCAAATAACAATAAACCCGTCGAAAAGCGAGAGTGAAGCCGGTCATAAACGCTTGAAAAAGGAAAGTTCTTTTCGAACGACGATTTCAACCTCTCGTGCTACAATACAGCTAAACTTCTATTGTAGTCAATATAATAGAGAATGTCCCTTCCATTCAGGGGCAGATATAAAGGCGGCAGCTTAGTTTTCGAGATTACTTAAGACTCACCTATCACTTTCACTTTTACTGTGACTTAATATCACGTTTTCTGCATATACCGACTTGTACGCATTTTGCTGGGTCGAGGACCAAGGTCAGTTTCCAAGGTCTTTATTTTATAATTAATTCGGTATTGAAAACCAGACTACTCAAATTTGTACTTGTATTTTAAATTAATGTTATCGAATTTATATATGTTGAATTTTGTTCGTGTGTTCTAAAGAAATAAAATGAATGATATTGTGTTCGATAAACAGTTGTATTTTAGTGGACTTAATTCCGCAGTAATAAACAACGTAATGGTTCCCGTGGCGCAATCACAAAATTGGTAACGAGTGACTAAAGTAACCGAACTTAGCATTTGGGAGGTCGTGCGTTCGATTCCAGCGGTAGCCTGCTCTAATTCAGGTTTTTAGGTGGTTTTCCTGAGTCAACTAGCGAATGCCGGGGCAGTACTTCTCCACCTTTCCTGGCCTTTCTGCAATTCTCCACCCCTCCTTTCTCTCACCCATCCTATAACTCCCGTTCTTGGCTGAAGAGGGACGCAAGGTCTCTATAGCAGCCCGCCCCTTTTTTATCGGACTAAACGTAATATCATGATGTCTATGCATTCAGTTTGTCTTGTGTTGTTAAGACGTGTAGGAATTGCGTCAAATATCGGTTTCTCCTAAATAATTCGACCCCTTTATGCGTCCCTCTCCGATACGCCCTAGCGTTGTCTCTACAGTTGTGGAGCTGCGCGTTTACCTAAAGCAGGAAAATAGTGCGGAAATGAACACTACAATCCGAGGTTGACGACACTTATCTCCCATAAATCACGCAAATATTTACCGCCGACAATTATTGCGTATTGTTGGGGTTGTCGCCGTAAAGTCGCTACAATGGAGGAAAATAATAAAGCGAAAGGCTGGTGAGAACTGAAAGCCATAAAATTATTAAACCTGAGAGACGGGAATTAATTTCAAAATCTGCCTCCTGTACGTCTTGTTCGCTGCTAAATTTCTCCGAGCAGTTGAGCGGGAAAATTTGACAAAGAATTATGGGCCACGGCCAAGTCGAAAACGCGCACCAACAGCGACAGTCCTGATTTTGTATATTAAAATCTGGGAAGAATTTATGATGTCCATTAAACTCATGCACAGAAAAAATCGCCTTGACGCGAGCCGGGAATTCTAATCGACGATAAAAAGGATTCAGGCAAATCCAGGTTCAGTAAATTATTCAAAATCGTGTAATCTTTCTCTGGTAGAGGAGTTTGTGTGCCCTATTTTCTAAGTTTCAAACTGTTATGGCACGGTAAAGTCTGACAAAGTCATTGTAACAAAGTAACAATAGTAGTTTGTCAATTCTTTATTAAATTAAGGAAATTACAGACGTCTGGGAACTTATAAGATAGTTAACTGTGTAGTTAAACTTTATAAGCAAATTAAAATTGTAGCTTGTATTTTAGTTTAATGTGTTGGAAAATATTCTTAATAAACATAATAATTATGTCTCGAGAACTTTGCTTGATATTTAACAAAATTACTGCCTACATGACAGCTTTCGCCCAGATCTCTTTACCGTAATTTTCAGCCTAGAATTTTAGCTTTTTCATTTGAGAAGTTTCCAGTTTTGTATCGACTTTTCTAATTAATTTCTTCTTGTCCGTCCATCGTTAATGCAGTTCTGTAGTTCTAAGATTCGATATACTTTTGAAAATTCGATGTTATGACGTCTGGCGATAGTTCTAAACAATTCCATTCGCATAGACATAGCTGTTTTCAGCTTCAGGCATTTTTCTGCCAAAGCAACGTTAGGAATCGTTCACATAGACCACAAGCAACCGGGCAAATGGGCACGGATCAACCTGTCAGTAGAAGAAAGGAATTGGAAAGGCTTCCAAGTTGGGTACAGTAACTGTAAGGCTGGCGTCGCCGTCACATCTTTATTTCGCACACATCGAATTTCCAGTGGTTCCCAACATAACGTGTTCATACATTACTGCACCGCACTTGTGGCTTTTCGCATTGTCTTGTCCGTTTGGACGACAGGTTCACTTCATCTTCGTCAGACACATTCATCCATTTGCCTGTCGTTTTGCGGTTTTGCGCGGATGTCGATGTGTTTCCTACACTGAATTGGTCAATGAATGAACGAACACATTCCGACCAGATTTTTCTTGGTACGGCGATACAGACCTAACGAGTTAAATTTGAAATGAATTTAATTAATAATTTCCAGATTTTAATGTAGCAATTGCTTACAATTTAAAATTGAATTTATATGTTCAAATAGACTCTCTTTTATACTGTCGAATTAAATTATAATTTAAGCGATTAGTAAATATTAAATGATTGGTTTTATTCAATAGTACAGGATTATGATGTATAACATTTAATTATTGCGTTAAAATACTGTGTTATACGAAACCAAATTACATTTTTAAGCATTGAAATGTTAGATTCCAATATATTTTTAATAATTGACTACTGTCAAATGTTTAGATTGGCTTTATTCGATAATTTTCTATCACGACGTAAAACTTTCAAGTATTGTAATTTTTTATGGACAACGAATGCATCGATTGGTTTTATTCAACAGTTTTCTATTGCAATTTGAAATGTTCAAATGTCGTACTTTTAATACTGCCGAATAGCTTCATTAGTGGACAATTAACAAATGCAAGGATTAATTTTATTCTATAGTTTTCTATTACAATCTGAAATGTTCAAATGTCATACTTTGAATACTGCCGAATAGCTTCATTAGTGGACAATTAACGAATGCAAGGATTAATTTTATTCTACAGTTTTCTATTACAATCTGAAATGTTAAAATATCGTGCTTTTAATACTGCCGAATAGCTTCAATAGTGGACAATTAACGAATGCAAGGATTACTTTTATTCTACAGTTTTCTATTACAATCTAAAAGTTCAAATATCGTGCTTTTAATACTGCCTAATAGCTTCATTAGTGGACAATTAACGAATGCAAGGATTTCTTTTATTCTACAGTTTTCTATTACAATCTGAAATGGTTAAATATCGTGCTTTCAATACTGCCGAATATCTTTATTAGTGGACACTTAACGAATGCAAGGATCACTTTTATTCTACCGTTTTCTATTACAATCTGAAATGTTTAAATATCGTGCTTTTAATGCTGCCGAATAGCTTCAATAGTGGGCAATTAACGAATGCAAGGATTACTTTTATTCTACAGTTTTCTATTACAATCTAAAAGTTAAAATATCGTGCTTTTAATACTGCCTAATAGCTTCATTAGTGGACAATTCACGAATGCAAGGATTATTTTTATTCTACAGTTTTCTATTACAATCTGGAACGTTCAAATATCGTGCTTTTAATACTGCCGAATAGCTTCATTAGTGGACAATTAACGAATGCAAGGATTAATTTTATTCTACAGTTTTCTATTACAATCTGAAATGTTCAAATATAGTGCTTTTAATACTGACTAATAGCTTCATTAGTGGATATTTAACGAATGCAAGGATTACTTTTATTCTACAGTTTTCTATTATAATCTGGAACGTTCAAATATCGTGCTTTTAATACTGCCGAATAGCTTCATTAGTGGGCAATTAACGAATGCAAGGATTACTTTTATTCTACATTTTTCTATTACAATCTGAAATGTTCAAATATCGTGCTTTTAATACTGTCTAACAGCTTCATTAGTGGACAATTAACGAATGCAAGGATTACTTTTATTCTACAGTTTTCTATTACAATCTGGAACGTTCAAATATCGTGCTTTTAATACTCCCGAATAGCTTCATTAGTGGGCAATTAACGAATGCAAGGATTACTTTTATTCTACATTTTTCTATTACAATCTGAAATGTTCAAATATCGTGCTTTTAATACTGTCTAACAGCTTCATTAGTGGACAATTAACGAATGCAAGGATTACTTTTATTATACAGTTTTCTATTACAATCTAAAAGTTCAAATATCGTGCTTTTAATACTGCCTAATAGCTTCATTAGTGGACAATTCACGAATGCAAGGATTATTTTTATGCTACAGTTTTCTATTACAATCTGAAATGTTCAAATATCGTGCTTTTAATGCTGCCGAATAGCTTCAATAGTGGACAATTAACGAATGCAAGGATCACTTTTATTCTACAGTTTTCTATTACAATCTGAAATGTTCAAATATCGTGCTTTTAATACTGACTAATAGCTTCATTAGTGGATATTTAACGAATGCAAGGATTACTTTTATTCTACAGTTTTCTATTACAATCTGGAACGTTCAAATATCGTGCTTTGAATACTGCCGAATAGCTTCATTAGTGGGCAATTAACGAATGCAAGGATTACTTTTATTCTACAGTTTTCTATTACAATCTGGAACGTTAAAATATCGTGCTTTTAATACTGCCAAATAGCTTCAATAGTGGACAATTAACGAATGCATGGATTACTTTTATTCTACAGTTTTCTATTACAATCTGGAACGTTAAAATATCGTGCTTTGAATACTGCCGAATAGCTTCATTAGTGGGCAATTAACGAATGCAAGGATTACTTTTATTCTACATTTTTCTATTACAATCTGAAATGTTCAAATATCTTGCTTTTAATACTGCCGAATAGCTTCAATAGTGGACCATTAACGAATTCAAGGGTTACTTTTGTTCTACAGTTTTCTATTACAATCTGGAACGTTAAAATATCGTGCTTTTAATACTGCCAAATAGCTTCAGTAGTGGACAATTAACGAATGCAAGGATTACTTTTATTCTACAGTTTTCTATTACAATCTGGAACGTTAAAATATCGTGCTTTTAATACTGCCGAATAGCTTCAATAGTGGACCATTAACGAATTCAAGGGTTACTTTTGTTCTACAGTTTTCTATTACAATCTGAAATATTCAAATATCGTGCTTTTAATACTGCCTAATAGCTTCAGTAGTGGACAATTAACGAATGCAAGGATTACTTTTATTCTACAGTTTTCTATTACAATCTGGAACGTTAAAATATCGTGCTTTTAATACTGCCAAATAGCTTCAATAGTGGACAATTAACGAATGCATGGATTGGCTCTATTCGGCAGTTTTCTAAATCTGAAATGTTCAAATATTGTATTTTTATACCGTTGAATAGTTTAAATAATGTGGACAATTAACGAATGTATTGATTGGTTTTATTCCAAAGATTTCTATTGCAACCAGAAATGTTCAAATATTGCATTTTTTATATTGTCGAATAGTTACATAGTGGATAATTACTGAATGCTGCATAGATTGATTTTATTCGACAGTTTTCTATTGCAATTTGAAATGTTCAAATATCGTACTTTTAATACTGCCGAATAGATTTAATAGTGGAGAATTAACGAAATCATGGATTTGCTCTATTCGGCAGTTTTCTAAATTGTAATCTGAAATGTTCAAATATTGTATTTTTTATACCGTCGAATAGTTTAAATAATGTGGACAATTAACGAATGCAAGGATTACTTTTATTCTACAGTTTTCTATTACAATCTGAAAGGTTCAAGCATCGTACTTTTAATGCTGCCGAATAACTTCACTAGTGAACAATTAAGGAATGCATGGATTGGCTCTATTCGGCAGATGTTTATTGAAATCTGAAACGTTGAAATATCGTATTTTTATTATTGCTGAATATCTGCAGTAGTGGAGAATTAACGAAATCATGGATTGGCTCTATTCGGTAGTTTTCTAAATTGTAATCTGAAATGTTCAAATATTGTATTTTTTATACCGTCGAATAGTTTAACTAAACTGGACAATTAACGAATACATTGATTGATTTTATTCGAAAGTTTTCTATTGCAATCGGAAATGTTCAAATATTGAATTTTTTATATTGTCGAATAGTTAAATAGTGGACTATTACTGAATGCTGCATAGATTGATTTCATTCCACAGTTTTCTATTGGGAGGTGGAGTGTTCAAACTTTGTACTTTTCATACAGTCGATTGATTAGTTTAAATAGTGGACAATTAACGAATGCATCGATTAATCTTATTCAAAGTTTCCATTCCACAGTAGAACTAATGAATGCATCGATAGGTTTTATTGCACAGTTTTCAATTTCAATATAATATTTTAAAATATTGTATTAAAACAGAATTCGGTATTTATTACATTCTGGAATAGCTTAATTGGTTAGCGACTAGCCATTGATTCGATCGTATATTCTCGACAGAACCTTTTTGCCATGTATAAATGAAATAGGCAGCAGCGGCAGGTTTGATCTCTCTTCTAATCTTTATTCTGACTAGGGGCTCAAACCTGTGGTACTGCTGGTCGTTAGTGGTATCCCTCAGCGGTTTGACTTTCATCTTCTAGCGTATATCTTCATTGCTGATTTTGTTACTTCTTCTCTTTCCTGGGATTCTTTGGAAATAGGTCATATTTGTTGCTGATTCCGTAGAACGTATACCGCTTCGAGACTCCCAATTTTTTACTTTTACTGCTAGTAGCGTTCTTTCTATTATCAACATATTTCAACATAAGTACATCTCTTTCTATTATCAACATATTGCAACATAAGTACATCGGCTTATATTTAAAGTCTCTAACCTACTTACCTAATCACTTCTCCCCGAATCTTTTATTTTAGGGCTTTTCCTGTTTGGAAATCATCGTTGCCTTAGTGTATTGTTAGTGCTAGTTAACTCTCTTTTTGGTAGATCTTCTACAAATGTTTAAATCCTTTACAGGTGTCCCTAGTTTTTCAACACTTGCAAAGGGCCTGTAGGTAATGGTAATACCAACCAAATCTCTTAATTTTTATACTGTATTCTGTAATTAAGTTATTATCTCGTCCAACACCGCCATAAATAGAGCTTCTTCCTAGCCGAAATATATGTTACGTTTCTTCTCATTATTATCTTTTCGTCGTATATCGAGCATTTTTTCACCTAACTACATGTAATGTATTACCACCAGTACTACCTTCTGTAGTTCTGGAAAATAATGTTGTGAAACCTTTGGACAGCCCACCAACAATTCTGTTATCTATGAAAAACAATTCGAAAAACGATTATCTAGTCTACTTCCGTATGCTTACCTTGTTCGTACATGAGTTGTCTAAAAGACACCATGTAGAGGTTGATGCGCCAGGATAAAGTTGAAGGCGTAGAGGAAGTTCTCCAAAACGCTGGGTCGATGTAACTGCAGACATTTTCCACAGTAATCTTGGAGAAGCTGTTCGTCCCTCTCACAATCGCGTACATAGCGAGAGGCAACTTGAAGAGCCAGGGTCACAAAACGTCAAGTGATAAATAAGAAAAAGGCTTTCTAGTGACATATTTTCCATATTTTTGAGTGCTTCCATTCTTTTATGTTGTCAGGTGTCTTGTCTACTTTGATCTAATGATCTAATAGCTCATTTTTCATCTCAGCCGACAAGAATAATGACAAATGTATCATATGTCTGTTTGGTGGGGAGACTCATGTCAAGCAAGTAAATCTTCATATGCCCTTTTTGCCAACCCCTTTGTCAAGGTCTAGGCATGCAGAGTATCAGGTACCTTAGTCCTACTTAGAATTTTGCCGAGACTAAGGAGTTCCAACCTTAGCAAAGGATCTTTTACATGCTACACGTCGTAGTAACATGGGACCCACGGCTTTACATCACTTCCGAATGATGGTATTCTGCAGAGGTTTTCATCAGCATTTTTAAAAAATTTTAAAAACCTCACCGGGACTGGGGATCGAACTCTCGACCCTTAGATCAGTAGGCAGAATGATTACTACTGAGCTATGGAGCCCGGCTTGTACGCTGTAAGTTTCTAGCAATAACAAAAATGTGTGATGTATTAAAACGGCTTTTCCAAGCCCACTTTCGGCGTAACGTGCCATATTAGACCCTGTCCCGGGAAACCGGAATTTTTCAGCTGCAAAACGGCGAATTTGTTCCAGCGGCGCAGCGATCGGGCCCGCGTAAATTGCCAGGGCTCGGCAGCATCACGTGCGTTTTGGATATTAACCACACGAGGAGGAGACACGTCCCCCGTAATTGCGATATATTCTCTTCTGGCTGCGTACATCTGTATGTGCGTCGGGGGCAAAGAAACGAAGTGAGCCATACGCGATAACATCAAAGGCGCGTTCCAGATACACGTTAATTACTGCGACTAATATCAACTCGCTGCCGGCAATCTGCACGTCATTAGTGTTTAGCCCAACTTGGATTATCGCTATTCACTTCCCCGAGTTTGTCTCCTAGTTCGAGACGCTCCAGAACATGCCGCATCTGGGGAGCGATTTTTCACGGAAATTCCCTGGCAGCGCTACTGTTCCGATCTGTGTAGTTTCCTTCTAGACGGAAACTAGAATTTTAGTTGGAACTAGCAGTTAAGAAACCCCATGTGGCAGGAAATCTTTTGCTGGCCTTAGATTGTGCCTTTTTGCTGTTTGTTAGCCTTACTGTTTCCAGGGTTATTGATCTAGACAGCGTTAACAAGATCTAGTATCTACCTATGGAACGTACATACGTAGTTCTAATAAAATTGAACTGTTTCTGCCAGTTGAATTAAGTTTCTCGCATCGTAATCGCCATCATTTTAGGTCATATCAGTCATCTTCATGGGTACCTCTAGCTTCGTTAAATCTTTGTTTTCAGGTTTTTCTTGGTTTTGCTACTTCCATACTTCCATCTAGATACTTCATCTTATTGTCTCTATCGACATATCTTCAACTCATTGTCCCTAATACTTTTACTATTGTCAGTCGTCGCTAATCCTTCTTTTTCAAACTCGATATACATACCCTCATTTTCTACAATAGCTACAGTCTTACCTTTGTCATTCATCACGCATCACGTGCTGCTTCCTCAAACTTCCGATGTGTCGGTATCTCGGTATATCTTAATTGTTTATACTAGCTACAGTCTTATTTTTTTGTCAATTGTCAGTTACCAGATAAAAGTACTCCTACTTCTTTAAAATTCTGAATTGTCCATACACCCCCAGGGTTCATAACAACTCCTGCTTCCTCAATCTTCGGAAATGTTAACATATCATTGTTTAAATTAGCTACAGTCTTACTATTGTCAGTTATCATATAAAGCTAATCCTGCTTCCTCAAACATCTGAAATGTCGATATATCCTCACTGTCTTTGATCGCTGGAGTCCTACCTTTTTCAATTATCAGATAAAGCGAATCCTGCTTCTTTAGTCTTGTGAAATGTGATCATATCTTCATTGCGCGTAATAGCTACAGTCTTACCTTTGCCAGTCATCAGATATAGCTAATCGGGCTTCCTCAAACTTTTGAAATATCGATATATCCTCATTGTCCATGATAGCTACAGTCTTACCTTTGTCAGCTGTCGATGAAGCTAATTATTTTCCCTCAAAATTCTGAAGTGTCGACATAACCTCATTATCCATAGTAGCTACAATCTTACCCTTGTTAGTCATCAGATAAAGCTAATCCAGCTTCCGCGATATTCTGAAATGTCAACATATTATCATTGTTTAAATTAGCTACAGTCTTACCCTTGTCAGTTATCAGACAAAGCTAATCTTACTTCATCAAGCGTTTAGAATGTCGATAGAACCTCATTATCCATAATAGCTACAGTTTTACGTTTGTCAGTGATCAGATATAGCTAATCCTGCTTCCTCAAACTTCCGAAATGTCAATATATCCTCATTGTCATGATTGCTACAGTCTTACCTTTGTTGTCGTCAGTTAAAATTAATAATTCTTTTTAAAATTTCTCCTTGCTCATATTAGCACTTAGCAGTTGTATCTTTGTCAGGAGTCAGTTAACGCTAATACTTCTTTCTCAAACTCTTGAAATGTCGATATGTTCTCATTGTGCATATTAACTAAAGTCTACAGTTTTTGTCAGTCGTCATATAACGCTCCGATATATCACTATTGTCCATAATGGCTATAATCTTACCTTTGTCAGTTGTCAGTTAAAGCTAATATTTCTTCTTCAAAATTCTGAAATGTCGATAAAGCTAATCCTTTTCCCTCAAACTTACGCAATGTCGATATATCCTCATTGTGCCTAATAGCTACAGTCTTACCTTTGTCAGTCATCACGCATCAGATAAAGTTAATACCGCTTTCTCAAGTTTCTGATGTGTCAACGTATCCTCATGGTGCATAATAGCCATATTCTTCACTTTGTCAGTCGTTAGATAAAACTAATCTATTTTCCTCAAAGTTCTGAAATGTCGATATATTCTCATACTCCATAATAGTTATAGTCTTACCGCTGTCAGTCGTCAGATAAAACTACTCATTTTCCCTCAAACTTATGAAATGTCGAATATAAATGTAATAGCTACAGTCTTACCTTTGTCAGTCATCACGCATCAGATAAAGTCAATACTGCTTTCTTCAATTTCTGATGTGTCAACATATCCTCATTGTGCATAATAGCTATATTCTTCACTTTATCAGTCGTTAGATAAAACTAATCCATTTTCCTGGAAGTTCTGAAATGTCGATATATCCTCGTTGCCTATAATATCTACAGTCTTACCGTTGTAAGTCGTCATATAAAGCTAATCCTTTTAGATAAAACGTCTGAAATATTGATTCTCATTGTTAATAATGTTTACAATCCTACTTTTGTCAGTCGTCAGTTGCAGCTAAGGCTTCTTTCTCAAACTTCTGAAATGTTGATAAAGCTAATCCTTTTCTCCCAAACTTTTGATATGTCGATATATCCTCATTGTGCATAATAGCTAAAGCCTTCACTTTGGCAGTCGTCAGTTAAAGCTAATCCTTCTTCCTCAAACTTCTAAAATGTTGATATATCGTCATTGTTAATATTAGCTACGGTCTTACCTACATTGGTTCGTTGTCAGTGAAAGTTAATAAAATTATTCTTCCCCAAACAACTATCGATAAAGCTAATCCTTTTCTCCCGAATTTCTGAAATCGCGATATGCCCTCATTGTGCATAATATCTACAGTCTTCCCGTTATCAATCGTCATATAAATCTATTTCTTCATTCTCAGACTTGTGAAATGTCGATATATCCTCATTGTCCATTATAGCTACAGTTTTTTCTTTGTCAGCCGTCGATGAAACTAATTCTGTTTCCTCAAACTTCTAAAATGTCGACATAACCTCGTTGTCCATAGTAACTACAGTCTTGCCCTTGTTAGTCATTAGAAAAAGCTAATCCAGCTTCCTCAGTATTCTGAAATGTCAACATATTATCATTGTTTAAATTAGTTACAGTCTTACCCTTTTCAGTTATCAGAAAAAGCTAATCCTACTTCATCATGCTTCTAGAATGTCGATATATCTCCATTATCCATAATTGCTCCAGTCTTACCTTTGTTGTCGTCAGTTAAAGTTAATCATTCTTCCTCAAATTTTTGAAATGTCGATATATCCTCATTATTATATTAGTAGTCAGTTAAAGCTAATCCTTTATTTTCAAACGATATGTTCTCAGGGTACATGCTAGCTAAAGTCTTCACTTTTTGTTAGTCCTCAGATAAAGCTAATGCTGTTCCGTAAAACTTCTGAATTGTCGATATACTCTTATTGCCTATAATGGCTATAATCTTACCTTTGTCAGTTGTCAATTAAAGCTAATCTTTCTTCTTCAAAATTCTGAAATGTCCATATATCCTTATTGTGCATAATAGCTACAGTCTTATCTTTGTCAGTCATCACGCATCAGATAAATTTAATACTGCTTTCTCAAATTTCTGATGTGTCAACATATCCTCATTGTGCATAATAGCCACATTCTTCACTTGATCGGTCTTTAGATATAACTAATCCTTCTTCCTCAATCTTCTGAAATATCGATATCTCCTCTTTGTGCATGATAGCTAAAGTCCTCACTTTTGAGTCGCCAGATAAAGCTAATCCTTTTAGATAAAACGTCTGAAATATTGACCCTCATTGTTCGTAATGTTTACAATATTACTTTTGTCAGTCGTCAGATCCAGCTAATCCTTTTCTCCCAAACTTCTGATATGTGTATATATCCCCATTGTGCATAATAGCTAAAGCCTTCACTTTGTCAGTTGTCAGTTAAACATTAAGCCTTCTCGATCGTCATTGTTAATATTAGCTACAGTCTTATGTACATTGGTTCGTCGTCAGTGAAAGCTAATTCTTCTTTCCCAAACAAATATCGCTAAAGCTAATCCTTTTCTCCCGAATTTGTGAAATCTCAATATACCCTTATTTTGCATAATATCTACAGTCTTGACTTTGTCAGTCGTTAGATAAAGCTCTTCCATGTCCTTCAACATTCTGAAATGTCGATATATCCTCATTGTCCATAATAGCTACAGTCGTCGGATAAAGCTTATCCTTCTTCCTAAAACTTGTGAAATGACTATATATAATCACCATAACTAATAGCTGTGCCGGTTATTAAATAAAGGTAATCCTTGTTTCTCAGACTTGAGAAATGTCGAAATATCCTCATTGTCTATAATAACTATAATCTTATCTTTTCTCTTTGAAAAATGCTGTGGGGCTTTCAGTGCCAACAATAATTTACTCAGCCGGGACATTCTTAAATGACAGGTTGTATCTCAGACTTTTAGAGAACTCTTGAAGATGTATCAATTTTGACAATTTTGAACATTCATTTACTGTAATATTTAATCGTAACTCAAGACGAACAAGCATCACCATACCTTTCGAACAAAATTTCTCTTCAAGGAATGACCTGCAAGGTTTTATTGCAGTACAACTGCACTCCTACATGTTTATTTCTAGAGGGCATGTGCTGGTATTGTGTTGGATACCATATAATGCGATGATGTAGTCGACGAGATGCTGTACGTAAGGCGTTTTATGTGGTCCCAACAATAAATCAATAAAACTGAAATTGAATTCTGATTTATCTGCTCGCCGACGAAGCTAATTTCGGTTTTATTGTTCTTTATTGTTAAGAACAATTCTTGCGGCACGCACTTGACAAGCGTGCGAGAAGGGATTAACGGTGATTTGTTACCCTATTTTAAGAAGTAGGTGCGTAAGGCTTTGTGTACTGAAAGCGAGAAGTCGTATATCTCTTCGGGGAACTGCAGCGCGAGTCTCCTAGGAAATCCATTTTTCGCTCGATCAAGGATTTCTCAAAACCGTGAATACAAATATTGAACTGGAAGGCATGAGCATGCATGTCTTGCTGAAATAGCTTTACCGAGAATCGATTGGAATGTACAAAGCGATTGTTAAAATTAGAGTACTTTCTGAAAGTGTTCCCTTTTATTATCAGAAAGGTAACCGCTTCGTCTTAATCACCTAACATTACTTTTTCCAGATTTGAGAAAATTAATCTTCTTGAGTTGATCAAGCTAGGCATTTCAAACTTTGCCCTATCATTATGTGATGTTTTCGCTATTCTACAATATTGGAATTCTGTATATACATATACATTGCTGCCTGTCTTTGCTTCTTTATTTGTTACATTAGAAGAGAGGGGTGGTTAGAATCTACACATATTTTATGAGTTAATTATCATTGAAACTAAGAAGAAAAGGTATTTCACAGGACACAATAAACCGTTGAGAGTTTGTTATGATCAAATCCGACGAGTTTGTCAACTAATTGTGAGAAAATTCTGTAAATTCAATAATAACGTTAATTATTCAAATCACTCCAAGAGCCAACCGCCTCGGCTTACGGTTCCTTAAAATCAGAAAATCTTTTATGTAATAGTTAATAGGAAACTGCTGACCATTTGCACATCTGGTTCAAATCCAACAAAAGATTTACCTTTCCATCGGCAGCAACAAAAGCCACCCTATTTTATGCTGAGGGCTGAGTTGTTTATGGGCCTCTGCTACTACGTATACACTCAAAAATTTCATGGTATACAATACAAACGCTCATAATACAAAAATAAGCTACTAATTCTCTTAAGTATAACAAAAGATCATTCAAACGTGTATCTTAGTCTTGATTATATCGACTTGAATATTTCCTTATATGTATGTGTATCAGCGACCAAACTAACCTGCACCTACAAGGTTTATAGCTTTCAAGACTATGGTGAAGACTCTTGTGATCGTCATCAATCTCGATACAGGAGCATCGGCCTCTCCCTTTTTACTATTTATCTTTGAACAAGCGTTCTTTTCACACCTTACTCGTGGCTAAAACTGTTAGCTTTGTCTTTATTCTATTGATGTTAGGAGATTGTGAAACCTTCTATTAAGGTGATCAAGTGTAGTCTAGCTACAAGGATGACCATTTTGAAGAAAATAATACAGCTGTATCTATTTCTTTTTTATAAATCTTTGTAGCTCAATCCAGTCTTGATATCTAAAAATATACTTGTACATAGTCTTTCAGGTATTGGTTAACGTCTTCGAAAGTTTTCGTTGCCTAATAACATATTTTGCATATTAAATAAATTATAGATCATTTTCCAATACATGTAGTAGCTGATACGGCGATCTCTTTTTGGTCCGTTGTAACTGGAAGCATGACTTCACATATAACTAGAGTAGTAGAGGGGCGGCCTAAGTAGAGCAATCAAGTTAATTCCGCGAATTAAATCCGCTTATTAAATCCGCGGATTGACCTAATTAATTTCGCGGATTGATCTAATTATTCTTCATATGTGCTACTGATTAATCACATATGAAGTTTGATATGTAATTTACATATGTGCTACTGATTAAATTACGCGAGGCCATTTTTAATTTGCTTCCGATTAAATTACGCGTCGGACTTCGGCGGCCATCTTGGATTTCTGGTGGGAATATTTGAAATTTGAATTTTTCCGATTTTTTCTAAGTTCCATTATTTGAATTTTAAACTTCCCGGGTGTCGGCCATCTTGGTGCGCGCGCACTTCTCGCGGTAGTCGTTTTTAATTTTGAATTTCGCGGAAATATTTGAATTTCAAACTGGTAAATCTCCCGTCTCCCTCTTCGAAGCTGTTGTCTCTCTCTTGCATTCACTCGCGGAAATATTTGAATTTAAAAAAGCTATTTGCGGCGGACCCGAGTGGGATTCGAACCCTAGTTTTCTGGTCAACAGCCTTAGGACCTTACCGCTGCGCTATCGAGGTCTGTTGGATATATAGGAATTGAACAAGACGTCATTTCGCAGCTCTGCCGTCACACCGTTCGAATTTAAACAAACTATTTTTCAAAAATTTATATTATGAGAATAGGGAATGTTTAGCATATTGTGTTTACAGGCAGACACAATTTTAAAAAAAATTATATTTGTAACAGCTTTGCTAGAAATAATTATTTTATAATCTGCAATATAGTCATTGTCCCAAGCTTCTGGTTAATTTCCATTGGTAAATCAGTCATTTTCGCGCTCTGCATGCTTTCTTGTAAAGGCCAAATAGAATTTAATGAATTATTTTTTAACCGATGCTAGCTATGTGAATAGAAATAATTATTTTATATAGCGAAATCATAATTACGCGTCGGCTATTTTTAAACTTTAGCGCTAATATATGAGTGACTTAACAAATATTTGTCCGTTAGAGATTGCAGTACAGGTCTCGGCATGTTGTTATGTGTAATTAGAAAAACACGTCATAGTCTCAGGGTCGCTGGGCGATCGGTCACAATTATATATATCAGCAATAACATGAACAAGAAGATATACGTATTGCTTGAGTAAGAAAGAGATAAACATATAATCCGTTCACGACCTTTTTGGGACAGAGTTGGCTATTATTTTTTCTTTTCATGTTGGACTAACTGATTCGGTGATGTAGCGGATGCAACTTTTTTTCTGTCAGTGTCTGTTCGACATTTTCTTGCCACCACATTGCCAAACTTATTATTTTAATATTCGTAAGAAAATAAATGCTTTATCAAGTGTGTAAAAGTAATTTTAATTTCCGTCAAAGGAAAAATCAAAATGCCCAATATAATTTTGTTACAACAAAAAATTTCCATTAAACGATGCTAGTTGCAGTTTAAAAAGGACAGACCAGATCTAAAAGAACACGAGTTGATGTCGAGACTAGAGAGAGATCCGGCAACAATGTACCTATTCAGAAAATATAACCTTAAACTGAAAACAACCTAACCTAACAGAAAAAGTGTCAGTTTGCATTAGGGAGTTTAGTTGCCGCAGAGGTACTGCCAACAAAATTACTAGATGGTCATAGCCTCACCTGACCCAAAAAGATCGTGAACGGCTTATATTAGCAAGTATTGGAGAAGGCTTGACTAATTTTAATTATGACATTTGTCAACTAAACATAAAATAAATTTGAATAAAAGCACGCAAAATTACGAAAATACGTAGAAAATTTATAAAAATCGGCATCTTGTCACATTAAATTCTGCAAAAACGACAAAAAACAATATTTTTATACAACTTTCATCGAAAAAATAGTAAAATTTTACGAAAATACGTCTGTGTTGACGACAAATGAAAATAAATTTGAATAAAAACACGCAAAAATTACGAAAAGACGTATGTGTTGGCGACAAATTAAAATAAATTTGAATAAAAACGCACAATTTCGTTGAAAATCTTTACAAAGCGACTTTATAGTACCGAAAAAATGATGTAAAAAAGTTTTAAGAGTTATTTCTAAGCATAATTTTGCAAACGTTTAACAAATAAACCGTAATTTTTTAAAGTACATCACACAATTATGAAATCGTAGTTCAATTTATATAAATTTTCGATACTTTGTATGTGAAAAATAGCTTCAATTACTAATATTTGAATAAAAACATGCAATTTCCAAAGCATTTCGTGTAAAATTTTAGAATATCGACAGCAGCTCCCATGAAAATTTATAAAAATCGGCATCTTGTCACATTAAATTCTGCAAAAACGACAAAAAACAATATTTTTATACAACTTTCACTGAAAAATAGTAAAGTTTTACGAAAATACGTCTGTGTTGACGACAAATGAAAATAAATTTGAATAGAAACACGCAAAAATTACGAAAAGACGTATGTATTGACCCCCAAAGTAACAAAAATTTGAATAAAATCACGCAATCATACAGCATCTCACATCAATTTTCACAAAAATCGACATCATGTTACATAAACTATGCATAATTTTGCAAATGTTTTACACTTTTTATAAAATGCATCGCTCAAAATTAAAAGAAATAGCAATTTCGTTGAAAAAATCTACTACCACAATCATTTCGATAAACAAAATTCAAAAAATCTTATACTTTTGACGGAAATATATGTATGTTGACCACAAATTAACATAATTTTTAAATAAAAACGCGCAATTCGTTGAAAAAATATATTCTGACACCACCAAAACACGCAATTTCATTGAAAAATATATATATGTTGTCCACAAATTAACATAAATTTGAATAAAAACACGTAATTTTGTTGAAAAAATGTTCTGGCCCCGTCATTTCACTTAAAATTTTACAAAACTGCCATCATAACACTTGAAATTATACAAAATATACGTATGTTGATCACAAATTAACATAAAACTGAATAAAACACACAATTTCGTTGAAAAATTTGCAAATGTTTTACACTTTTTATAAAATGTGTCGCTCAAAATTAAAAGAAATCACAATTTTTAAATTATATCACGCCATTATGAAATCGTAGATTGATTTTTTTGAAATTTTACACTTTGTAACTGTAAAATAACTTCAAATACTAATATTTTACCTTTAGATTTTGTAATTATTGCAGATTCGTGAAAAACAAAAGCAGAGTAGAAATAAAAAACACAAACACTTTCTAATAAACAAATGTATTGTTCTTATTTCGTATAATACTTAATAATATAAAAATAAATGTACAGCTGAATGTCTCATTTTTCTAAAAATCCGCTAGCAATTTACAAAACTGTAGTTTGAGGTGCACGACATTTCAAATTAAAAAGACTGCAAGTAATAAAATCAGAATTTCATTGTGTAATTTTAAAGTTTAAGATGCACCCAATCTAGAATTCCCTTCGTTTTTGGTGTTGATGACATCTGCCTTAGAGGCGTTTTTCTAACTGCCCTTTTTTGGAGGCGTTTCCTTATCGGCGTTCTTCTGACTGAACCGTTTTGATGTGGACTTGGATGAGTAGCTGGTGTTTTTAATTTATATTCTAAATCGGACTCGCAGTTATCAGTTTCCATTTCGGTTTTTCCTGTAGTACCAGTCGGGGTTGGCTTCTTTTGCTGTTTAGGTTTAGCTAGCAGCACATTAGCAACGTTAAGGTCTTTGATGTAATCAGCAAACTGTAGGCGTCCGGGTGGATTAATAGTTTTTCGAGGCCGCAGAGTGTCGTGAATTAAATCGACTATGTTAGACGCCGGTAAAATTTCACCCTTTATAGTAACGGTACCCTTGTGATCCCAGCTCACATCGCTTGAGGTCCTCAAAATGCGTAGGAAAACTTCAGCTTTTTTCTTAAAAGTTTTGGGAAGTGTAGATAAAATAACGGCATTTGATAGGCTGTCACTGGTTGTTTCAATAGGTATTTTGATTGGCTGCCGCGCCTGGTTTGTGAAATGAAGGAATCGTTGTAACACTTGATTGTACTGGATCCATTTATCGTGATCAGTTAATTTGGACTTTAAAACGTTTTGTATTTCGTCATCAAGCTGTGATAATATATTTTTCTCCGCATCATCGCCAGACTTAAGACGTTGGACAAATTCCGGCGATACAATCAACATCTTCCGCTCTTTGTCCATTTTAGTCGAAAAGGAGCTCAGTCGTTTGTTCTAGTAGAGCCGTCGTGAATAAACTAGCTTAAAATCAAGACTTTCATAATAAATATATAAAAAAATATGACAGGTACAGGAATCGAACCCGTATTCTCTCTAGAGATCAGAGCTTGAATCTGACGCCTTAACCATTCGGCCAACCTGCCTCCCTATATAAACGACCACTCTCTGCATAATTAAGAAAACATATAGTTTAAAAAGCCTTCTGCATGCAATTTCAAACAATATTTCATATAAATTAAGCCATGTACAAATTTCTTAATCAGGTTTTGATATATATTTTATCGAAAGACTTGACCCTCAGCTGCCTTTTATTATTTGTCGTGATGCATCATCGCTGAATTTTACAAGAGCCATCCTGTCTGCGATGTGACGCACGCAGTGTTTCCATACCTTTTTATTTTAAAATTCTATAAAATCAGAGGTCCAAACTGCTGCCGCATCAGGTAACAGAGTACAATGGTTTAAAACGTGTGTCTTGTTCAATTCCTATATATCCAACAGACCTCGATAGCGCAGCGGTAAGGTCCTAAGGCTGTTGACCAGAAAACTAGGGTTCGAATCCCGCTCGTCCAGAGATTTTTTTAAATTCAAATATTTCCGCGAGTGAATGCAAGAGAGAGACAGCAGCTTCGAAGAGCGAGATAGATCTATCAGTTTGAATTTCAATCATAATGGCGTGATATAATTTAAAAATTGTGATTTCTTTTAATTTTGAGCGACACATTTTATAAAAAGTGTAAAACATTTGCAAATTTTTCAACGAAATTGTGTGTTTTATTCAGTTTTATGTTAATTTGTGATCAACATACGTACATTTTGTATAATTTCAAGTGTTATGATGGCAGTTTTGTAAAATTTTAAGTGAAATGACGGGGCCAGAACATTTTTTCAACAAAATTACGTGTTTTTATTCAAATTTATGTTAATTTGTGGACAACATATATATATATTTTTCAATGAAATTGCGTGTTTTGGTGGTGTCAGAATATTTTTTTCAACGAATTGCGCGTTTTTATTTAAAAATTATGTTAATTTGTGGTCAACATACATATATTTCCGTCAAAAGTATAAGATTTTTTGAATTTTGTTTATCGAAATGATTGTGGTAGTAGATTTTTTCAACGAAATTGCTATTTCTTTTAATTTTGAGCGATGCATTTTATAAAAAGTGTAAAACATTTGCAAAATTATGCATAGTTTATGTAACATGATGTCGATTTTTGTTAAAATTGATGTGAGATGCTGTATGATTGCGTGATTATATTCAAATTTTTGTTACTTTGGGGGTCAACACATACGTCTTTTCGTAATTTTTGCGTGTTTCTATTCAAATTTATTTTCATTTGTCGTCAACACAGACGTATTTTCGTAAAACTTTACTATTTTTCAGTGAAAGTTGTATAAAAATATTGTTTTTTGTCGTTTTTGCAGAATTTAATATGACAAGATGCCGTTTTTATAAATTTTCATGGGAGCTGCTGTCGATATTCTAAAATTTTACACGAAATGCTTTGGAAATTGCATGTTTTTATTCAAATATTAGTAATTGAAGCTATTTTTCACATACAAAGTATCGAAAATTTATATAAATTGAACTACGATTTCATAATTGTGTGATGTACTTTAAAAAATTACGGTTTATTTGTTAAACGTTTGCAAAATTATGCTTAGAAATAACTCTTAAAACTTTTTTACATCATTTTTTCGGTACTATAAAGTCGCTTTGTAAAGATTTTCAACGAAATTGTGCGTTTTTATTCAAATTTATTTTAATTTGTCGCCAACACATACGTCTTTTCGTAACTTTTGCGTGTTTTTATTCAAATTTATTTTCATTTGTCGTCAACACAGACGTATTTTCGTAAAATTTTACTATTTTTTCGATGAAAGTTGTATAAAAATATTGTTTTTTGTCGTTTTTGCAGAATTTAATGTGACAAGATGCCGATTTTTATAAATTTTCTACGTATTTTCGTAATTTTGCGTGCTTTTATTCAAATTTATTTTATGTTTAGTTGACAAATGTCATAATTAAAATTAGTCAAGCCTTCTCCAATACTTGCTAATATAAGCCGTTCACGATCTTTTTGGGTCAGGTGAGGCTATGACCATCTAGTAATTTTGTTGGCAGTACCTCTGCGGCAACTAAACTCCCTAATGCAAACTGACACTTTTTCTGTTAGGTTAGGTTGTTTTCAGTTTAAGGTTATATTTTCTGAATAGGTACATTGTTGCCGGATCTCTCTCTAGTCTCGACATCAACTCGTGTTCTTTTAGATCTGGTCTGTCCTTTTTAAACTGCAACTAGCATCGTTTAATGGAAATTTTTTGTTGTAACAAATATATATTGGGCATTTTGATTTTTCCTTTGACGGAAATTAAAATTACTTTTACACACTTGATAAAGCATTTATTTTCTTACGAATATTAAAATAATAAGTTTGGCAATGTGGTGGCAAGAAAATGTCGAACAGACACTGACAGAAAAAAGTTGCATCCGCTACATCACCGAATCAGTTAGTCCAACATGAAAAGAAAAAATAATAGCCAACTCTGTCCCAAAAAGGTCGTGAACGGATTATATGTTTATCTCTTTCTTACTCAAGCAATACGTATATCTTCTTGTTCATGTTATTGCTGATATATATAATTGTGACCGATCGCCCAGCGACCCTGAGACTATGACGTGTTTTTCTAATTACACATAACGACATGCCGAGACCTGTACTGCAATCTCTAACGGACAAATATTTGTTAAGTCACTCATATATTAGCGCTAAAGTTTAAAAATAGCCGACGCGTAATTATGATTTCGCTATATAAAATAATTATTTCTATTCACATAGCTAGCATCGGTTAAAAAATAATTCATTAATTTCTATTTGGCCTTTACAAGAAAGCATGCAGAGCGCGAAAATGACTGATTTACCAATGGAAATTAACCAGAAGCTTGGGACAATGACTATATTGCAGATTATAAAATAATTATTTCTAGCAAAGCTGTTACAAATATAATTTTTTTTAAAATTGTGTCTGCCTGTAAACACAATATGCTAAACATTCCCTATTCTCATAATATAAATTTTTGAAAAATAGTTTGTTTAAATTCGAACGGTGTGACGGCAGAGCTGCGAAATGACGTCTTGTTCAATTCCTATATATCCAACAGACCTCGATAGCGCAGCGGTAAGGTCCTAAGGCTGTTGACCAGAAAACTAGGGTTCGAATCCCACTCGGGTCCGCCGCAAATAGCTTTTTTAAATTCAAATATTTCCGCGAGTGAATGCAAGAGAGAGACAACAGCTTCGAAGAGGGAGACGGGAGATTTACCAGTTTGAAATTCAAATATTTCCGCGAAATTCAAAATTAAAAACGACTACCGCGAGAAGTGCGCGCGCACCAAGATGGCCGACACCCGGGAAGTTTAAAATTCAAATAATGGAACTTAGAAAAAATCGGAAAAATTCAAATTTTAAATATTCCCACCAGAAATCCAAGATGGCCGCCGAAGTCCGACGCGTAATTTAATCGGAAGCAAATTAAAAATGGCCTCGCGTAATTTAATCAGTAGCACATAAGTAAATTACATATCAAACTTCATATGTGATTAATCAGTAGCACATATGAAGAATAATTAGATCAATCCGCGAAATTAATTAGGTCAATCCGCGGATTTAATTCGCGGAATTAACTTGATTGCTCTACTTAGGCCGCCCCTCTACTACTAACTAGTAATAAATTTCTCAAAAAATGTCAAACTTGAAAAGAAATTGTTAAAATTTAGTTTCGTTATTCGCCAACTTCGCGTTTGTTCCGAAACTAGTTAGTATCTTAATTTTTCGTGGTTAGGGAGAGTTCCTTGTTGTAATGAACCAGAAGTGGACCTGGACTCATACTAAGCTGAAAATATAAGCTCCAGAAATCTACACAAATAAAAATCCATTCAACTCCTGCTTCTATGAAGGCTCTCAAACGAATATTATATGAATTGCCCATATTGAGTAATAACTAACGAATTCCAGTTGCTTAATACCTGGATTCGCCCTCGCAGGTCTACCCAGCGATGCTTCCACTATCGTGTTGCCCGAGGACGTGAACGCTTCCTCTGTTGGCTTCCTGGTCGGTGGTGCCCCCCCCCAGATCTCCAAACTGCAACGTCTACAGGACGTTGAAACCATCTGTGCGAACAACTGGCCGCTATTGCAATGCTTTTCTGCTCTCGGTTTTCCAGGAAATGCAGGAACTCTCGTCTTCAACTGCCACTGGGTCGCCTGCAAAAGTAGATCGTCCACCGTGCACACGTGCCCGTGAACGAAACATTTCATATGGCGTGGTATCCACGAACACATTGGCGCGCGTTTAACTCTTTTAATCAAAGTCGGACAGTGCAGTTGATAGAGCGTTAGGCATGCGTTAAACAAGTCCGCGGTTCGATTCCCACGGTGGGTGGAATTTTTTGCAGTGGATACCAAATTAACTATGCTCTACTCAGAACGACAGACCTAAAAGATAAGAGTAACAAAGTTAACACCTGAGACAATGGTTGCTACGCAAGCACAAAAGGCGCACTCCAACTTTGTAACTCGGAAAGACGGACCAAGTTGATCACTACACCGCCAGACGCTGAAACCTACAAAGCACCAGTCTCTGCGCCGCTAGGTAAAATGAGGTTACTGATAATACAGTTGCACACTAAATCCAATATAAACATGTACTCACAAACAATAAAAAACCAATCGGCTGTATATTGAACTGCAACTCGGAATATATTCAGCCGAGCCAGGTCAAGTCTCTGTTACATATTTCGCAGGATGTAGAAGAAAATTAGATAACTCTACACCACGCATAATTGGTTTGGTTTTTAAAATGTACACTTATTTACCACTTCGCACGTCAGAATTATTGAAAAGGTTATTGCTGCCATTACTAAAACATCCAATTCATTAATATCAATCCTCAACATCTGTAAATCTGCATTTAGATTTTATTTTATCTAATATTATACCATAAAGTAATTCCATGAACATATTCGTGGAGTTATCTTTAATAGCCTCTGGTTCTGGGCCAAATTATGTGGGTTCGATTCTCACCTACTACAATTGTCACTCACTACCATATCAATGCGACTTCTTAATCCGGCTTTGGCAACTATGCAGTCGTAATGCGTAAACCTCATGAAAGTGGAGAGACTGGTTCCTCTGCAATGTAGATTTTACTACTGCGGACGATGTCCTTAATAACACTATGTTATAGTAACAGGAATGTCATCAAATTAAAATCGCAAAATAAATTGTCTATTTCTTCCAGAATCTGCAATTCCAAGATCATAGTTTGTAGGATTTATCATAGATAGTTTTTTTCTATGTAAAGCAGCAATACCGATGATATCGAAGGGAAAATATTTGTTCTCTCTGAATTTGACAGGTTTTATAAGTCTTTGTGAAGGATTGTGGATCGGAAAGACGACACCGGGGGAAAGCGAGGCGGTTGGCGGGCCTTTTCATGTGGCATGGTCACACACACTCGTTCGTAGATACTAAACACCCAAATTCCACAATCAGGCATGCAAACAAGAATAAACAAGCACATCTATCGAGACGTGTTCGGAGCGATTGTACTTACAGAGGGTTTTGCGGCCCCGCGGCGCTTCCACGTAGCGTCTAGCAGAGTATCTCTTTCAGCAATAATCTTCAAAGTGCACCTGCCGATTTTGTGCCTGTATAATCCTGCAATACGGACGCTTATCACATCTAGTGCGTATTAGCCAAATACTTACTAGACCAATGAGCTACAATTCATGTCAGTGTGGTATGCATCTGCAGTTGCGGCCCCCGCAAAAGACCGAAATCACAATGCGTTTGTGGGAAGTGAGCATCTCGGGTTATCCAGATGCGCTTTTTGGATCATTAATAATTGCTTATTAGATCAAGGGTTATTGATTATCTCGCCGGGTGATCGCTAACCCTGGCACGTAGTGCACTAAAGCGGTTCTGAGTGGACACCAATATCAACAATAAAACAGTGTTCAACTCGGCTGCGCAGTAAAACTACATACAGCCTCCGTTGCAAAGATACTCAAGAATTAGTACTCATTACAGACCTTATTGCTTCATCCACTCTATTAGTCCACATCATAGTAATTAACACTAGTAACACTTCAAAATTGCAGATGAGGTGGCACAGTCGGTCGTATTAGGTTTCACATCTGCCCATGCACGGGATTTTAAAGCTAACCTCGTTCGCTTATAATAACTTCGGACACGGTTTAATTCTAAAAATATTTACTAACTATATGACTTCTAACCTTATCTGCTTATTTAAACTCTACTATTCCCGGAGTTTTTGTAATAAGTTATGTTTAACAACTAATACCGATGCAACATCTAAATATACAAAGCTTTTCGGTTGTGAACAGTTTACCGAAGATAATGCGATTATAAGACGCGTTTTATCGAACACTAATATAGAAGCATATTCCAACGCTGTGAGTTAGGGGTCTAAGTTGAATTCTAGAAATTCCAGATCGCCTTTTGGCGTTTGAAACGCACCGGCAACAAAGGATGAGTCACCAAAGCCACCGCTCCCGAGTTGACTTAACCTGCGGTGTCACATCCTCAAGAATAGCCAAATAAGTCTATCTGAGATCTTCATTTGTGTGCCGAACGCTGTTTGAACAACGTATTTACGCTCTCGCGGCTGGAACCAGTTGCGTGGAAGGCGCTTGTGACTGTACGGACTAGAAGTTTACGATTTTCGCAATTCACAGTGCATTAAGCCTGAGAATCTGCCCTGGTTCGCATCCAACTGGAAGTAAACTAGACTCGTTTCGTTTTCATGTTGTCTACGCTGTCAGATGGGAAAGTGACGTAAAAGCGACTAAAAACAAATGAAAAACGATGTTTTGACGTAGAATCTGGTCATAAACTTATAAATTGTTTCATGACGTAGAAACTACTTTTTCAAGTAAGTTAACTTATCAAAAACGCTAAAAGAGTTTGTAAGAATTGGATCGTTCAATATAATTCATTATGATAAAACCTCTAGGTATAACCTAGCATAGCATAGCCTTGATTTATAATTTACTTTCAGACTTCATCTATACACACACCACCAGGGTGCTGCATTTCTAATATCGAAGCTTGTAGGATTTCTAAGTTAAAAAAAAATGTCTGAAATATCCAATATTGTATGAACTTGCAGAAATATATGTGAATAGGCCATTCACGTTAATTACCGGTCAGTACCCGTATTAGATTATTTCTGAGGCTTTCACAGCCATTGTTATTAAGTAACAAACGACTTCTAGGATTGGACCGTGTCATGAAACTCGAGTTTCGCCTCTGACGTGGTTCACACGTTGAGTTACCGTGTTCTTCTATCCCTTCCCTTGCAAAGATTTTCGCCTCTGGCGTGGTTGACACGTTGAGTTACCGTGCTCTTTTGCTTTTTCCTCCTGATGAAGCCCCTTACGAAAGTGGGCGAAACGTTGAGTTCTTCGATCTCAATCATGACACGGTCCAATCCCGGAAGTTGTTTGTTACTTAGTGCCCGTATTAGCCTGATGGCAATTTACGTCAATATTTTGCCTTTAAGGTCAATTCCTAATTATACTAGCCAATGTTGTTGATTACAGTCATGTGAAATTATAATACACGACACGCCCGGATATTGTCGTTATTGGCCATTTTTACTGGATAATGTTGAAACCTAAAAATAAATAAAATGGGTTGACAAGTACACGAGGTTATGGACGATATTGCCCGGCCAATAACGTTATTATTCTGTTTATCGTAATTTTCCGAAATATATATGGATTACCTTTTTGTGCCTTTTCTAATTTCTAACAATTTTTTTTCTGTTTCAGGTAAGTCGAATGTTTTCTCGCCTTCCTTTCATTAGAATTTCCATCTTGGTAAGTGCCTTTAAACATTCTTTTATATTATTACGATTTTTTTATAATACTCGTGGCGCTAACTACATTTCGATAAATATTTGTTTTATTGAAATTGATTATTGCTCAATAAAGAATGAAATTATTAACCGAGTTTTGCTAGCATTCGATTAACTTGTGAGTATTAAAAAATCCAAATAAATAATATTTGTATGAAAGGAAAACAATATGTGTTGTTAATATGAATTAGAAAGTTGATTGTTTGCCAATAAGGCGGAATTAAATATCCAACCTAATTTTATAATAATTGTTGAATTAGTATTGTCGAATAAAAAACCAAACGAATAAAGTGAACGAATGAATTTGAAAATTATATATTGTTTGTTACTATGGCGCAAAATCCGGGGAAATGAAATATTTTGTTACTTTACTGGTTTTCGAATAATTGAAAACAAAATTTGAGACGTGGAAGAATAAAACTAAAATTATTAATAACCGACTCATTTTTTAAAATATTAAGGAAGCAGTTCAAATATTGCAATATTGCGGAATACCTCTTTAGAATTATTCGTTAATAATGTGGAATTAAAATAACCAATTGATTTTATAACGACTGGTTGAAGAATGGGCATCAACATTTTCAAATTATTCGAAAAGACTAAACGAACGAATTGAACGAATGAATTTAAAAATTAGGTATCCAGTTATCCAGCAACAGCTTTAAATGAGATAATCAACCGTTTGTTAGACTAACCCTAGGATTTGTATTTTTGCATTAAAACGCATGCAACTTTGAGGTTTCCCAATAGAATCACAAGTTTCTTACATATATCCTTTCGGAAATTAAATCGACAATATTTATTATATAAACATCGGATGCGTAAACTGCGTCTCACAACTTTCAGTGAATTCGAGCGTCTAGCTATCGATATCGATAACATACGACAATTTTCTTTATTCCAAATCGCGTGTAGGTAGTGTTATTGTGATGAACAATGTCATATTTCTTTTCCCAATTTTTTTATTGCAACGAATAAATTTATTAGAATGAATTTGTTCGATATCAATTATCGGTGGTCTTGTAACGTTGCTTTAATTCAGAGTAAACAAAACGAACGATTTGCTGTATCAACTGTAAAACTATCTATAGATAAGCACGGAATTTGGTACTATTCAGAAACGGTGTAAATTTTATAGCAACTGGTTAAATCGACATTAACATTATCGAATTTCTATTCGAAAAACCTAAACGAACGAATTGAACGACTGAATTTTAAAATTTTAATATTGATACCATGGAATATAAATTTATGGGTATCCAGCAACAGTTTTAAATGAAGTGATCAACTGTATCTTGAACTAACTCTAGAATTAGTATTTTTGTAGAATTAGTATTTTTGCATTATTTTAAAACTAGAGGTTGATTTAATTGAAGTGTATTTAACTTTGAGAGTTTTTAATATAAGTTATTTAAAACGAACGATTTGGCGAATGAATTGAAGAGTTATGAATTGATACTATGAAATGTAAGTTTGGGATTATTCAGCAACATTTTGAATTTTATAACGATTGATGAGTCGGCATCAACAATATCCAATTATTGTTCGAAAATCCTAAATGGACGAATTGAGCGAATGAATTCCGAAATTATGTATTTATAACCAAGAAATAGAAGTTTAGTAGGATTAACCAACATTTTTAAATGAAGGGATCAAGCGTATTGTAAACTAACTCTAGGCGTAGTATTTTTACATTATTGTAAAACCTAGGTATGAAGTGAGCGAAGGGCTTTGCAACCTAGATACGGATTGTATTAACATTTATGTAACGTTGAAGTTTTTAATCACATCCTAGATTTCATACATATATAATATAATTTTGGAAATAATATTGACGATTTTGATTATATAAGCACCGAATTGTAATAGTGATGAATTCGTTCGCCTCGCTATCGATAATACACACTTGTATTGAGCGAGTGATGTTGCTATTATTTTCGTCAACCATTTATTGTAGTAGTCACTAAATTTATTGGATAACACTCATACAGTTGGTTAAAATCGAGGAATGAATTTAGCGCATAATCACAGTTTTCTCACAAACAACACGTTTTTAGCAGTTAAATTGACAATGTTGGTTATATAAACATCAAATAGCAATGCTTACTGTGACCTGCAACTTAATTTTGAATGAATTCGTTCACCTAACTACTAGATAAAATAAACATTTGGTTATTTAAAATTACGTGTATTCAGTAATATTATTATGAAGGAAGTTTTATTCTTTCCCCAATATTATAATGAAGAAATTTATTAGAACGCACTTGGTCGTTGCTTTAGATTCGAACTCAAAACAAAATTATTTGTTGGATGAATTGGAAAACCATCCATTGATACTACAGAAACATTGTAAATTTTATAACGGCTGATTGAGTTAGCATCAACATTTGCCAATTATTCAAAATCCTAAACGAATTTCCAAAAAAAAACTAACTCTAGATTTAGTATTTTTGCATTATATTAAAACGCAAAGGTATGAAATGAGCAAATGGATTTGCGATCGAATTAAATTTTATTTACGTTGAGATTTTTGAATAACGTCACATATTGGTTACATGTTTATAACGATCTAAGAAACTAAATCGGCAATATTGATAATATGAACATGGAATTGTAATGCTTAAACTGGGTTTCATAACCATTACTTAATTTCATTGAATTCATTCGCTATCAATAGCATAGACGACTTGGTTTATTTCAGATCACGCGTATTCAGTGATAATGTTATAAACAACTAACCCACTGTTTTATTGTAGGTAACTAATCAAGTTTCAGTTTATTCGATATGAATTATTTTTGGCCCCAGAATGTTGTTCTAAATTCAGATAGAACAAAGCGAACGAATTGAGCGAATGAGTTTGATTAGAAATAAAATTGACAATTTTTATTATATAAACTTCTAAATTGAATGCTTTAACTGTGCGCACAACTTAATTTCAATGAAATTGTTCGCTTAGCTATCGATAATACACACGTGTATTGAGTGATATTGCTATGAATGAAGTCCTATTATTGTCGTCAACCATTTATTGTAGTCACTAAATTTATTAGAATGAATTTGTTAGATATCAATTATTGTTGATCTTATAAAGTTGGTTTAAATTCAGGAGTTTTCTCACATACAACACGTTTTTAGAAGTTAAAGTGACAATTTTGGTTATATAAACATCAAATTGCAATGCTTACTGTGACCCACAACTTAATTTCCAATGAATTCGTTCGCTTAGCTATATACAGGGTGTTTTAAACGAAGTGTGCACTATTGCTAACTTCTTTATTATTGGGCGTACGATATCGGTTAAATTGGCAAACTAGTGGCATTTTTTCTGTTGATTAGAATGGCGAAAACAGAAAAACAATTGAACATCGCCTTCTCGCGAAATTTGGAAAAGTTTACTTTTGTTAAATGGAACACCCTGTATATTTTTCAAAAGTTGAAATAAAAATGAATTTGTGATATAAAAGTCTTAATACACTATTGTCTTAAAATGAATACTAAAGAAGTTATCACAAGTTTCAGTTTTGTATAAATTGTATTTTATTTTCAGGTAAACTACTCTTTTTGTTCATGACACGGCAAAATTTTATTAAGAAAAGTTGTTCAGAATCAGAAATTATGGCCCTATACAAAATTTCAGAAAGATCTGTTGATTTAGGTACAAATTTTAATAAATTCAATAATAATAATAATAATAATGGTTTATTTTAAATCGCATATCTTTCTGAAATTTTGTATAGGGCCATAATTTCTGATTCTGAACAACTTTTCTTAATAAAATTTTGCCGTGTCATGAACAAAAAGAGTAGTTTACCTGAAAATAAAATACAATTTATACAAAACTGAAACTTGCGATAACTTCTTTAGTATTCATTTTAAGACAATAGTGTATTCAAACTTTTATATCAAAAATTCATTTTTCTTTCAAGTTTTTAAAAAAATATACAGGGTGTTCCATTTAACAAAAGTAAACTTTTCCAAATTTCGCGAGAAGGCGATGTTCAATTGTTTTTCTGTTTTCGCCATTCTAATCAACAGAAAAAATGCCACTAGTTTGCCAATTTAACCTATATCGTACGTCCAATAATAAAGAAGTTAGCAATAGTGCACGCTTCGTTTAAAACAGGCTGTATAGCATACACATTTGGTTATTTCAAATTACGTGATATTGTTATGAACGAAGTTTTATTCTCTCCCTAATATTATAACGAACAAATTTATTGAATACAGTTGTTCGTTGCTTTCAATATAGATTTAAAACAAAAGTATTTGTTGAATGAATTAGGAAATCATGTATTGGTACTGAAGAAATATTGTAAACTTTATAACGACTGGTTGAGTTGGCATCAACATTTGCCAATTATTCGAAAGTCTTAAACGAACGAATTTGGCGAACGAATGTCCAAATTATATATTGATGCTACGGAATAAAAGTTTAGGGTTACCAGCAACTGTTTTAAATGGAATAATCAACCATGTTTAAAACTAACTCTAGATTTAGTATTTTTGCATTATATTAAAACGCAAAGGTCTGAAATGAGCGAATGGATTTGCGATCGAATTAAAATTTATTTACGTTGAGATTTGTGAATGTCACATATTGGTTACATGTTTATAACCATTTAAGAAACTAAATCGGCAATGTTGAAAATATAAACATGGAATTGTAATGCTTAAACTGGGTTTCATAACCATAATTTAATTTCATTGAATTCATTCGCTAAGGTATCAACAGCATAGAGGACTTGGTTTATTTCGGATCACGTGTATTCAGTGATAATGTTATAAACACAGTACCCACTGTTTTATTGTAGGTAACGAATAAACTTTCAAGTTATGAGAATGAATTTATTCGATATGAATTATTTTTGGCCCCAGAATGTTGTTCTAAATTCAGATAGAACAAAACGAACGAATTGAGCAAATGAGATGGATTAGAAATAAGATTGACAATTTTTATTATATAAACTTCTAATTTGAATGTCTTAACTGTGCGCACAACTTAATTTCAATAAATTCGTTCGCCTAATAGCTATCGATAGCATAGACAGTTTGGTGTACTTCAAATTGGGTATTATGAGGGCGTTGTATTTTTATTGAAATGAATCAATTTATTAGAATGAATTTGTTCGCTTTACATTATCATCGATCTCATAACGTTCGTTTAAATTCAGACTAGAAACACTATCTGCATTTAAAGCGGATGAGATTTTGTTCGAATTCGAAAATTATGCGATCGGAGTCCGAAATCGGCGCAAACTAGACGCGAATACTTCATTACAATTAGCCCGAGTTACGAGGCATCTTTATTTCGGAAATCCTACAGGTCTTCAGCGACAAGAATACGAATAGGTGCATTTGCTCCTTCACTTAACTAAACCAATTTGGGCGCCGCATTTATCCGCGCTGAGTGCTCGCGTCTGAAAGGAAGAAAAGTCCTTTCTCCCGCAAATGAAGTACAGCATTACACAACAGAGCAAATAATCCGGAAAGATAAGAATGCAGTGGCCAAGGGCGCGGACGCTGCACATAACACATAAGAACCCCATTGTTCGCGAATAGCCTTCTGCAGCTCCAGAAACGCGCCTGTAAATCATATCGGTCGGCTCTCTCGCGCTTAGGCGCGCGAGCGAGAGGGCGCACGCATCTTCGGCCCTCCGTCACATAACCTCAATTTGCGCTAACCCCAAGCCCAGCCTACGGTTCTGTCGGGTCAGCATGTGTGATAGTATGTGCTTGTTCTGTAATCGCCGGTATCAAATACTGCAGTTCTCGGAAAGAAGACACCTTTCTGGAAATTATCTCGCAACATCCAGGGTCAGTGGCGTAGAAACGGCTGTTCTTGCGTTCTGGTGCTTAAACTGCTGAAATGAAACGCGACTTGAGCAATAACGTTGTGTAACTTCAAACTAAAGTTTATGAAGTTGACGGTTCGAATACATTTTAAATTAAAAATCTAGTTGCGAAGCCCCAAATCAGATTTTAGAAAAAAAATTTGATCTATTTATTTATTTGTGGTATCATCAAGTATCTTAGAAACTATGTACCATACCAGATTGGAATTAACATATGTAACTGTAAATATAGTAAGGAAAAAGAAATAAAATCATGAAACGCAAACAACTCTGCCAATGAAATAGTGATTCATTCATTACACTATCTAGCTGATTTGAGCAAACTCTTCATGAAATCTTGCAAAGCTAAAGGGTCCATATCACAACGTAAACAATACCCTCCTCTCCCTTTTCGGCTACTGGAAGGACAATCTTTTTCAATCACTTTCAGTGTTACCCTTTTATTCCCACTTAGATTATTATTATTACTCGCTTTTATGTTCTTAACTGAGAAGACCTCATGTAGAACTTCTTTTATTATCTTTGTCGAATATGAGGCTTAATAGTAGGTTCCCCGTTATAAAAAGTGTTCAGTTTTATATCAAACTTTCAATCAATCATACCGTCGCTCATTTCTTGTTATGTTAGACCGTTATTCTGCCTATCAACATATAAAGTTCATACAATTTCCTGAAAACTGTAATAAACGGCCACGTAAATTTTTATTTCCGCAAGTGGTTGCAAATTGTTTTGTTAAGGGCGGTTAAAACTCGTGGTTTTTGGTGAAACTGCTTTTCCTTATCAATGCAGGGGATGATGTGAGAACAGAAAACAAAAACCAAATAGTTCAAACCGATATATAGTTGACAAATGACGGTAGGAATGATAACGAACATTAAGAAAGAGGTCAACCCAAGTAATTATAGAGGAATAGAGAAACCCGTAGAGTACACAGAAAAAGAAAATGCCAGAAGCCATAGATACCCAACAGGGTATCGGGATAAATGAATGAAAGTGGTAACCTGGATTGTTCGAGAAGCGTATGAGGAAAAACCTATATCTGGTACATTGAGCAGACATAATAGCATTGTCTGAAACACATTTAAAGGAAACGAGCATAATACAAATGGGTAACTTTATCCTCTTTACAAATAGCAAAGACATGGGGAGATACAAATCAGTTTTTTAAACTAAATTGGAAATGAAAGAGAAGATAGCGAAATTCGTAATTATGTCAGACAGATTTAGAAGTTAATAATGTCATCCATAAGTCAGTTCTGAACGTGTACGCGCCCACAGAAGAGAAAATAAGGAAGAAAAAGACAGATTTTAGGAAGATCCCAAAAAGGTATTCAAGAAATTAAATAAAATAACATCCAGCCATTGAAATCGTGAAAATAGAAGCTGTGAAAATCTACGGAAAGGAAACTTTAAAACCAGGATTGTAACGATAACGGGAAAAGGGTAATAGAGTTTCCGTAGATGGTCGGTATACAAATAAAATTGACCCTAGTATAAACAGCGGACGAACATAGTAGCGTAATCGAAAATGTATAATCACGTAGAGCGGCCTATATGGACGCAGATCACTATTTAGTGGGAAAAAGCCAATAATTCCGAAGTCATGGAGAAAATAATTTCCTTAAAATGGTAACAAAAAGGGGGAAATGAGTTATATCAAGAATAGAAGCAATAATTTTATAAGAGTACTTTAGCAAAATTCTAAATGGAGAGGAGAAAGATTCAGAGGAGGAATACAGCGATAAAGCTGGAAATGGAGAGGAAGATATTGTACTGGCAGAACCCGGAATGGATTGTATATTCAATTATTGGGGAAGTTAAAAAATAACGGTTTGATCACTGAGGAAATGAAAAAGTTGGGAACATCGAAAGAGGCTTGCAAACATTCTCTCAAACCATACGGATACAAAATTGCAATACATACCTGCAGGTGGAAAACGGCCATAGAAAAATGCGGGCAACCACGGAAAATGTACACACTGCCAGAATGGAGGAGGATTCGCTCTTAGATCAACGGAGATACATCATTGCAGTTGCGTCCAAAGACTAGCGACGGGGTAAATCCTACGTAAGCCCATGCGGCAGAGAACGGAAAGCAAGAGGACAAGTCCAACATTACATGAGAAAGTGCTGCAAGTATGAAGTACTAAATTGACATTTGCAAAATTTTCCAAAAAGAACCAAAATAAAAAAATTTACAACAAACCCAGAAATTCACACAGTGTAACACAACAATTCATGTTGTAAATGGGCGAAGTTCATTTTGGGGAGGAAGCTCCTCCACTGCTCTTACACTTAACCCATAAAAAGAAAAAAAAAACTTAACAAACACAAACAATATACACAACGAACAAATGCGATCGTTAACACTATCACACATTCACCAATTAGCATGAAGACCAGTAAGTAAAATATTAGCAAGTTTGAACATTTTTAAGCTGATGTAGATCGTACTACATGGCTGTCAATTCTGTAATAATCGTCTGATTTTCTTTTTAAACCTATGCTCATTTTCACACCTCAGATCCAAAGGAATTTCATTTAAAAGTTTATACAGGTTATAAGTGAATGATCTCTCAAACAAAGCAGTCTATAGCTTGTTACTAATTCTGCAGACTGTTCTTGTAATACGATGTTCCGATCTTTAATACTTACAGAAATAATCAATAGGTTGTGGATAACAACACTAATAAAAGTTAATGTAGTATAGTGCGCCATTATTAACAGGCATTAACGGAGCTCGGTGGAGGACCACGTAAGGAATACCCCCTTTCTTGCTCCCGATCGTGTTTATATTTACTTGTGTTCTGCTGCGTCAGTGGAGAATTTATTGATCCCTCGACTTCTCTATTCGGCTGAGTTGGAATTCCATGTCATCAAATGTGCTAACTGCCATTGCGTCTTCGGGGATGTTGCGTCAACGACGGATTTATGGCCCTCCAACTCGTCTACCCGGTGTTCAGGCCTTCCTTCATTCTTCTGATTGCGCCAATGAAGTCACTGTATCTTCGAAGGCTTTATAGTCTTGACATTTTCTAGGTACTCGTTCGTCTGGCGAGATGGGGATCTCTGTAGCGCGTCTTCGACGCCCATGCAGCATTAGAATGCTGCAAGCCATGTTAATTTTTAGTACTTGAATCGGCGCGCGTACTGACATTGTGTCAGCGGAGGTGTCAATAACTCCCGGCCCTCTTTACATTGTGTTTTTAGAGCTTGTCAGTTTCAAACGAACCTTCTGCTAGCATGATACGGTTTTGTATCCGCCGGACGTTTTTATGCTCTTCATCCTTGAGCCCATTTTATGGAGATAATTTATTGTTGCTGTGTGTGGTAGTTTATGTCCATTACAATATTTATTTTTACTATTTCATCCGCAACTCAAGTTTGAAGAGAATCGGTCATTATTCGTAGAAATGTTCAAACAATGGTGTGAAGTTTATGTTGATTCCAAAATGTTCAGAACTTACTCTTTTACAAATAACACCATCAGTACTCTCATATTTTTTAGATTTGTTATCATATTACGAAAATGTTATGTTTGAAGAGAATATGTTCGTGCTTCTAGGAATAATAAAGTAGCTTTAAAACCAAAATTTATATTTCACAGGGTTACATCTTCCTGAAGATTCAGTTTTCAAAATTTTATGACGAACATGTATACTAGCAGTTTTAATTGTAGAATTAACTCGCAGAGTTAATCATCTAATTTCGACCATTGATATCTGGAACCGCCAACCCCACTTCTTACTACGCCACTGACGGGGTAGTCGTGGCGACTCAAACGCCATTATAAACCGCGATAGTTTAGACTCGAATGAACTGCTGAATCGCCCCACTTTCGATGACTCAAACACCAGCAACAAAAGCCTTTTGACTATTGTTTTTGCTGCTGACGCTAGGACACCTCGGCTGAAATCGAGCGGCGAGGGCAGGTAAGTGTGCGAGTAGCTTTTTTCAGTCTTTGTGGTCCTTTTTGCTACTCCGCGTTCTGCTGCTAGTTTTCTTTGTCTCAGACGTAATATAGATCATTCCGGCTTGATTTATGGTTCCTGATGCTCGTCTTGTGAATTATACGCGGGGCAACCTTGTCTCGGCACGAAAAATTACAGGGGTCAGCGGCGTTATTAAATAATCCTGCAGCTCCTTCGACGCCGTTTGTGCGGCTCGTCCGCTGGTAATCGAGTTTGGGCCTGCTTCTACGATAATAGTCCCGAATTTGAACTAGCACTTTGGGGAATGTAAGAAAATCTTTCTGGACAAACACAAAATTAGGACATTTAGATCCAATACATACATATTGTAACATATTCTATATTGGACAAACTAATCCAAACCATTGACCATAGTATGTAATTTTCTACTCCGAAAACGGTTAAAATTAGACTGAAATAATAGGGAACTGCAGTCAGTAGTCTCGAGTCGTGATATCGTCTCGCTTGAGTAGAATACTCTGAAAATCTGATGGCAAGTTGCATTTAAGAATACAAAAGTCATACACTTGATCATTCTTCTCAAATATGCCATTTCCCCTTGTTAGCGTCATCGATTCGTCGACTAATTCTTTCAAACAAAACAAACTTTATGACTACATACTTGGATATAATTACAGACCGGCCAGTCCAAAAAGAGAGCGTGCAGCTCTTTAAGTACTCACAAATGATTAATAGCCAAAAGGGCGCCAACGAATCTTTACCAATTAACTACGCGTATCCAGGTATTCAACTAAGAATTCGTAAACTTAAGTAGCACATAGTTTTCTGAAAGGAAAGCTGAAATCACGGACAGGTAAAAGTAACAAATAATGACACCACATTGCTAATACCACAGTATATAATCACAAATTAAAATGGCATTTAGTAAAAAGTAATTATTAGTACAAATATCAGGTAATTATTAGCCACCTCAACAAACTCGGTTTACGAAGACAAAAGCTTACACAACAGACCTAACACAGGTACAAACGCCGTAATCGGGAAATCAGTTATTCCGGTACGCAGTTCGTGAAGCGAACTGTACAATAGCAGCCGACGTCCGAATTGGTAGCAATAGGACCATTTGTACTGCCCGGGGATGGTGGCATAGAACCGAGATCCCAGGACTTTAAACGCTTTTTTAGAAAAAAGGTGAGCCTCTAACACTGGTTTACTGATCGCATCGTGTATAATTTCACTTAAAAGAAAGAAAGACAAAACCTGATCTTAGCTTCCTTTGAGCTCCTTCTCGACGCTATGTGATGATCCAGGTAAGCGGAGGCCCACACATCCGAAGGTGATAACAGCAAATGGCGACGCGTTCGATCTTGGGAATGGCGTTTCACGACCAATGCTGAATCTATGAGTTTCAGGTGCCCGAGACTGGTTGCTGAAGAAAAGGGAGAACCAAAAATAGACTCATGGGTGTAAGAATCGGTGCAAAAGACTTACCCTAGATGAATTCGGGCCACGTGCCGCTGAATGACAGGTGAAGCGCATATAAAATCCGCCAACTAGGCGGGAGAAGCAAATTCTCCACAGAACTGCCCGGGCTACAACAACTGCTGCTGGGGCCACGAACCAAAACAACCATATTCTGTAAGCCCTTAAAGAAGCAGGACAATTTCCACGACGCTATAACCAAGTCACCATCACGGCATTCAACAAGAAGAAGAGACGCATTTTAACAAAAGCCGTGAGTGTACGAAAATCCGCACCACAGATATTAAAAATATAGACGACGCACACACCGAGCTGTGAAAATAGTAGAAGAGCCATCTAAACTTTCTAAACCTAACACCCTACCGTTATTTTTCCTTTCACTTAGTCTGTATAGTCTGCTGTAGTACTTACTACGTTGCCCTCATAAATTAGACAATGAATGTTGATTAGCTATAAGTTCCAATAACTTGTTCCACCTCAAAGGTCGCTCATTCTCTCCCATTTGCTTTTACCCAGCTTTTGGTTTTTTCCTACAGATTTTTAATTGCTTGTTACACACTTTTGATACAGTTTGAAAATGTATTTCTAATTCCCGCCCATTATTGCTATGGATTCGGAAATTTTAAACGTCGCCTATTTTAGGTTGCGTATATAGTTTTAGGTAACTTTGAATTCGCAATTGGCATTCCATTTTTTTAAAACTTCGTGTGCAACTTCAGATTAAGACTATTTTTCGGTTTCCAGTTGCTTTTTGTTATTTTTAGGATTACTAATTTTACTGCCGAAGCTATAAGACGTGTTTGTTCGGAGCTCCTTTCAATGACGCTTTGTGAGCGAAGTTATCCCGATAATGTGGAATGTATTTGGTTTTATCGGTTTGGTGAATTGCTGCACCCATCTGTTTAATCAAGGATTTGATAGTATTTGGAAATAAAATTTGGTCCCGGCGGTCATAACATCATGGTAGTCGTTAGTGGGGTTGGAAGTCTCCATAAATGCACAGCGACGCCTATAATTGGCCTAACGGCTGTTGGCTAAGTGCGATATAAATAAATACATAAAACATCTGTTGGCTGTCCAAAATCTCAGGTATGAAATTGTTGTCTCTCAGTAATCCGAAGAGGCGCCAAGCTATCTGTCAAAAATCTGATAATGTTGTCGTAGCTGCATGTCGCTGTGCCTCTCATCTGTAAGATTGCAAATTTGACTTTGAGGAAAACCGGAACACGTGGCACCACGAGTGTTTTCTGACAAACTCTTCTGGATTTTCCACATAAGTAGCAGCTGTACAGGTCAGATTTATTTCTGCTCCAACCGTTGACGTGTCTGGTGTCGGAGCGCGCGCTTCTCGCTACGTATTTTCTGAATGTATGATTTATACAGTAAACGTGTAATTTCACTGATATATGTGCGCTACTCGGCGATTGTGCGAAGCATTTTTTTCTTAGCTTTTTGGAACGTCAGTTGATACACTTGCATAATTCCCTTATAATATTTTTTTATTGAAACTTTTGCAATGCTTTATGTTACAATAATTGGAATTCTGGGTTCATTTTGAATACAACCAACCTGGTGTTATTAATATAACAATTAGTTGTAGCTGTACCGTTTATTTGAAGCTTTTAACTTTTATTTTCAATCAATGTGTCATAAGAAAACTGAGTTTGGGTTGATATTCTTGCCGTAATACTAAGGTTATGTTAGTGTTTATTTTCGTGTTGTTCTCTTTACGGCTAATCCACCTCGATTACTTCGTACGGTTCAGCGAATTGTGTCACGGTAAGTCGTTGAACCTGCCTCCTTAAGCTTCTTTAACTTGTGACGTTTAAGTAAATTACTGAATATATTTACCCCCGCTGTCCCTTTCACTTTTGTTCGTAGATCAGTCAGGTGTCGTCGGAGATGTTGGGCATATCCCTTTTGTTGGGTTTATTTCATCCCAATTTCTTCTCGTAGTGATAGTACTTTCCATATACCCGTGGTACCTTGTCTAATGCAGATTTAACCCCTGCATGAAATTATGATCCTGGACCTGCATATGAAGTCTGAACGCTGCTATTCTTCTGCTGGATTCATTTCTTTTAACATTCTGAAAAATATTCTTTTTCTCCCTTCTTGTGAACAGGCATCAGCACTAGGGCATCCAATCCCGGGATCCCGAAATGTCGGTATCCCGGGATCCCGGACTGTTTTTTCCTTTATTTCAATCCCGGTATTATTCCCCAATACCGGACAATACCGGAATTTTCGATATTTTCGGGATTGCTTTTGTCTGCGCTGCGTCGCAGTTCGCAGAGTCTGCGAGTCGCTTTCGCCGGCCCGGCCGGTGCCAGGAATGGAGCAACATGTTGATAGATAATAATTAGTAGGGTTCAGGGTAGTAGCAGTTAGCAGATGCGTCCGTAAACGGCTCAAACTGTGTTCAGTTGTGTTGTCACTGTTGCTTGCATATATACTTACCTATTATGCACCTATACTTACCTATTATGCACCTATACTACTAGAAATACCGGTTCTGAAAACAGGGAATCCCGGTATTGAACACCGGAAATCCCGGTATTGAATACTGGAAATATCGGTACTGAAAACAGGGAATCCCGGTTTAAACACTGGAAATCCCGGTATTGAATACCGGGATCCAGATAGAAATTCTTCAATACCGAAATCCCGGGATTGAAAATTCAGTTCGGTATTGGATGCCCTAATCAGCACGTTTTCATCCATCCCGTCTGATATACTTTGTCCATCTCATGCCTGTCTGCGTGCTTTCTTGATCCACTGTTCTACTACTTTTATCTATGTCGGGAGTTAGTAAGTCTCTTCCCGATGCATCTTCAAGTTGAAATTGTATCATTCAACGCCAACATAGACTTGTTTTGATAATAAAACTGTGTCTTCGGTTCGGTTCTCACGGTGGACGGAATTTTTTCGCAGCCTTGGCGATCGGCATCGAGCCCGGTGAGATCATTTACAGTTGCGCACCAAATTAACTGTGCTTTATTCAGAAGCACAGACCTAAAAGATAGAGTAACAAGATCAACACATCACCAACACACACATAACACAATGATTGCTACGCAAGCACGAAAGGCGCGCTCCAACTTCGTAACCCGTAACTAGGCCAGCTTGAGCATTGCACCGCTAGATTCTAAAGCGTACAAAGCACCAGCCTCTACACCGTAAGGTAAAATGAGGTTAACGATAATACATACACATACAACTGTGAGCACTGTTTGTTTCTTCACCGTCACGTTAAATATATATAGATCTTGATAATTCTTTTAATTTTCAAGTTATGTCGCATTGAATTTTAATTAGTCTTACCGGATTTTTTCGTAATCTGGATTCTTCGGGATTGTGAATATTCAAAACGCAAATAATGGATTTTTTAACGAAGAGACATTTTTAATCCGCTTCGCTCGTTAATAATACACATTTTAAACAAACTCGCCCGGGAACGTCTGTTTTCAGGTCAAATTTCTCCTATTAGCTTAGCTCCAAGAGGAGGGTAGCTGGAAAATGTCCTTCAGGTTTCCGGGTCCTTCGGGTCTCCGAGGTAAAATAACGAAATTAAGTTTGTCAAAGTCGTAGCCTTTTCAAGAATTTAATTTACAAACTTAGAAGCCAGCTCAGAAGTTTATTTTATTTTGCTTGAATTTTACATCGATGTCGAGAATTGATTCTTTCGAAGGTGGACAGGTAATTTAAAATTGTTCCGTTTCAGATTGTTCCGAAGAAGTGTAACTAGCGATTTTAATGGGAAAGTGGCTGTCCTTTTATTTATTGGTTAAACTATTTATTAGCTTTAATAAACAAGAATTTTTCCACTGTTCTAACTTCTATTTCCCCATGAAATATACAGTTGGGTGAAATTGTGCGGAAACAAATTAGACTGCAAAACTAGTTCACGATGTGTAACAATTACGCTAGACGTGTGCCGCTCTCAGCATTAATATGGTATCATTAGGTCAAGTTTCAAAACACATTGTTTTCACACAAGGAGTTCTTGCAAGCGTTGTGTTTTGCACTTACGCAAATAGTAGGTTATTAGATCGTATAGCAAAACACGACACAATTTAATTGTATATAAAGCTATGTACTTCATTTGATTTTTTAATATACTTTTGAACTGTGAAGTGTATTCATTTGTGAACAAAAACTAAACATGTCTTATGGGGTAATTAGGCCTAGCTACTCCAGTCACATCTTATCCTACAACGCTTCATCCCTTCACCAAGTGTACACCCCTTCAGTAAAATAACCTGGTCCTATAACTAAAATTTATATATTATATTCCGAAATTAATAATTACTGATGGCTGTGACAGAGTTTTAGAACCATCTTAGACTTCTTAATAGTGCTGACACAAGAATAGAACAAAATTTTAGAGTAATTCAAAAATTCTTTTAACACTTTTGGTGCTTGAAAATTTCTATTTCAACTAACTAATACATCCACTCATATTTATCCAGCCCTGTTTTCATATATTCCTAAGACATTTGACTTAATGTTAATTTGTAGGTCACACGCCTTAAATCTATTAAAATAGTAAATGGTGGAATTTTGCAGCGTTATTTAACATTTTTTGCGGCAAATAAGCTGAATTTTGTAATTTCACTTTTATGAGAAAGACAGTTGTGTACCAGAACGCTTTTTACATTAGCCCATCCTACGGTTGGAATAACCCTCAGCATGTAAGAGTTTTGTCGTGCTTTTTGCAGCCGCTGCAGCATCTTGGAAACAAAACGCCATAAATCTAGCCGGACGCAATCACAAACAGGAAATGTACGACGAAAGGGTGAACCGCGCCAGTCGGAAGATAAACGGGTGTATTGTCTTGTGGGAAATCTCCCTCTCCATCAGCAGCATCCTTCAAACATCCCGATCGCCCGTTCGACGGCGCCTTGTTGCTTTTTGCGCGTTCGTTTCGACGCGATTTATTTTAAATAAGAGCATAAAAAGCGCGCCTTTGGCGCTGCGGCGGTCTCCACGGGCCAAATGAACAATAAGGGCCCCGGAACTGCCCCCTGGGAGAGTTCGATGGCTCCGGGACGCATTCGCGCGCTCCCAGTTCGAATTTTCCTCTCGACACTTTCGAGGCGATTTGTTTAACCTCTTGGTGTTCACATATTGAAAAAATCTATGGAAAACCTTGTTTGTGTACAAATCTGATCACGATGACTCATGCAATCTGTTAGAATTGTACTGAATTTTAATTATTTACACTTAGGTCGATAGGCTTTATACGGTAGTTACTACAATATTTATATTGGGTAGACTGCTTGGGACGTTGAGGGGTGGATTTCCTGCGGTCGCCGTCGTGCTGCAACATAACCTCAATGACTTTCTTCATAGATATTTGGGGCATTGTTTGTGTTTTCCCGTCCTTGGTCACTGCAAAATGCATTTATGTATGTCATTTCAGCCCTAGGGTATGGATGTCCATCAAAATTCAACTCTCAGCAATTGCAAGTGGTTGATTTATATACGTTTTTATTGACCGAGGAGTTATCATTATCATACATTTTAATTATCATCTGTAATTGAGGGGCGTAAAAGGAATTGCAACTTCATATGTTTTCAACATTAATGTATTCAGTGCATAGTGACTTGCCGATAATGCTGGTCAGATTGCACGAGCTTCGCTGTCGGGCGTATTTTCTAAACAATCCAGCGGGAGTGCAGTCTGGTCAGCATTATCGAAGCAAACTATGCACGCAATATATTTTGCGTGACTATTGCTTGAATCGATTAAAAAAACTAACAAATCATCATTTTAATGAGTAAGATGGTGTATTACGGATAAGTTGTTATATAACAACTTATCGGTAATACTCCAACTTTTCAACAGTAAGATGGAGTATTATCGATAAGTTGATATATTACAATAATTATCGAGGCAAGCCGTTTTTGATTGGTTGAAAGTTAAAAAAGCGAGTTCGATCATTGGTCAAATGACATCGTTCGACAGATGTATGCAATAGTCACACAAATCCACTGGCATATTGATCTTGTTTGTATTTTGTCTAGTAGCAACTACGATTGGTTGATCTACTTCCGTCGTCGTTGACCCAAGAATTATCACTGGCATCATAATTTTTATGTGGTGGTGTCAAGAGAATCGAAGGCATTGATGCTTCGTCTCGTTTTGCTGATGTATCATGCTTTTCCTTCTTACCAGCAATTGCAGGTACTTCTACTTACTCGTTTCCATTTGCTAAAGGGTGGTTGCTATTGTTAATTTTAACTATCCTCTTTATCTGGTGATATTCAATAAAGGACCAGCATTGGTGCTTTATTTACTTTGACACAAGTCTGCTGGTGTGTCAACCTTTCTTGCTTAATTTACTTACCAGTAGTAACTACTTCATCTACTTCCGTCGTCGTTGGCCTATTATAATTTTTATATGATGGTGTGAAGAGAATTGAAGACATCGGTGCTGCGTCTAGTTTTACTGATAAGTATTATGTTTTCTCTTCTTCGGGAGCTTAATATCAATTACAGGTACTTCCTCTTCTACGTTTTTGTTTGCTAAAGGGTTATCATTATGACGAATTTTCATTATCGTTTTTATGTAGCGATATACAATGAATGGCCGGCAGTGTGCTTTCTTCGTTTGAGTACCAGCAGCAACTACGATTGGTTGATCTACTTCCGTCGTCGTTGATCCAAGAATTATCACTGGCATCATAATTTTGATGTGGTGTCAAGAAAATCGAAGGCATGGGTGCTGCCTCTCGTTTTGCTGATGTATCATGCTTTTCCTTCTTATGGGGCTTATCTGCAATTACAGGTACTTCTTACTCGTTTTCATTCGCTGAATGGTTGTTGATATGGTTAATTTTTACTATCATCTTTATCTGGTGGTATTCAACAAAGAACCAGCATTGCTGCTTTATTTACTTTGACACAATCTGCTGGTGTGTCAACCTTGCTTACTTCATTTGTTTACCAGTAGTAACTAGTTCATCTTCTTCCGTTGCCGTTGGCCTATTATAATTTTTATATGATGGTCTGAAGAGAATTGTAGACATCCGTGCTGCGTCTAGTTTTACCGATAAGTATTATGTTTTCTCTTCCTCGGGGGCTTAATAGCAATTACAGGTACTTCCTCTTCTACGTTTTCGTTTGCTAAAGAATTCTTACTATAACTAATTTTCATTATCTTCTTTATCTGGTGATATACAATAAATGTAAAAGAAATTGAAGGTATTAATATGCAGTGGAGCTGCATCAAGTTTAACATTTCCCATAAGTCCACTGATTAGCATAAGTTTTTATTTGTGTAGCGTGCTTATCAGCAACTGCAGTTACGTGTTCTCCCTTCTTTTCGTTTCTGAATGGCTGTCGGTGTCATTAATTTTTATCATCATTTTTATCCAACTAATGTCGCCATTAGAGCTTTATATGTCTTCACACGAGGCTACTGATGTGTTTATTTTGTTTGCTTCGATTGCTTACTAGCAATAACAGCTGGTTGATACGATGGTGTGAAAGAAATTAAAGGCATTGATAGGCATTGGAGCTACATTAACTTTCACATTTCGCATACGTCCATTGATTAGTATTATGTTTTTTTTTGTTTATTGTACTTACCAACAACTACAGTTAACTTGTTCTTCCTTCTTTTGGTTTCTGAAGCGTTGTCAGTGTCATTAATTTTTATTATCTTTATCCAACTAATGGTCGCCATTGGAGCTTTATCTATCTTCACACGAGGCTACTGATGTGTTGATCTTGCTTGTTTCGTTTGTTTACTAGAAACAAGAGATGGCGAAAGAATGAACACTATTATCAGTATTTTCACATGATGTTGATAAGATGGTGTGAAAGAAATTGAAGGCATTGATAGGCATTGGAGCTACATTAAGTTTCACATTTCCCATACGTCCATTGATGAGTATCATGTTTTTTTGTTTATTGTACTTACCAGCAACTACAGTTAACTTGTTCTTCCTTCTTTTCGTTTCTGAAGCGTTGTCAGTGTCATTAATTTTTATTTTCTTTATCCAACTAATGGTTGCCATTGGAGCGTTATCTATCTTCACACGAGACTACTGATGTGTTGATCTTGCTTGCTTCGTTTGTTTACTAGAAACAAGAGATGGCGAAAGAATGAACACTATTATCAGTATTTTCATATGATGTTGATACGATGGTGTGAAAGAAATTGAAGGCATTGATAGACATTGGAACTACATCAAGTTTCACATTTCCCATACGTCCATTGATTAGTATAAGTTTTTATTTGTGTAGCGTGCTTACCAGCAACTACAGTTAACTTGTTCTTCCTTCTTTTCGTTTCTGAAACGTTGCCAGTGTTATTAATTTTTATTGTCTTTATCCAACTAATGGTTGCCATTGGAGCTTTATCTATCTCCACACGAGGCTACTGATGTGTTGATCTTGCTTGCTTCGTTTGTTTACTAGAAACAAGAGATGGCGAAAGAATGAACACTATTATCAGTATTTTCACATGATGTTGATACGATGGTGTGAAAGAAATTGAAGGCATTGATAGACATTGGAACTACATCAAGTTTCACATTTCCCATACGTCCATTGATTAGTATCATGTTTTTCTTTGTTTATTGTACTTACCAGCAACTACAGTTAACTGGTTCTTCCTTCTTTTCGTTTCTGAAACGTTGCCAGTGTCATTAATTTTTATTATCTTTATCCAACTAATGGTCGCCATTGGAGCTTTATCTATCTTCACACGAGGCTACTGATGTGTTGATCTTGCTTGCTTCGTTTGTTTACTAGAAACAAGAGATTGCGAAAGAATGAACACTATTATCAGTATTTTCACATGATGTTGATACGATGGTGTGAAAGAAATTGAAGGCATTGATAGACATTGGAACTACATCGAGTTTCACATTTCCCATACGTCCATTGATTAGTATCATGTTTTTCTTTGTTTATTGTACTTAGCAGCAACTACAGTTAAAACTTGTTCTTCCTTCTTTTCGTTTCTGAAACGTTGCCAGTGTTATTAATTTTTATTATCTTTATCCAACTAATGGTCGCCATTGGAGCGTTATCTATCTTCACACGACACTACTGATGTGTTGATCTTGCTTGCTTCGTTTGTTTACTAGAAACAAGAGATGGCGAAAGAATGAACACTATTATCAGTATTTTCACATGATGTTGATACGATGGTGTGAAAGAAATTGAAGGCATTGATAGACATTGGAACTACATCAAGTTTCACATTTGCCATACGTCCATTGATTAGTATCATGTTTTTCTTTGTTTATTGTACGTACCAGCAACTACAGTTAACTTGTTCTTCCTCCTGTTCGTTTCTGAAGCGTTGCCAGTGTCATTAATTTTTATTATCGTTATCCAACTAATGGTCGCCATTGGAGCGTTATCTATCTTCACACGAGGCTACTGATGTGTTGATCTTCCTTGCTTCGTTTGTTTACTAGAAATAACAGCTGGTCGATCTTCTTTGTTTTTGATGGCGAATAATGACTATGAGTATTGAAGGCATTGATAGGCATTGAAGCTGCATCAAGTTTCACATTTCCTATGAATCCACTGCTTAGTATCATGTTTTTCTTTGTTTATTGTACTTACCAGCAACTACAGTTAACTTGTTCATCCTTCTTTTCATTTCTGAAGGGTAGTCGGGGTCATTAAGTTTTATCATCATCTTTATCCAATAACTTGTCGCTATTGGAGCTTTATCTATCTTCACAACTACAGTTACTTGTTCTTGTTGGTCTTCTTCGCTTTATTTGGCTGAAGGGTTTTCGCTATCGTAAATTTTCATAATTATATTCATCTTCTTACCTCCGCCAAATTTAAAAATGCACATACCCTCAGCAGCTCGGTGTGTCCGGCACCCCGACACTGTGTAAACGGTATAAGGGGTTGCAGATTATGTATGTATGTATATCTATCTCCTATATATGTGTGTTGATTCTGTTTGCTTCATTTGCTTACCAGCAGCAGCAACAGTTGTAGTTCTATAGCTAGAGATCGCTATTATCAGTACCACAAGGGTTGTCACTATCATTACTTTTAATCATCATCTTTGTCCAAATAATGACCGCCATGTGAGTTTTATCGATTTTCACACTCGTCTACTGGTATGTTGGATCTTGTTTGCTTCAATTGCTTACCAGTAGCAACAAGTACTTGATCTTCTTTATCATCCATGGCTGAAATATTATCACTATTGGGTTTATTAGCAACTACAGTCACTTTGTTCCTCTTTTATGGTTACTGAAGGGTTGTCGTTGTTATTCATTTTTATCATCATCTTTATCTGGCGATATTTACCTGATTGCCGGCATTAGAGCTTTATCTACTTTCATGCGAGTGTACTGACCTGTTGATTCTGTTTGCTTTGTTTGCTTACATGCAGCAACAGTTGGTTGTTATGGTTTCGTCTTTGATAGTTGAAGGATTGTTACTGACTACTACAATTATTGTTACCAGCATCAATAGCTGGGTCATTAAGGGAATACAAAGTATTAGAACTTCGTTTAATTTTGCGCGAGGTGACGAATATAGTATATAGATCATTATCATCATCTGTACCTGGTACTGTGTGAAATGGGTAAAAGGTGTTGGAGCATCTGGAGTCTACTGGTATGTTGACTTTGCTTACATATCTTTTACCTTTCGATGCCTGTTAGGAACAAATGGATTTTTCCAGGTTATGAAAATGGCTTACTATTTGGAAAATAATATGTATGCAGCAACATCAAGCTAGAACAATGGCGATTGTAGTGACTGTTAAAATTTAGAGCAGTTTTTGTTTAATCAAGAACGCGATATGTTCTCCTGTAGAAACGAAGTAGGTTAGGGGTAAGGAGGGCACCGGCCCCCGAGGCGATCCCTGCGGAGTCCCGACCTGCGCGATTATGCTAGGTACGGCACATAAATTCGGAACAATATGTTGATCCGTCGCTTTATTCGGAGGCTGCTATCACTCAAATAACCGGGGCGGAGATTTTGCAAGCTGCTGCTATGGGCCATTCCAAAAATTGAGTCTTTTTATGAACCCGATTCTTAAAGAGCAGCTCGAGGATAGCGCTCGAACGCCTCCTTGCTCTAAAGGAATCGCTTTTATGGTTTATAGGCCCTCACTCGCGCGGGAAGACCAGAGGCGGAAAGCGAAAGAAATTATCTGTCTCGGTCTCTTTATGTAATGCGTGGAGAGAAGGGGATTTATTAAGGCACGGAGATTATGCGCGAGATTTAACTGAATTTGTGATTTATTTTGATGTACAAAGCTGAATTTGCCTTTTAAATTTCGTTGTTTCTGTTGTACGAGCCAGCTTTCGCATGCAGAACTTCTGCTCTTTGAGCTTGCTAAGGCCCCTTTCAGACGAAACGACTTTTCGCCGTGCGCCGTGTACGGCACAGTGCCGTGCATTTTGAAGACTATTGATTCATATGGAGCCTTTCATACGAGACGGCCACGACTTAAGCCGTACACGGCCGCCGTGAACACCACGGCGTTTATCAAGCTCGGACACGGCGCCGTGCCGTACACGGCGTCTTGATATACATTGTGGTATATGGAACCTTTCAGACGGAACGACTTTCCGCCGGTGAGATGGCGTCTCTCACATTGGTATTTCGTCTAATGAGTTGTTCTTGCACTTTATTCGAATGTTGCTATTAACATTCTAATGTAATTGAGTCATTATCAGTCATCTACTACACAATACTGAAATGTGAGATACGATTAGAAGCCTACATACGGGATGTTTATAAATCGTAACATCGTTCATAATAGAGAGATTGAAAAAACTTCGTTTTGTTTTAAATACCAGTACCTACGTAGCCTACAAATTGTAATCCAATTTAAACCATGACCTTTTATCTTTGCGTACTGATACACCACTTTGGTATTTTTAATGGAACACCCTGTACATTTTTAAATATTTTAAATCACTGCTGTCGTGGTATGCATAAAATAAAATTTGAAAAGTTATTATTTTGTTTTAAAAAATGCCCAAATTAGTCCATGACAGTCATGACACACAAAATCACTAACAATCGAACAAGAAATGCAAAAGAAAGTTTACCTGGCTTTCCTCATGGACGAATTATCGCAGCACACGTACTAAAACAATTAAAAACTATGGTTTTTAAATGAAATAATTATGTTCGCATTATATTTAAAATAAAATAATTTTTTCTATAGCACATGTTAAAGTGTGCTTTTATCAACTCAAAACAAAAGGTCAAGTTTTACTTTAACAGCAAGGGTAGATAAAGTAGCACTTTAACATCAAGGATAGATAAAGTAATTTAATTTTCTAACTTTTGTTTAAATTAAATATGACAGCTTCGTATTATCGTAGCAACCCAATCTAGCTACTGACATTCTGAAATGTGATTGACTGTCCTTATTTCATTTTGAAATTGTTAAAGTTCTTGTTATAGAAAAAAATATTGTATTATACACGACGATAAAGTTATTTCTATCTACTCTTGAATCATTAACGTCTCGACTACGTCTCGACGTTAAACGATTCACTCGTGGATAAAATTTAACTTTATCGTCTTGTATAATAATAGTAATTTATTATACAAGACGATAAAGTTAAATTTTATCCACGAGTGAATCGTTTAACGTCGAGACGAAGTCGAGACGTTAATGATTCAAGAGTGGATAGAAATAACTTTATCGTCGTGTATAATACAATATTTTTTTCTATAGCAAGAACTTTAACAATTTCAAAAGAAAATAGGGACAGTCAATCACATTTCAAAATGTCAGTAGCTAGATTGGGTTGCTACGATAATACGAAGCTGTCATATTTAATTTAAACAAAAGTTAGAAAATTAAATTACTTTATCTATCCTTGATGTTAAAGTGCTACTTTATCTACCCTTGCTGTTAAAGTAAAACTTGACCTTTTGTTTTGAGTTGATAAAAGCACACTTTAACATGTGCTATAGAAAAAATTACTATTTTTAAAGGCGAAATGAAATGGCAAATATGGATCATCGTTGGAAAGTTTTTTGTTGTAGTTTAATGAAACTCATATTGTTCCATTTAAAAAACAAAGTTTTAAATGGTTTTAGTGCGTTTGATGCGATAATTCGGCCATGAGGAATATTTGGAGCCAAGTGGAGTTTCTTTTGCTTTCCTTGTTCGATGTTTAATAATTTTGTGTAATTCATGGCCTACTTGAACTAAATATTTTTTTTATTTAAAAAAAATAATGCGTTCTAAAATTTTTGTTTGAGCATCTGTCAAAGTATTTTTACGCTGATTTCAAATATCTACAAATATACGGGGTGTTCCATTAAAAAAACCAAAGTCGTGTAGCAAAAATAGGAAGCCATGACTTAAACTGATTTATGACAGTTTGTAGGCTGAATACTGGCATTTAAAACAAGAAAAAGTGTTTTCAATATCTATTATTAATGAAGTTACAAGCTGTCTAGCGATATACAAACACGGCCCATAACACGCCGTCATGTTCACGGCGAAAAGTCGTGTGCTCTACGGCGCATCTTTGGAATGCACGGCACTGTGCCGTACACGGCGCACGGCGAAAAGTCGTTTCGTCTGAAAGGGGCCTAAGTCTAAAGCTTGGGACGCGGCAGCATCCATAAACAACACGCAATAGCCCGTAGTATAATCAATGGCGAAATATTTTCAAGAAGAACCGAACAATGAAACGATTACAGCTTTTCAGTAATATTATTTTTTGCATTTTAAATAATTCTAAAAATTCTTAAATTTGTCTTAATCGCCCCTTTCTTGGTAAATCGCAAAAATAATCTTTTAACGGTGATCATAACGGAAATGGACCGATATTTTCATTCCTAGTATCTTCTGGTGCCACTTTGGTATCAAGGAATATACGCTGGTTGAAGTAATATTGAATACTAGTGAATCACCCGAGCTACGCTTCGGTTCGCTAATTTAAGAGAGATTCATTAATATAAATTAAAAAAGGATGCATCGGCCGGGAATCGAACTCGGGCTGCCCCCGTGGCAGGCGAGCATTCTACCACTGAACCAACGATGCTTCGTTGAATAAAGCGCTGCTATAATGGTATATGAACATTAAGGGTTTTATAATTTAATTTTACTTTACTTTTTCCTACTTTTTTTAAATAAAAACCTGCCTACGATCTAAGTCTAAAAATTAGCAAAATGTTAAGCTATCATACAATTTAATCAATCCAGTATCTTCGGAGGAAATGGGCAACAAACATACAAACATACAAAAAAGAGACCACCGATTTTATGGAATAGGATAATGCTCACATTTCCATAGCGAACAAAAGAAGCCTAGTTGAGTACCTTAATTGATCTAATGAACCTATATGCATAGATTTTTGACTCGACAAATTTATTCCAATAAAGTCTGTCAATCTATGAATTCAGAACTTACCGGAAAAGAGTGGAAACAGATTTCCCTTTAACTAAAATTAATACGTGCAAATTTTTCTGCTTGAAAATTGTCTATCTGTCCTTTCCAATGTTCCGGTATAGAACTCTGCATTTATTGATATAGACTGTGTCTTTGCAGTCATAGATGTTTCTGAAAACGAAAAGATTGAATCAGGTAGCTCCTCCTTTTATTAAGTTTGATGTTGTAGATAACGGTCCGACTAGCTGTTGGTAAATCATCATCAATTTCACTCTTTTCAAAAACTTCTATATTATATAGGTATATCCATTCTTGGAAGTCATGATTTTCAGTACTTTACAATTTATTGTTTGCGAAAGATCACACAATTGCGCTAGTGCTCCACCTTTCTATATTATACCGGCTGTCGATACGTTTTCTAACAAAATTTAGTCATTAACAACGATATTACTATTCTACTCTTAAGTTATTTAATACTAACTAGATCGAAAAATGTTTTCAATCGCTCTCCATCCTTAAACTTTCGATCTTTCCTGCTAACTTACGAAGTACTCGCCACCATTCTGTCTTTGTTACGAGCGCGGCGTCGTCTCATCTCAGTCCCCTTGTCACCAAGCCTCTCTCACACCGACCTCTGTACTGTGCCTGCAGCGGGCACTCTCACAACAAGTGTTCCGCGGTGCTCAAGCCCTCGCCGCAGTCGCAAGCGTCGTCATCGGTCTGCCCGATCCACATCAGGTAAGAGCGAAAGCCTCTGTGACCATATACTGTTCCAGAACCTCTTTAAATTTGCTCCTCGAGATTCGGAATTAATGTTCCGGTCAGTCGCTCAACCGTCGCCGCTCTTCACCTCGCATCCCATCGCACCACGGTCGCGTCAATCTGCAGCCTCTTTTGCCAACTCGTTTCCTTCGATGCTGAAGTGTGCCTTCCCCCAGTGGAATCGAATTGTATCATTGATGGTTTCTCTCCATTCTTATTGATTATGGGCTGCATCCACGAATTTTTAAATGCAAACTTGTAAACTGTTTCACTTGGTTTAGCTACCTAGATTGCCCTCTTGGCCGTTTCCTAGTAGTCATGCCTTTTGTATTACCAATCGTTCTAGTTTTGGTGCACTATTTCACATTACATGGCGCTTTGGTATGGTGAGTTGCTGTAGTATGGATGCGTTTCTTCATTTTGTTGTCCACGATCTTCCTAGCATACGACGCCAACAAAACATTCGAATGCTTCAATTCGTAAACGATTTGGCATTTTGTGTTTTTACGAGACGCATCTCTGTATTCTGTTTATTTGTCTGTCCTTTCATATGTTCCGGAATCTACTCATCGCTTGTTTTGCCACTTGCATGCGTCTTATCTTTTCCAAGGTAGGTAAATTTGTCTTTTTTCTTTTTAAACCTTTCTCCTGGCTCTGTTTATTTTTTTTTATAGACTGGAATCTATTTTATCGTTTTGTTGTTTTTATTATAGGGATTCCTAAGTGCAGTAATTAGATGGTTTGTAACCATAATTTTCTTTTACATTTTTCATAAGTGTCTCCATTTAATTGAATTGAAATCCGCATGGTACGTGGTAACTACTTGGTAGTCTATTGAGCGTAGACCTATAGGTGTGATGTGCTGTCTAGCCTTTCAATCAGTTGCCTTATCCTTAAGATTTGCTGCGTGTTCTTTTTCCCTTCACGAATCCCGTCTGTTTTTCAGGGATATAATTTTCTATGTGGGTTTGTTCAGTATGATCCCTTTTTACGCATCAGTTTGAAAAGTGATTCTGTCTATTCCTCAGACCATTTATTTACATGTCGCCCAAGGTTGCTTGCCTAGTTTGTGAAGTATTCTAACTCCATATTCTATCATGGCCTGTGTTTCTTAAGCTGGTATTTGGCCATTTCCAACAGTTTTGCCAAGATTCATATTATTAATTGCTTCTTAAATCTCGAAAACTCCGAAAGCGCAGGTGTTATAAAAAGCAAAGCGCTAGAAACATGTACGGGTATTTATTAGGGGTTAGGCGCCACCATGTAAGATAAGATATTAGTCCAGGGTGTGTTGAGCAGGTCCCACTGTGGAACACCCGGTTCTGCGCCTTGGGACAAGACGTATTCTCTGTTAAAAGTGGACCTACAGCTTCTTTCATATAGTAGGAGCTCTGAAAACGCCATTACATTTGTAATTTTGATGGGCTGGCCGCAATTCAGCCACGTGCCCCATAAGGGGAAAGGTTCAAACTTTGTGTCCTTTAGGTGTACCATCAACATCACACGCATACATGTCATTTAACATGTTGCTCGGTGGATGCAAATGATGGGGGCCCTAGCTCGAAGGATAGCTGGGAAGGTTGAAGATAATGACACGAGCGATTCGACGACAGATCGGGTCCATTCGCCGGGCTCGAAAAGTTAGGGTAGGCGCTGCAGGTTAATCAGCATTGGGAAGAAAGGGGCGATGCGTGGTGGCATCCGATATGTCGATTCCCGAGTCCCGTGGTATTTTCCAGGAGCGAGAGCGTAGCGTTAAGGGTTGAAATAACTGTGGAAGATTGTAATTAATCCTTGATCAACCAATATGTCACTCAAACCAATAATTTACCTTCCGGCTGCTAGTACCTCCCGCTACAAAACGGCTTTAAGTCGGGCAACGACAATGATCCGCGCATTTCTTCATTCTTTTCTTTCTCTCTGCCTTGCGTTGTTCGGGTTACCTCCATAGCTAGAATTCGCCTCTAAGGTGATCCACAACCAGCCTTCCAAAATTACACCCGAGGTAAAATGAACACAATATGCCACATTTTTTAATGTTTTCACGTTTCTCTACCAATGATATATATCTCCTCTCGACTAGTATTGTTGTTTTTCTTCTCTCTGGTTGAGATTCTTTTACTGCCTTGCTACTGCAGTCTTGAGTTATTTTCCCTGTCTATTCTTTATCTTCTGACATAGCCTTGGCGACCTTTTCATTCCATATCTTTATACAGGGTGGCGCCCGGCAGACACATTTCAAATTTGAATTGGCGGGCGTACCGAATATGTATTAGCCCTAGATGGTGGCAGTGGAAAGGGAAGTCTAAGCCATTTAGTGAATCGGCCACAGCATCGTTTTAAACTTACCTTTAAAGTTGGGTAGGCATCAAATTTATGAACCCAATACATTAGCATTTTCTGATCCACACCTAGCCATGCGCTAAAGGGCATGGGTAATTCGATGCAAATAGTTAATATCTTCTAAACCTACTATTTTCAGATATCCCTACGTGAATAACCTAATTTTGAACATTCTCTATACAATTACCACAGCTTTGTCGTGATCGACAGGGATTGCTTATAGATAAATACTTCTAGTTATTGGAGATCCCTCTAAGCTCTTCGAAATTAGTAGAAATACTTTATAATCCTTAAGGACGAGCTGCTGCCTTTGGGCATAATCGCCCCGTTCAGGCAGCCCCACAAAGGCCACAGACGATGATGGGAGTACCTAAGGCACATTCGCCAACCGAGCAGAGTCCCCCGTCCTCGTATATCAAGCCAAGGCCGAACTTGGTTAGCAAAAGTTGTAACAGCCCACTTTAAAACTTGTTAGTCCCTGTTTTGTTGTTGGTAGTTGGCGGAGGAGCAACAGATCCGGGTCGAAGTAAACAAAGTTGAGAACAGTATGTTATATTATAGGATGTAATCCCGCGGGTGTCGTGCCTGCTCCCTTTATGCGTTTCCGTCTTAAATGCGGCCGTTGCTCGCGAAAAATCAGAAAGCTCTTTTATCGCTAACTAACTGCCTGTTTATATATAGAGTATCGCTTTAGGAGCCCGCACAATAGAGATTTATTTACTCTAGGGCATCTACCAACTTGATTTTCATCTCGGGCTCGCAATCAATAATCCAGGGCAGACCGCCCTTTTCGATATAACGAGAGGACTCTTCAGTGCTTGCTGGAAAAAATCGCGAACTCCCAACATTTTCCGGGGTTTCTATAACATTGGTAATTTTATGCTGGAGAGGACTTATGTATTTTGCGGAATTGAACATTTTATCGTTCAAATCGTTGCTCAGAGAATTGTTTCGATGTAGACGCCCTGTTCACCAGTTTCAACCTTTAAAAATGCAGTAGAAATATGCTTCTGGGAATCCTTCATACTGATGTACAGTTCGTTTCCTTTCAACAATACCAGCAATACAAATATTTTTAACGCTTGCGCCGAAACATGGAGATAGTTAATTCAAGAGGTTGGTTAATTTTGACACTTGTTAAGGTTTTAGTAATAAAAGACTTGGCTGTAACTAACATTTGTTGTGCAAGTTTATTAACAATGGAAAATGTCCGTGTTAGATGGATGCTTACAAGTAAATGCTTAAAAACTACCTAGAATCGAGTACATACCGGCGGTTTATGAGGATAGCCATAAATCCAGTAACCCAAACATTTGGCTATTTGTTCATCTGTTGTTACATAATTAACATTTAGTTTACCCTTCTATATAGATCTCTAAGATAATGATATTTAAGTCGATATGTTTTGATCTCCCATGTAATTTGGGGTTTTTAATAAGTGTAATGGCACTTTGACTATCCATATATAAGGTAAGTGCACTACCTTTCACACCAAGATCTTGCAAAACTCACGGTAACCACTCACCTCCTTTAGGGCACACGCGGCACTCACAACTTCTGCCTCCGTAGTTGAATGGGCTACACACTGTTGTCTCCTACTTCTCCAGGTGACTGTAGTGCCGCTGAGACTGCAGAGAATTTCCTGGATTCAGGATCGCCAACATAGTCCGAATCACTGTAGATCTTAAATTTACTGCTTCTGCCTATAAAGATTCGGTTAAGTGTCCCTTCGAGTGTGGAATTGACCTAGACACCTCATTGTGCTCCGGGGTATATGGTGGTGTCGTCACATGTTTAATTTTCAAGTGTGCTGTCAACGATTGTTGTACTCCTTTCCACCGTCTGTGTTAAACTCTGTTACATTTTAGCCGAAACGTGTTTGAACTTTGTTACAAAATTCTTCAAACTTGTTTACTTTACTTTTGTCGCGTAAAAAGCTATTCGAAAACCACTAGTGTCGTCCTTAAATAACGGAATACCGTTTTCTTCACATTGGTTTGATCTGCATGGGTCTGCACACATCAGAATGAACTCGTTCGCGCACGTTTTCTGAGCGATCGTCCGGTGACCGGTCCATGTCTTTTAGAACACTTTTCACATATCTCTTATTCTGATGTGCTAGTCTCTCCTGCCATTGCTGTAGCTGATCACTGTTATTAGCTAAGCACGTGTTTGCAGGTACAATCACTCTTTTAAGTTTATTTTATATATTTCTCCGAATTCCGATCCCGTCGCAACCACGTCACGAACCTTTTCAAATACACATTCGCGCCCTCGATTTTTTATTAAAAAGTTGTTTGCCTTTTTCTCCACTGTGTCAACTGAGAACATGTAGCACGTCAAACCCGGAATGCATGACTGCTGCTAGCCATTCGTTGTCCACCGACATCTCGATGTTTATTGTGCCCTTTCCTAGGGCGTTAATCCTCTCATTTCCAAGTCGAACAGAATGCCCAATAAGTGCCACCGGATTTCTTCCAGATGCAGTTGACTTTTTCGGAGAGTTCTTTGCCAAGTGATGTCTTGATTTGCATGTAAAATAGCCAGGGCAGTCCTTGCACCGGTGATCCCTTTTGCCGCAGTAACAACCGCTATTCTTCTATTTCTACCTAGATTTCTTATCCACTTTCACTTTCGAAAATAAGGAGACTGCTTTGTGAACTTCATCACTTTCATTTTCACCGTTTCGTTTTGTTAATCGTTGTTCCTCTGTCAACAACCTGGTTGTCAGATTTTCCAGAGTCTTCCTAGTTCAATTAATGGAGTCCCACGGACTGTGGAGATGGTTGAATTCTTAAGGTAAAACCGACAATACCGTCGTTAACAGCATACTTTCCGGTAAAGTAACACCAAACTTTTTCATCCTACTAACTAATAGCTCTAGCTTAGGTATATGCTCCGCTACAGACCAGGCACCATTCCATTGCAAATCGAAAAACTGCTTCTGTAGTAACGACAGCGATTCTTCAGATTTCTGTTCATAAACAGAATGCAGACGCATTCTCGCAGCTCATTAAAAAAATTGCTACATTTTTAGTTATATCTACGGAAAATTCCTCTCCACTCCAGAAATGTAAATACGGCCCTATTTTATTTATGCCACTTTCCTCCCTTCTTTTCAGTTTCGGTCAATGTTTTGGGGTGCCACTTCGGTTGATGCTGACACTCTCGTAAATACAAAAAATAAATACGTACAAGGCGTTCTAACAGTGAATTCTCGAGAGTTAAGTTAGAGCTCGGTGGACAACCACGTAAAGAATGCCTTGAGTTCTTGCGTCGATCGTGTTTGTTACTTCGGTCCTATTGCGTAAGTGGAGGATTTATCACCCCCCCTCCCCCCGGCTCTTCTGTCCAAATGGGTTGGAAATTGGAATCCCTTGTGTTCGGTTGTACTAACGGCCATTACGTCTTTGAGAGTTTTGCGTCAACAAAAGGATTTATGCCCCTCCCGACTACCCTGTCCAGGCCTCAGGAATTGCTTCATTCTTCTAATTGCGTTAACGGGGTCGTTGTGTCTTCGAGGGTTTTATGATTTCAACCCTCTTCAGATAATAGTTCTGCAGCGCAGGGTATGTTATTTTTTAGTGCTTGTGTTTTGCCGCGCGTTCTGACACTGCATCTTCAGAGCTTGTCAATCACTTGCGACTCTTTTCACATTGCGTTTTTAGAGCTTGTCAATCAGTCACGCTCTTTTTCGATTTCAGGCGCACTTCTTGCTGGTGTTTTACGGTTTTGTCTGCACTGGAGGTGTAGTTATTGCCACTGTGCACGGTCTTTTGTGTCCGATACATGTCCATAAAAATATATTTATGGATAACATAAGAACTATGAACTGCCAGAATAGAATTGGAATAAATTTTTTTTATTTTCTTGAATAGTCTGTTGGTAAATTATCTAAATAATTCTTGATTGTAAGTAATTTCACTGTTCAAAACTGACTGGATTAAAGTAATAACGATATTTACACTTTTTTCATCTAGATTATATAATTTATTTTTACCTTGTAAGAGTTGTTAAACAAGCACAGAAACACACACAGAGTAATCTTAAAAATACGATACATTGAACAACGATGATACCATTCTGTTGTGTTGGGATATGAGATAAAGTTAAATGTATGTACATCATTATGCATTTGGTACATTTGTGTTTCACTTTTTTATTGTGTTATAGCTTTCATGAAATTTCATCCTGTATAAAAGTTGTCAATTAATAAAAACAACAATTGAAATTAACTTTCTTTTCTGGCAGATGTAGTAAAAGTATTTAGGGGCGCCCTGGAGTATTATATACCCATGGGATATCTTCTTTTTCTTATTATAGGCGAGTGGCGGCAGTGGCCTATTTTAACCCATTAGTGCATATTGTGTCTTATAATGGACACCCCTTCCTGAATTTTTTGTGACGTCATTAACGCAGGCTCAGACTTGTTTGTACTCAAGAGCCCTTCATAACATCTCAGATGACTAAGTAATGCCAGTGATTTAGTAAATTTCCTAGTGCAGTGTTCTGTTAGATGTAAAATGGATCCCAATTTGTATTCCACGAGTAATGGGGGGTAAGTACTCGTAATTTTTTCATTACAATATAATCTACTTTTGAAAGTTTAATAGTTTTGAATTGTTTTATAAGTGCAGTAACCTTTCGTTATATTATTTTTTTCTGAAATATTCAATATTTTTTGAAAAATTACATTTTACCTTGCGTCCCTTATAATGGACACTATGCACCCAGACAAAAATTAATTGTTTTTGCAGGTTATCCCTTCATCAGCTTCTAGAGATTTTAGAACAAGATGAAGAAGGCGACCAACCAACAGAAATTTACATATTACCTCCAGACGAAAAGTCTGCGGAAACGGAAGAAGATAGCGACAATTCAGATGAGGAAACTGCAAATCCAAATCATATATCAAGGGGAATATTGAATCAACAATGCGAAGTGCGTTACGAAGATTCGGATTTTGACGAGGAAGATGACAATATTTGTCTGTCTATTATAAAAAGAAGCATAACAGAAGCAAAAAACACCAGTTTGAATGCGGTACCTTCTACTTCTGGTATTTCTAATAGGCCAACAGATGTACACCTTCCCCCATCTAAGCGACCAAAAAACAGTTCGAAATGGTCCCAAAATATGCCTACATGCAGTTTCAATAAAGATTGCACTCCTAGACAGACTTCTGCAAGCTCTTATCTAGCACAGACGCCACTGGATTTTTTCAATCTGTTTTGGGATGAAAATATTATAAACAAAATTGTCACACAATCAAATCTATATGCACAACAAAGGAATATTAATCTGAATATGACCCAAGAAGAGTTTTATGTCATTTTTGGGGCAATGTTATTATCAGGATATTTAAAATGTCCAAATAAGCGCATGTATTGGTCAAGTTCTGACGATGTGCCAAAATTACTATACAATAGTATGAGACTAAATAGATTTGAGACTATATTACGAAACTTGCATTTTAACGATAATTCGACTCTTGATAAAGCAGATCGATTATACAAATTACGTCCAATTATAAATCACCTCGGTGAAAAATTCAAAGAGCATGGTGGTTTAGAGGAAAAAATTTCCATCGACGAAAGTATGATCCCGTACTATGGCAAGCATTACGCCAAACAGTTTATAAAAGGTAAACCTATTAGATTTGGTTTTAAAAATTGGGCGTTATGTACAGCAAATGGTTTTTGTGTAGCTTTTGATATATACACCGGGAAAACTACAAAAGAAAGTAAATTTGGGCTAGGTGGTGATATTGTGCTATTACTTTTAGAAAAGGCAGAAATAGATTCTAATTTAGGTTACAAAATATATTTTGATAACTATTTCACGGGAATACCACTACTTATTCACCTTGCTGAAAGAAAAATATGTGCAACTGGTACTATTCGAGAGAATAGAATGGAAAGATGCCCTTTTCCTGACAAAAAGGCTTGGAATAAAGAAAGCAGGGGTACGTGCAAGTTTATCGGAAGTGAAGAATTATTATTAGTGCAATGGACAAAAGACAATAAAGTGGTTACAATGGCATCAAACTTTTCAGGAAATAACATTGTTAAAGCCACTCGTTGGTGTAGGGAAATAAAATCAAAAAAGCAAATTGATCAACCAGAAATGGTTGCAGCGTACAACAAAGGAATGGGAGGAGTAGACAAGATGGATGGATTAGTTGCAGTTTACAGGAATCGTATCAGGCAAAGGAAATGGTATTGGCCAATATTTGCTTACTTATTTGATGTCACAATTACAAAAAGTTGGTTGCTTATGAAAAAACTAAAACCTAGAGATCCCAACTGCGCAAATCTTTTAGCATATCGTAGATATTTGGCCCAAACTATATTACAGAAATATGGAACCCGTCCTGCCAGAGGGCGAGTATCTGCAGCTACAGAAGATATAAGATTTGATAATATTGGACACCTTATTGTATATTCCGCGACCCATCGAAGGTGCAAACAGTGCACAAAAAAATGTAATTTCATCTGTGAAAAGTGTAATGTAGGTTTACATCCAAAAGGATGCTTCAAACTGTATCATACAAAATAATAGTTACTATAATCCTATATTTTTTAATGTTTTGTTCCTGTTAAATAACTATATCTATAATTTTTGATGTTATGATTAGTATCTATATTTTAGTTTCCGTCATTAGAAGCTTGTTTATTTGATTCTGTAAATAAATAGAAAAAATTGACCACACTATTTCTGTGCATATAGTCCATTTAAATGGACATGCCATATTTGCGAAACTGACTATGTAAAAAATTTTTTTTTTCATGGTTACCATTTTTTAGCCTTATTGAACCAGTTTTAACAATAAAATTGTTAAATACTAAAAAAAAATAACTTCATGCACTAATGGGTTAACCACGAAGTGGTTCTATGAGCCCTGTTTGCCCTTAGGCAGAGTAGGTGGCTAGCCTTGCCCGTCGAAAGTGAGGAAGAGTACCCTTGTTGAGGGGTTAACGACTACTACAGGTGTTAGCGTGGTAGTCGAAATGGGAAATCGATACATAATTTTAAATTTTATGATCAAAACAGTATAAAAATAGCAAATTGCCGTGTCGCCTACTGCCTCAAATCTGCGAGTCGTTACGTCCGCAATTGGCACAATTATTACGAAACAACAAATCATGAGGCGGTCACAAACGCCGACCCATTTAAAAATAGCGCAGCGGCGGCATCTCGTAATTAATGGCTAATAAAATCCTTGTTTTAATAACCCCTCAAGTGAACCAGCAGTTACGGGCAATTAAATATCTAATTAATTATCTAATTAAATAAGGCGCTGCTGAAATTCGGCGCACTTGCCGAAAATTCACTCGCGATCAAAGCAGCGCCGGGGCCCGACTCAAAGGTTGAGGTTGATGTGTTTTCGACACGAACTAAAGTACAAGTTTTGTTTGTGTTTATTATCGCGTTCGTTGAACTTTTCGGGAGTAGCTATTGGTGGCTGCCGATAACCATTATCGCGAGTTATTGAGAAAGTGCAGATTTTAAAAATTAATTAATGGCTGCATTCATGTACCCATTTTTCTGCCCTGAGAACAGACGATGCGGCAGACGAGCAGAACTGACGGCAGTTTATCATTAATGGATCTGACACTGGATGTGTTAAAGTGCCATAAATCACCAGAAGCCAGTTCTATCGTAACCTTCAGATTGCAGATCATGCAGATCCGGTTTCAGGAAGAGATGTATTGTTGGATATACGAGGATTCACTTCAAATTTGACCGAACTAGAATTTTTTATAAACTGAAGAAACCTTAAGATATATTTAAGTGCCATTATGACAGTCCTTTATATATTGCAATTTCATTATTATATGTGTTATCAATCAATGTATAGCTAACAAACTAAAAATATTAGGTTAGTTGGCTCTATAGCGAGATAAACTTATCTTGTTATTTATTTCCTGGCGTCACTGCCATGATAAAACTAGGCTTTTTAAAGATATTGTTTGTCATGTAAGATGTGGTCTTGGTAAACTCATGAGGAATTTAAATAGCAAATTGTAGGCACATATTTTCGGTACCCCGGGCTAATTTATTTTTCTCTGGATTCAGATCGGTTCACATGCATAAATCTACAAGAACTGGCGACTTACCCGAAATTCCATAACTCCCTTGTGGTCTGGGGTTGTAAATCAGAAACATGATACTGGGGGGTGCAAGGCGAAAGGCGAGTCCTTCCATATAGCAGGTGGTCACACACGCCCGACCGCGAGCACAAACTCAGCTAATTCCACAATCAGTCATGCAAGCAAAACAACAAACATTCAGATTTTAGCAGTAATGTGCTCATTTCATAATACTTACAAGGGGTTGTATGCCCCCCGCGGTGTTCCCACGTCGCATCTCGAAGAAGACATCGTCAGGGATATTCTTCGGTGCACCTCCGATGATGTGCCTGTAATAATCCTGAAAATACGCATGCTTACCGCATCTAGTATGCCTTAACCGAACGTTAACTGCATCAATGGGTCGAACCCATGTCAATGTAACCTGAAATTGCGGTGGCCGCATGGAGCGCAAAAGGCACAGGCACAAGGCATCTTTGGGGTATCTCGCCGAATGGCCACTGATCGAGGCACAAGAGCGCTCTTTGCGGCAAATTGACCCCAGGCCAACCGTAACAATGGACAACGACCCAATTAATAAAGTTGTTTACAATCAGCTTCAGTACGAACAACGACTCCGCATCAAAATAACTACATTTGCAAAGCTACGCAAGCACTAGTATTCCTTTTTACAGATCTCATCTTTTCATCCGCTCTCTTATAAGTTATAATCCATATAACTTACACAATTCAGTTCACTTCAAAAACACATAATCGCTGTGGAATGACACCTGCGGTGGATCAGCTTTCGTGTTCCTCGCGTGCGACCTCGCCCACAGACTGCCAAAGCACATAAGAACCCTCGCATTGTAAAAATGTCACCCCCAGTCGCCTTGGGCTTCACAACACTCCCATATGGGAATTCTCGGCTAACTGCCCGCAAAGGCCCATCGACATTAAAAACAACCCTCAATCATTAATTTTAGCTTTGGACTCGTTTCGATTCTGTGCTAAATTTAGAAAGTATCATATTTCAGTGGTTGGTTTAGACTGAAGCCTATAATTATACGAATACAAATAAAATTATAGGATATTTTCAAACAATTCTGAGAACACAAAAATAAATATTACAACAAAATGCAAGATGTTAAATCACCATTTCTGCAGGGGTTAATTGCCTCAAACTGACAAAACTTAAAATCTCAGCTAGCGATCCTTCACAAACTTTTTAATATCTTTACTCGGGGACCGTCTTCTTGGTCTTATACCGTTTAGCTTTCTCTACATAATTAGTTTTTCCACGTAGGTGTGGTATCTTTAAATTAGGTGTCTAAAATATTGCAGACGCCTATGACATAACCTCCATAAAAAGTTTTTTTCGGTTTATTTCCATGTAATTGCAACTTGTGTAGTGCTTAAACTCTTGGGGTTTCCTTTTGCGCTAATTGAATTACTGTCGGGACTCCAAAAATCAATCTCGATCGGATTAGATTCACTCGCTCCGATTTTCCCGTTAGCTTGACTGCTTGTATCTATGTATTTTGAAAAGCATATATGCAGTTGCGTTTAAAACCGATAAAAGCACCAAGAAGCAGAAGAAGGTGGGATGAATTCTCACGACGATTAAGACTTCAACGTTCTCACGGCGCCTTTAGATGCCTTCTCCTGCCTTATTATAAATCACTTTCCACGTCTCTACCGATTTGACCTTTAGACATAAACAACTACGCTTTTAAAGTACAACCCCGCCCATGTCCCAGTGAAGCCAGCCGTATGCATCTTTGGTTTTGTCGATAATCATCAGATTCTTTTATTAAGGTTGATTTCCAGTCCTAGTTACGGAATTCGCTGATGACCAGTTCGATTATGGATACGAGGAATGATATATACTCGTTGAACAATCTGACCGACAGTATATGTATCCCTAACGGGTGGAATCTGATGTGTTAGAGATCTCTTCAGTCAGTTATTTGGGGGATACCTTGCTTGCGTGTAACGTTACGGCGAGTGTTCGGTAAATTTTTGAGTAAAACCCTTTTTTTAAACTGAAATGAATACTGACTTTTGTCCAATTAGCAGCTCTACCAGATTTTGTTGCAGATGTCATGAACTAAATATATCGGTTCCATTTTGTCGCAAGGTCTTCGGCAGAAATATCGTCGGTTTCTACACCGTTCCCATTGATACTGGGACCATCCTCTCTATATAGTTCTTCGCAATGTTGTTGCTAACTGCCCATTATCTGATCAGTTTCAGACAGTAGATTTCCATCTTTACCTTCTATCGACATGGATCTATTTGTATTTTATAGTTTTCTTTTTCTAAACTTAGCCGATATCGTTCTTTTGAAATTTTCTTATTGTTACGTTTCTGAGTCATTTTCTTTATCGCGCTTCTGTTAGAGGTCGTGCTACCAACATCATCGTTTGAACGGTTTCTATATTTTTATAGGTTGTTGAACATTTTACATACCATGTTGTTTCAGTATTGCGGTAATCAAACTATATACTATACGGAAAGAAGATTCTTAAATTGTATGCAAATCTTTGCAAATACAGTTATCTTCATTTTAAGTGTGTTGACGTTTGCCCAATTGTTTAGTAAATATTTGCACTTATGTTTGATGCTCAAACGGTATCGATAAGGGGCGGAAACTGCACTTGGTACAATCTTTAACCATGCAAGTGCGAGGATGTTATCTTTGCTATGACAGCGATGGTGGAACGATAGAGAGCACATTAATGCGTATCCGTAGAAAGGAGTATTTCTTCTACAGCTGTCAGAAAGCATGTCCTTTTTCTTCCATCATCATCGACCTTGTGAATATCCCCATATCTTTCTATTGTAGTACTGTAATTTTGTTGTAGTTTATGTTTAATAGTCAACCTTCCTTCTATTTAGTTAGTCATCTGCAGATATTTTATTGGTGTCATCAAACATCTTTTGTGTGTATATGGAATGAACAGCAAAAGTCGAGCTTTATCTAACCCCAAGACGTTAGCTTAAAAAAAGGATGCTTATGTTATCTAGGACTTTGCTCAAGGCCTTCCCAGAGAGTGTATAGTTAACATCGGTTAGTGTATCTCGGTGGATAGGTTAACTGCGTATATCAAGGGACATCCGTCATCCTACTGTGCAAGTTGGATTGAAACATGTATAATTTTGATTCAGTATCACAGCTCCATAGGTACCATAGGTTTATATGTTGTACACATTACATCTCTTAAATGCACTACATACTAAAACTAGAACGTTTGCTGATGGTACCGTAATCTTATCCACAGTTGGGGATCGAAAATTATGCAAGCCATAACTCATCTAAACGAGCAAAGATCAAAACGTATCACCTTTAGCTTGAGGCATTCGTCATGATCAGAAGTCCAAATCAACTATACACCTATCCCCCAGGCTAAGGCAGCTGGATATACACGGGTTGTTTTGGATAGATATTTACCTGGGAAGAACACCTAAAAAAAGGTTTTGGTCAAAAAGAAAAAAACCACTACTGGTTATTGGTGAACGGTTCCCTATAAAAGTATTATCTATTAATTGTGAAAGAAGATTGTTAATGGATTTCATCTGATCCTGCAGAGGCATCATCGACTTGCTGTACATGTAGTGAGTAGAAATTAGTTTCTTCTAGACTGTTTTCTACACTATTCTATGGGTCTCCAAATATTTCAGAGATTTTTCGGGTTGTTCAGTGATTGTTTAGTAATAGGTATAGAACTAGCTGTTTCTAAGTGTTGTTGCATTTACCTAATGCAGTTATACCGTCTGCATCTTCTCGACATTATCATATATAGTTGTTAATCTGTACCGTAACATTTAACCATGCCGATTTATAAAATTCGATGAATCACTCAAAATCAGTTCAAAACCTATTAACATTGACCCTAAAATGTGGAAGCTTGAACGCAGACCATAGACCAATCGATCAAAACAGTTTCTGCGTATATATCTTACTGATTATATCAAATCAAAATTAGATCAAACCACAGCCCTAGAAACCGGTCCTGCCGTTGTGCATCGCGGTTTAATTTGCCCTAATTGGGTAAGCAGCAACGAGAGGAATCTGTCGCCTTGGAAAAATGCTCCTGGCGAGTTTCGCGGCGCGAGGAAATCCAGAGAACAAATCGCGTTCGTGCCTTAATTAACTTTTAACAGGGAGATTTGCGACTTTGAAATTAGACACACGCAACTGTTTGCGGCAATCTTGACTCGGAATCCACGTCGATACCATATAGTCTTACACCAGCGGGTGATATTATACACTGCACGTGCAGTCCTTGCGACCGCAAGCCGAGGATCGTCTCTCAGAAAAGTTGTGGGTGCCTGCGTCGATTATCTTCGCCAGAACGAGGAAGTGGCGAAGGTCGCGTGCTCAACTCCTTTCTTTGGGAAACTGCCCCAATTAGCCGTAAAATATGAGCGGCATATCGAAGCGGGGTTTGCTGATGAAGTGCGCCCCCGAGTTGTTGTGGAGTATTTCGCATTTTTCAAGTTACTTGCCGGCGTGGTTTATTAGGTTGTAAATGAACCCCTCAAGATTGTGAGTTTTTCTTCATTTTATGAGATTGTGGAAATTAACCGCAGAGACGTGCAGCTCGGATCGCCCCTGCTGCTTGGAAGACGGGGTTTAATATGAATTTTAATGAATTAATGGTCAATAGATGGCCTGAAAGGTAGTTTAATAAACCAAGACTTGTAAAACTAGAACTGGGGGAACAATAGATCAACCTTTGAGCAGGGCACAGGTCTTGTGGTAACAGAACCGATAGTCTCATGTGTACGATCCTAAAGTAGCAGGAATACAAATTTATAACTGTTACGGGGTCGCCCATGTTACGAAACTTTTGACCGGTCTCAAACGATAAACATACTATCGGCTAGCTCGGGAGAATAGGTAGGTAACGAAATAAATTAAAAGAGCGCCAAGTGGTTTTGTCGGGCACGCTTACTCCTGGATCTTGGAGATGACACACCATTAATTATCTTTATCGAAGTCAGAAACCAAATGAAACCCAAAGAGTGAGGAATATCATATAATAACACTTCATAGAATTTGCACAATAACAGCTGTAGTATAAAAGGATATGTAATTACTGGTATTTAACAAACAATCGTATAAAGACTAATGATTAACACGCAAATATTTAGGTATCACAGATGGAAACAACCTAGGTGCAATCACTATTCAAGAATCCAGAATGTTAGTGCAATAATGTAATTTACTAAATGTACAATTTAAAATACATTATTCATCGACTGAGTATGATCTAAAATCCCCAAACTAATTGTAGTAGTTTAATTCTAAGGAGTTTAAATACAAGGACCTATGTGTAATTTTACCCTCACTAAAATAAAATTGGGCCACCACTGTGGCAGCAGGCAAGTTATGAAATTATTAAGTACAAAACTGTTTGGGCAGCAGTGTAAAAATTAGGTTAGACAGTCAGCGACTCAATTAACTCAAGCATAATCTAACCCAAAAATCAACAATTGCTAGCCCAAAAACCACTTCTGGCAATTATAGATTCATTAAAGAACTTGATTATACAACAATACAACGATGAAGCCTGAATTTATACCAGTATGGTAACGAAATCTGGATTTATACAAGTAAAATGATGAAGTCTGAATTTATACAATTAAAAATGGCGAAATAATTCCGCCGTCGTAACGGTAGCTGAACTTAACTTCCAAAGGCAATATATATGGCTACTACTAGAACATATACAGAATTGAATACACCGCGTACGGGACCTAATAACAGCAGAAAATGTCTGCCCTCTGTCACCACAGTATCAGTGCAGTGGATGACCCACCTACGCGTACCGTTCGGCCACAAACTGCTCCAAACGAAGCTCCAACGATAATACCCTCACTGGGTTTCACCCTTCTCCACCTGGTATCAGTGAGATCACTTTCCAGAATCTCCGCAGCAACTACATCATCTTACCCCCACAGCGAGGAAAAAACTACAATTCTGTAAGCTAAACAATTTCTTACCAGATCTCTGCCTATTTCAACACGTGAAGGCTAATAACGAACCCCACAACATATGTATTTTAACAACCTTCATAGCGTCTTTCCGCCCAGTTCTTATTTCTTCGTTACGGATTTTGTCTTTCATAACTTGCGGTTTATTGGGTGACGCTAATTTAATAAATAATAGAAAATACAGGTTTGCCGTTTTTAACCTCTAATAGCTGTTGCCTTTTTCTGTTAGACCGTTCTCTATTTATGCGTTATGGACAAATGTTTTATTTTAACGCTGATATACGTTTCTTTGTTCATCCCCTGGAGGAGCGTACTACTTGAGTGCATTTTCTTCTAATCTTCGAGGAATTGATACATCTCTTTCCATATGCCTCAATATATCTTCCGTCTTTATTCTATTTATAAGTATATACTCTAAACTCAATTTATACTGTTCTTATTTTACTGACGATTGCCAAAACTCTTCTAGTTCAGTCTACAATCTACAATTGCATTAAAATAAAACAGCGTTGCTTCACGATATCACGTGCCCCGTCCTATACAACTCTTGGAAGGTTTACTGCCTAGGCTAACCCGAATCAGCGGAGATTATATGGTCATAGGTAAGAATTAGGAAAAATTGCTCTTATAGCTACTAAGTATCATCATTGGTGCCAGCTTCATCAGTGAAAACGATAAAACTAAATCTAATTTGCAGTCGAAACAAACTATATTTATCGTTTACGGCTTCTATCTTACATGAATCTAATCCCAAAAACAACGAGCAGGGATGAGTAGATCGTATGAAAGAAAATTATGATACGAAATAGTAAACGGGTATGTGAGCAAATAAAAATTGAATTAAGTGTTCGTCTGAATTCGAAAAGTGAACATAACCTTAATTAAATGAGTCTGGTCATGCGTTGCAAAATCTTTTGCCTCCAACGTAACTTGCGCACGCGACGCTTATCATAAAGGCCTTTGGACAGCGAAGCGCATTATAAGTACATAAAGTCAATGTTTCATAAAAACAACTAATGTCTCTGCACAACACCATTGGCTTCGAGGTCAAATTAGTTTCGAATGTTACTTTAACAAACCCTTGTACACAATTGGAATTAATTCAAAAATTAAATAATATGTTAAGCCAAAAACAAACAGCAAAGATCGTTCACTGTAAACAAACAAATTACAGATTTAATGCCTGATAATATTAACTAAGTACGTACAACGACCCATTGCTGGAACCCTGTTATTTTACCATTATTGCAAACGCACTGTCTTCCCTGCATTCTAAGCGTTTCGGGGTTTGGGTGAAGCACGCATTGGACGACTTCATGAACTGATGTTATCCAAGAGCGACGCCGTGGCTTTAAATACGTATCGCATCAGGGGACTTTTTCGTCCAGAAGCCGGATGCAATTCATACCTGCAGATGGAAAACGGCCGTAGAAAAATGCAAGTCTTCAGCACACCGACAAAGAAACAATTTTGGCCGTTACATACGGTTGTCTTCTACGTCTACTTGGTGTATTTTCACCACCTTGTATTATGTACAAGCCTTTGTGGTTTCTGGTTCGACATTCGTCTTTCAGTTGTAACATGTATATTGTATCTCATTTGTTTTCTGCCAAAACGAACATTAGCGAATGTAGTGTTTTATTTTGTACTACAATTTCCATTCCTCTTACTTAAGATATAAAAGGCAACATCATTTAATAACTATTTATATAACAATTTTTTAATATAGGTGGACGAGCCTTCTTTGTGACCGAGGAAGCTTGCGCGCGAGGCTTACAAAAGCGAGTCAGTAAATTGTGTTTATACAGGAGATACAGACAAAGCTTGATATTCGAAAAAATCGAGTTTGTAAATTTGACGTCTATTCCATGGCAGAAAAAAGTTAGCATGTAGTTGTCTTTGGAGAACTTCATAAGTCTGAAGGTTATTTGTGATATTGACGCATGAGACGAATTTACTTTTATCAGTATCCACTAGTTCGATAAATCACCGCTGTACACAAAACAGGTAGAGTTACCAACACTGTAATTTTGACCCGAAGACTTTGGGTTTGGCAATCATTTTTTGGGCCTCGGGTTTTCAATAAAACTCTTCAAGTTGACTATAGGTTCATACATACACGGATTGCGAAAAATGTTACTACTGTGTAAAAGCTCCCAGAGTTCCAGAGCAGATGTCATTGGTATAAAGTGCCCAAATAGACAAAAAATATAATTGTAGAAAATAATATTCAAAAAAATATACTTTCGTAATGGTTTACTTAACTTCTAAGATGGATTTTAAAAATTTTATTTTATGGAATGTAAAAAGTAGTTTTGCTCTTACAACGGCCGAGAATTATGCTATGTGAACGGGCCAGTTGGATCCCTCCTCGATAACGTTTATTTTCATGCTTAAATATAGACACCAAGTTGTATATCTTATGTTTTATTATTAGATTTAATATTGTATTTTATTTAACCAAATGTTCGCAAAGCTGGTCCTGCGCTGGACGTGTGTTGTAAATTTCGGTGTTCGTGATTGCAGCAAGAAACACACGCTAGACGCGGGATGCGGGGATTCTCAACTCATGAATATTTAACAAAGAAGACGCCAAAGACGGTTGTCACGCGCAGCCTCTTATGCGAGCTGAATGGATTTGTTCGACTTGAAAGTACAGTACGCGATTCGCCCAAGATGATATAATTCAATTCCAAGCTGCCTGAAAGAACCTGGTAGGGCCTGAAAGAACCTGGTAGCCAAAGTTTGATACAAACTGTGTTAAAGTGCAGCGACCCACCGTTTGTAAATTCCTAAAACGCTTTTTCTGAGGGTACATGTAAGTACACCCACTGTGCTATATTTAAAAGCACCCATTTTGACAAGCGCTAACTCAACTGCCCTTGCAAGGGCTGCGCGCCATCGGGGATTCCCAACACCGTGTGCGCCTGGAGTGGGTGATGCAATCGAGGCGTGCCATTTCCAAGGGTATGCAGCAGCCAGTTCCAAGTAGTAGGTTATGTTAGCGTGAAGAAATGTGTTTTATCAGCGAATCATATGTGTATAGCTCGCACGTGACTTTAAACAGGACCGGGCTCAAATAAGTATCAGCTTCAGGCAATTTTGACATTTGCGTTGTTTTAAAAGACAATTACTTTAATGTTTTTTAATGATGCTTTACGTTGTTTATTTTTGTTTACAACATGCCTGCTGGTAGCCTTAAGCTATATCGCACGTAGGTTGGTTGAAAATTTAATTCTATTTTCTCTTATTTCTTTCGTATTTGAAATGTGTCTTCTTTGTGCTTTTTATGTGTTTTTATTTGTGTTTTGATATCAATAGATAACGTAAACAAATGGGCTGTTCTTGTGCATTGCTTAAAGTTAGGTTTTAGTGCAACCAACACTACAAGAGGGAACCAGATTCCTGTTCTGGCAGATAGTGATTTTTCATAAACCACTAACTGAGACATTAAAGAGAGTTGCATGTTCATTGAGCTAGCTAAGAGATAAAAAGGGCAAATAATTATTTAAATAATACGGTGTACGGGACGTTTTGTTCAAATTTAATGTATCCACGGAGGGGTAAAAAATGTCGCATTTCGTATACTACTTAAAAAATATAAAATAATTTTTGGAATCATACATTTATAATCTTGATCATTTTTTTATTAATTTTATCTCCCATTTTACCTTCCCCAAAATTACTTTCTTCCGGCCAGATTCAACTCAAAGTTGGTAATCCTAAAACCAAAACCAAGTTACTATAGTACATTCCCACATATGATTAAATTTTGCATAGCATCAGTGGAAATTAATTATGTCGTTGGTAGTTGTTAATATCTTGCGGTAAAACTGAATACAAATTTTCGCGAATGCCTAGCATTACGGTCGATATTTCTGTCGTGAAAAATTGCTTCAGCTAGATCTGCGCGAAAATTAACCAGGCGGGTTAATCGTAATTAATGGGATGCACTTCTCGTGTAAAAACTGGTATCGAGGGAACTCGCCGCTTTTTCCACCTGGCCTGCAGTGACGATTTATCATCTTGCAGCAGAAACTTTCCGGATTGCAGTTCCGAAAAACTTTGATGGATTATATAGGCGGAACTTGGGCAGGTTGCGAAACTAGAACTCCATACGTAAACAGCGAATAAATTAGAATATGAAATTCCATTCATATGGACAGTGGTGTACATTGCCTTGGGCGATTTCGTGTACTCGGAGATAAATAGCTTGGCACGCATGATTGATAGATTTAATTTTATTGACTTCGCCACAAGTAATGGCCTATTTATACTGGGCGTGTTCTCCAAACGTGTCGTATGCTCGGCAAATGGCACTTACGTAAGTCATAATAAAGAGGTTATCTGGAGCAGAACTTAATTTTAATAAGCGTTGTGGAATTCGCTTGAAATATTTTTATTAGTTGTCACTTTTAGTTATACATAAAAAATTAGTGGCATAATTAGTGACCGTTTTACCCCTTAAGGCACACTGGGTAGGTTTTCCTTTTCAAGCAATTTAAAAGAAATAGTATATAAGAGCTCCTCAATATAACAAATATTTCTAAATACATTTGGAAAGTCGTCTTAGGTCATCGGTAATTGATTGAACATTCAAAATGCGAAAAATAATTCGCCTATTATCAATCATTTGGCTGCTGGTTTACACTCCCATAAATAGAAATAATAAAAACGTTTTGGATATCATCAACACTTTTAACAAAATTAGTTCTTTTATATTAGGCCAGTGGCCTGTTTTCAACCACATCGTGGTGGTTCTGTGAGCCATCTGCTCGTAAACCGGGTAGCTGGCAAGCCTTGCCCGTAGAAAGTGAGGAAGAGTTTCCTTGGTAGGGGTTAACGACTATCACAGGTGTTAGCGTAGTAGCCGGAGAGCTACCTTCTATAGTTACCGGGAATCGAACCCGCGCCGGCCGCCAGAGACTCAGTTGCTTGCTTGACCATTCGCACTTCTTTAATATAATTTAATTATCCCAAATCAATATATTACGCTGTTATTAACTGGCGTGCTAACAATGAAGTCTCGGGCATCATGACAAGCTTGGTGGATGACCACGTAAAGAATGCTTTTTTTTCTTGCTACCGATCGTGTTTATGATCACTTCTGTCCCATTGTGTCTGCGGAGGATTTATGACTCCCTTCTCTCCTACACTTTTACTCTGGTGGGTTGGAATCCCTGTCATCGAATGTGCTAACGGCAATTGTCTCTTTGAGGGTTTTGCGTAAGCGAAGGAGTTTATGACCCTTCGACTCATCTTGACGTTCTCTAGAGTACTACAAAGCGTGATAATTTTTGCATTAATTACCGGTCGCTCTTACACAACGTCTGCAGAACGTGTCAAATCACTCGCGACCCTCTTCTCATCGTGTTTTCAAAGCGTGTCAAATTCAAGCGAACCTCCTGCTGGCATATGGTGGTTGTGTCTTCACCAGAAGTTTTTATGCTCTTTATTCTTTATTGCGTATTACAATCATCTAAGAGACCTTCTCCAGTACTTTTACAGCCATCGTCGATATCTTGAGCAACTCACGTTCCGTCTCTTCTAAGAAGATTTCTCGATCTTGTAGAGAAGGGTCTTTTACATTTTGTGAACCTTTGGGTCATCCGTGTCCATAGCTTTTCCACATATCTTCTATATCTTTTCTATTCTAACCATGCTTTGCTTTCTAGTGCGTCTTGCTAGTTTGTTATCGGTTGGATGTATTCACTTAATTTGTGTGATTCGCTGCTGAACCTTCTCCAAACTTTTACAACCATTATTCCTGTCCTAAGCAACCCACATCGCGTGTATCATTTATTTTCTAGTCAAATTGCCCGTGTCCAGCTTGAAGGAGCCTTTATGTTTTGTTGTGGGGTCATTCCATAACTTTTTCGCATATATTTCATCTCTTGTTTATAATACCACATGCCTTAACCATGTTCTTCTTTGTAGAGAGTCGTCTTCCTTAGTTATTGGTCAGATTTATTCACTTGATTCATTTTAATTGCTGCCTCTTTTCATTTTAATTGCTGCCTCTTCCATACTTTTACAATAATTATTCCTATCCTGAGCAACCCACACCCTGTTTTTTGTTTTCTAATCAAATTCCATTTCATGCTAATCATTTCCACGACGCTTTGTTGTTTTTCTATTTCTGCAATTTTTGTCGTTATTTAGTAATTTGCTATGGATGTGAGTATTTCTTATTCAATTATTTCGTTGCTGACTACAAGAACTACAACAGGACTAACGTTGCATGATAACAGTCGACTACTTTAGTGGTACAACATCTGTCTACATGACGTTTATGGCCAAGGTGTACAGAGGGGCGTACATTATTGCATTGTTCTAACCATTGTAGATATGCGTAAAGGGTTAACGTAACAAAGTTTATCCAGATAACATTTAATGGTAGGTTCTAACGTAATATTAGAATGAGGTGAGTAATTGCCGCATGGATAGTGTCTTCTTCCGCTCTTACAGTAGATGATTATACTTTATTAGATTATGAAGTGGTGGCCTCTTAAAGCAGTGGTTTTGCATTTTTGGAGAAGACTAATCATTGAAGTACTTGATGCAGGCAAAAATACACACTACACCTATACGTTCTAATCTTCATAGTGGGGAAATCGATGATTCAGTATTTTTGTAAATTGGCCTTCATACATCATGTCTGAACCAAGTATGGAATGTAGGGTTTTTGACTTTATTTTATATGTCTCTCTAACAAACCTAATCGTCTGCTATCATTTCTTCAATAATAGCAATCCCCACAACTCATAAGGAGCCCAAGAAGCACACCGTAATCTCATCAACTTCAAGATGATGCATAAATTGCTCGACCAGGACAGGCAGTTAATTAACAAAACCGTTACCCTCATTTCCAACGTACAAAGCATCAGTCAATTGACATTGTATGCCGTCTCTATCAGTAAAACTTCGAGCCTTTTACGGACAGGCCAACGATGATTATATGAATGTTATACATTTTCACTTTTACGGCGCACATAAACACAGAGAACGCCGTAAACTCGGCGCTTTAGAGCTTCCTTCTATTTACTATTTATATGTCCCCCGGGGACATCAAACAAATGGGGGTTATTGTGTTGCACGTGCATGTCGGTTGTAATAACTTCCTCGTCTGACCACGAAACGCTCGCTCTTACTCGCGAATTGCTTTGTACTCGTAATTACGGCCGCGATTTTCCCGTGTTTGTTAACGGATGAACCCACGGGCCCTTTGAGGAGCAAAATATCAAACTTGTAGTTTGCGCCGCGTTCATGTTGACGTGCACTTCGGCTTCGCGAATTAGATGACATCAGACGAAATTCAATTACGCCGATTTAGCGTAATGGTTTTGCTGCACGAAACGTCGTTAAAATTAGTCTGCATATGGAGACGAGAGTGGGGCGAGAAGAGTGGCATTGCTCGTATCCGATGCCTATAAACTGGAAGTGTTTTCCTCGATATGTCTGAACAGGAGTGAAGGCAATTTGGGGGAACACACCATTTCATTTCCTGTCAAACCATATCCTGTTTATAGGTATATTATTGATTTGGGACTGTTGAGAGAATGCATTAGCATTGATTTTAGATGTGGATAACATGGCGTTTATATTAATTTTGAATAGTTGTACATCAATCCTTCAATTTTCATTTGTTCCATAGTGTGGGTATCTGATTATAATTAAATGGTCGTCTGTTTTCAATAGTAGGAGACTACTTTTATACTCGAGGTGCTGTCCGTATGCGGTATACGAAAATAAGGTACTTGAACTCCGCAAGAACCTCAACATGACCAAAACGGTTAGTTTTTGTCTGTTTGCCATAATATATAATCGTCAGCTTGACTTCTGAATTGAAGAGGAGCAGTACTGCAATAAAAATATAAAGTCCTTTCGATTCCCCATTGCGCATTTTCAACAAAATGGTATGTTTTTGCGTTTCTCTCTTCTTGTGAATAAGCCCTTTTGTTCTACCATTGCTAAAATGTGTACATCTCGCTCACAAGAAAGCTTACGCGCACGCACTTTGGCGCGTTCTGTTTCGATCGGCTTCTTCAATGGCTGCTCTTGAATGCCCAAATATGATATAAAGTCACCGACCTGTAGTGATGACTAACGAATGCCAGTTGCATAATGCCTTCGCTTTTGCATCACTCGATGACGCGGCCGTTTCCTTAGTTGGCGTCCTGGCTACAAATCGCCACCTCTGTACAGCTATCCGACTGCTATTATAACACTTCTCTGCTCTTAGATATCGTCAGGAAACATAGGAACTCCGCCTTCAACTGGAGCTGGAACGCGCCCCGATTGATGATATGTATATTGCCTGTTGTATTCTCCAAGAACGTAAACTTGCTCATGTAAAAGTAAAGTTCGGGGCGCTACATTCCACACGTAGGAATATGGCTTGGGACTCGACGGGTCAAAGCCACCGAAATATCTATTTCTGAAACGCAGTCATCTGGCACACCGTTAACTTAAACTTGCTCATGTAGCTGGCCCATAATTATGTGCATTAGAGATGCGCGGGTCCAATATATAGGACCCGCACCCGACCCGCGAACCGCAATTTCTGAAATTTGTTTACCCTCACCCGACCCGCGACCCGCCGTTTCAAACCTGCAGCCAACCCGCGACCCGCAAGTTTTTCACTTTTAAGCCGCACTTGACCCCAAATTCGAATATTACCAAGCACGTACCAGCAACTTGCTTCAGATAGTGCGCCCATACACAATAAAGAAAGTTATTTTCACACTTCGGCGGTCAAATTATTATTAGGTAGAATTTTTTGATAAACAAACAAAATTTATGTTGAAGAAATGAACCCGCCACCTGACCCGCAACCCACAGTTTCAAATTCGCACCCGACCCGCGACCCGCAATATTGATATAAATCTTACCCACGGGTACCCGACCTGATGCAAGACTCTAATGTGCATACCAGTTGTATATATTGAGAAATGTTTGTTTCTTTATCCGTTAAATCAACAAAGATCTAGGGTATGCTGGGTACAAGGTATCTTTACACCCCAACTTTTACAGTCACGGCACGATGAGGAAAATCCGGAATTTTAGTTATTCTCAAATTTTATTAGATTTGAACCGGCTATCGTGGAAGTGCTTGCGCCATCAAGCTCAGTTGGCATTGTCGGTATAGTGGATCAGCTTTATATTTGATGAATGATGTTCTCACTTAGTCATTCTTTCCTTCTAGATGTAGTTACATAGTTGAGTACTCCACATGTATTTAAATATATAAAACTATGTATTACAAATATATTTCGGACTATAGGACCACATATTATCTACAGTATTTGCAATTAACACTTAAAATTCGATCTTAAAGTAAGCATACACCACTCAATAATTAAACAAACCCTTCCCACCAGATAGCAGCACGGGCACATCTCCCCTTTACAACCGGTCGTAATATCCAAAGCCTTATCGCATCCAGCCGACATAAATCGCGTAGCTCAGAACTGCCAACACAAACTCTCTACGCAATTCTTCGGAAAAGGTGAAGCGACCAGAGGCGTTTGACAGCTCGCACAGGAATATTTTTCACGGCAGTCTCGTAACTCGCCGTAATCTTCTTAGAGTTGATAGATTCTGGTTTAGGTCGGATCCGCTGCAAATGGGCTTTCGGGGTATTTGCTTGGCAAATACAAATGGGGCGCAACCCTGCCCACTCGCCCTGCACCGGAGCAGTTAATAACGTAATTGGGGCGGTATATTCCGCACATAATTAAGACCAGGAGCGTGTTCAAAGGTGAGGAAGCGCGCGGAGCAGTTCCGGACAATTTTATAGTTGGCTTTTGTAATCGTAGCGTGATGAAAGTTCGAGCTGAACTTCCTGCTGCAACGGCACGACAGTGCATGATTACAATCTGCAAGGCTCGGTCCTGTTGTCGTGATTGCTTGAAAAGTGCTCGAGTTCGCTCGACTTCCAATACTTCGCTCAAGTTAGAGCCGTATGAAGTGGTTTGGAATCACTTTTGTCATTTAGTAGATGTAGTTTTTGCCTTTACGAATTAATTTGTTGCGATCCCTTTTTTGTAATGTGATAATGATAATTCATTTTCCATAGACGCAACCACTCTCAACAGCGTCAGCGTGTCAACTAACTGCGTACCGGAAATCGGAATCTGTCTGCCTGAACGTATAAACGCAAGCACATAGAAGTACTTGTACTACTATTTTATAATTTGAAGTCGTGCCACTATGCTTACTACAAACGAAAATAAATTGGATTATGATGCCGATTTACTGATTGCAGATGATATCAAAATTAGACAGACTAACTTTTTTAAAAACACCAGACCATCCTATAACACACAAAGGAAGAAGCCTTAAATAATTTGTTTAGACGTAACTAGATAGAAACCAAAGGCGCACTGTTGTAATCGGTGTAGGGTCTTAAGGTGTGTGGAATAAGGTATCCAACCTTCACATCTGTGGGTCAGCTTTGGGATTAGCACTGGCTTTAAACATTTCGGCGGGAATTCCATCTTTGCCAGGAGCTCCGTTGTTCCCGAGCTATGTGAGAGCTTTTAGGAACTACTTATTAGGAGCTTTTCTACAGATAACAATAGATTCAGGTGTTTGGCTGCATAGAACTATGGAATCAGATTATAGGACAGCGTGGTCTATTATGTTTTCTTGGTTCAGAATTTGTGAGTACTTCCTTTTGTATTGTTTCTTCACTTCTACTTTAGCTTCCAGAAGCTGGCTGCTCATAATTCGAACGGAGCGGGGCTTATTTGTTGTAGAATTTCTTTTATGGCTGGGAAGAACCGGTGACTGTTAAGGTATACAATCACCAGGAAGAGTATTCATTCACCGGATTAAGTACTTAGCGAGGGTGGACAATTCTCTTTGTATTCATCAAAGATGACGATTTTTACTAGGGAGTGTGCGCGATACCTAGTAAGTATGGTATACGCTTGCTATAGCTCATTAGTGGAAGTAGGTTATCTATTTGTGTCATTTCAAAAATCTGGATTGCATTATTACAACGTATAGCAACCCGTCGCTATGCCATTCTAGGAAGTCCACAATCACGAAGTAGTGGCGATGATCATATACATTCACTTGTGAGTAGAATCTTTACGTTGTTGCAAAGCTGGCTTAGTGCACATGGAACTTTTTTTAAATTACCTCAGTTCGTAGCAATTTCAACAACTAGGAAGGTGCAAGTGCAACTCTAGTGCTACAATTAACGTCAACAATATTTAGAAGAAAAACCGGTTTGTACACGCTTTTATGAGTCAATTGTAACATATTCACTATATCTGAAATTCATTTACATTTAAGCAACCTTAAATGACACCGAAGTAACTGTCTTTAATACACGACTGTTATGCTGCATGCAAATCCGCCGTCACAAAAATCCAGCTTGTCGCGGAATGTGCAGCTCGCAGCATGCCGTACTGTAACCTGATACACACGCTGCGTCGTGTCGTTTGACGTCACGAGTCAAAATAATGGCTTCAGGACGCGCTCATGACCGGCTCTTAGGGTGAAATGCAAGCTGATGCAATATGACGTAAGCCGCCATTTTTACAGTTTTAAATAGGTAAAAAGCATCATTTTTTAATAATTGCGTGTAGGTACGCACTGTTTTACACCTGGGGCAGGCTTCCCCACGTTTCTCGAGTGAGTTGACCCCTCACTGGAAATGGGATGGCGTTACCTGGTCGGAGATGATTGCAGTTTGTATTTTTAACTGACGGTCTTCAGGGTGGATTACGCTGAGACCTCTTGGAAGCCCATAGCTCTTGACGCCGTGGCGTTATTTCAGCGCCTCCCACTGAATGCACCTTATTGGGCGTTGGAAACGCAAAATGAGCGAACTGATTGCACGCTTAAAACAGTCCCTTCTGGCATAGTGTTAAAACCATAGCACAAATATAATTAATTATTAGAAATTAGTAGTAGTTGGGGCAAATTCCTTTTCACTGCCACTAGTTTGAATAATCTTGATTGATCTGACTGAGACTGATACTTCTTTGTAGATATATTGTCATGTGATACCGTTTACAGGTTTGTGGGAACCTATACATCAGCCCTTCTGAAACGTAGTAACTATTAGTTGCTTTTCCTTTCTTCTGGATTTTTGGTGAGTTTGTAGCCGCTCGAACAGCTTAATCCGTCGAAAAATGTTTCGATATCCGTAACTGCTCATTTCCATTGTTTGGAAAGTTTGGAAAATCAATCACTTAAACGGTTACCACATTCAAATGGAACAGACAATGGGCAGCATCGTAGAAAAGGATTTACGAAGTTGGACTCTCTCTCACTTCATCGGCAGTCGCGTTAGCGTTACTATGGTTGTTTCTAGCAATTTGTACTTGTTTGGAATATTAAATCAGCTTTGTTAGTTTATTTCGTATTTATGTATTTATCTACGTCTCAGTCAAGCAACAAGTTAAAAGTAAATATTTCATATATGAGAGTAGTAGTGTGCATAGTGAGCCAATCTTCAGGATATTTCATGAATCCCTTAGATATGCTGTCCTATTGTGGTAAATTGCGAGGTTTTACGTTTAAGTTGAAGTATTTGGTATCAAATGTAAAGAGAGTGATAAAAGGCTTCATCCAACTAGTCAATTCTGTGCCTTTCCTCGGTACAAATCTCGTATTATTTTTTTTCTAATTCATTGCTGGTTTGCTTATGCTTATCGCGTGTTCTTAGTTTGTTAGATATTTTGAGTCTTTTTTTTTGTTGAATATTTGTTTGTTTTTAATTAATGTTTTTGTTTAGTTTCAATAAGAACCATCTGTAGATATCGACTCCCTTTTAATTAGACTCATGCTTAAATGAATTGTGGCTAAAAATGTTCATAATTACATGCTATGCATACAACGTACATCTTTACAACCAATAAAATCAAACTAATTTTGTATAGGTGGTATAATTAAACATCCCATGTGCTGGCTGGTAAATAGATGGTCTTTTGTTCTACTACACATTTTCTTAGCGTTTCCTGGATTTTCGATTTACGATTAGGAAGTTGGCAAGTATTTAAATTTTTCGCAGTTCGTAAATATTTACAAAGGCCCTCGTGCTCTTAAAAGTTGGAGCAGAACATGTGGCTGCTTTATGTATTATCGTTAACGTAAAACTTGCAGCGAACTTATTTTCGAAATGTAGGTTTCAACTCCTAGTAAAATAAATTTAGTTGGCAATTGCAATAAATTACTGCAGCAAGCGTTCCAAATGTTGCGGGCATTCTTTTATCTAGGATCTTTACGCTAAAATTTAGGTTTATTCGCTCCACCATTTCAGCGTCGTTCTCATTTGTTTATGGACTCCTTTAGTTCTTTTTGAAACGTTGTAAATTATGATGTAAGAACCTATAATTCCGACACCGTCACCTGAACTGAATGTGAACACACGAGATTTCGAACATTTTAATAATATTTAAGTTGCAGTTCTTACTTCCGACTACAGATGTCCACTGGTGCCATTTGCGTGTCTAATATCAACGATTTCTCAGAGCAGTGACCAATATTCGACAAATAGCGTTGAGATTAGAATTTGCTAATGATTGGTGTTTGTGTTTTCATCATAGAAGATTAACTTGAATATTCAACTTCAGTTTTCAGAGAGTTTTTTATGAAATTTAGATTATGCTTATAGACCTTTGTTTAAGAACAAGTTGACTAGAGTCAAAAATGTTTTACTTTTCTTAGTCTCCCAGGCTTTCAATGCAAGTTCTTCATCTGGGAGCCAAAGCACCAATTCTACCAAAGAAGAATTATTTTGGCTTTGAGTGAAACCGCATTTTCAGTATATCTCAACGTTGACTGACTAATGTACCACCCTTAAACGAGGGGTAGGCACAGCCCTGGCTAGCTCTACCTCTCGGCAGAAAATATGGTGTGAGTAAGGACTAGGCAGCGATCCTTAGGGTTAAATACAATCTAAGAAGCAACAAAATTTTGGGCGCCTGTAGTTAAACACAACAACAAAACAAATCTAGCTACCAAAAATAATCACCAACTACCTTATACGCCTCGTACTTCAACCTAAATCTAAACAACAAGCTAGTACAAGTAGGGTCGTAGCATGAATACACCGATAAAATATAAAACAGTAACATTAAATATATTTAATAATCAACAACAATTATAAGGCCATCGACAACGTTGAGTCCAACAAATGAGCATGTAACATAATAATATTCGGAGGCAATGCAAACATCCGATTAGTTTTTTTACTCGAAGCTTCCGTCGATCGCAAGTATCATATCTAGTGCCAGGCGCCTCAAGGACGCTTGCAGAAATAAGTATAAGACACATACAAAATTTCAGTCACCATAAATGATGAAATACAAACGCATCACTCGTTGCAAATAAGATATATTGTTATCGCGTACAGTTTGGTAATCGTAGAACTGTTTATTCTTAGGCAATAGCTGAAAGCTGAAAGCCAATGCATGTACTTACAGAATGTTTTTAGAGGCACTATCTTGCGATCCTACGTAAGATCTTGCCAGCCCCTGCCTGGAAATGCTGGTTTGGGCCCTGAAGGGCATACAGATGACTGTCGCCGTCGCCAAAACTGCACGCATCTGGCACTGCAGAAGCCGTTTGCCACGTTGAATTCGGCCAGATGAACAGATCGCTAGGAACCCAACCATATGAGCTTGAGGCCAGGAATCCGGTGCTTGCAGTAAGGGCATATGAGCATTAGGCATGAAAGCTGTAGGCATGGAAGCAGGTCTAATACCATGAAATTAGAACTCACAGAAAAAACCTAAAAAGGAAAGTTCACCACAGCTGAAAATCGGTCTCAACGTGCTTGAAGAGAAGCCGCTGTACGTATATCAATTCAATTATTTTTGCGGGAAAAACCCAAAATTCCTACGCCTCACATCGCCCGAAAGGAGCGCGCGGTAAATAAAATTAGAGATGTGGCTGCATCAAGGAGCGGAATACAAAAGTAACGGTTAATGAAATGGGACGTTACACTACTTGTTTCAAAGAAATGGAAAATCACATGGTGGTAGATGTGGTTTTTTGGTGGCTGCCATGGTTTTTATCAAGTAATGGGAAATGTTGACGCAACACATCTCTTGGCAGATATTCAAATAGTTTTGTCTCGTGGCTGGATTGAATTTATCTTTCAGTAGGAAAACACTTTCAGCATTGCTTTTCCAGCCGATATAACAGCCCGAATTTTTCCAGTTTTAGCGACGATGAATGGCGCTTTTCTATGGGCGATTCTGCTGGGCAATCGTGGACCAATCACCAAACACTATACGGTCTAATAATGCAGCTCGCTTTTTTTCGTAACGAGACAGAAGCACAGTGCAAGCGTTGCATAAGGTCGGACATGAATTGACTAAGCATCCATCTTCATGCTATGCTAATTAAGTAAAATTTCAATTGTTACCACTTGGCAATAAGATATTTGTCTGTCCCTCGCTCATGAACATTTTCGGTCGAGTGAGTATGGTAATTTTGAAAATGCCTGCTCACATCATCGTTCATTTTGTACAGAATATTTTCACCGCTTATGTTGTAATATTTCTAAAATCTGAGAAAATAGTCCGCCTAAAGGACTCACATTTTGAGTTCATTCCCGTCTGGGAGTGTTAGATGCTATTTGGGGACCGCGCAGCTGGTGAATAATTTGCCGTAACGTCACGTTTAGGGAAAAGTCCTCATAATGGTAACTTTAATAGGCCAGCCTCCCAGCTGATCTCCGAGAATTTCCTGTAATTTATGTGTCGGACATTTTCATGTTTGATTTCTATGAAGCAAAATGCAGTGCGCGGTTGCAGGAGGATACCTTTCTAAGCACGTTTATCTTCCCAAAAACTTGTGGATGGCTCTTCCTTGTTGAAGTTTGCCATCTAAAATAACAAGGTGGCGCCTAACAATAATAAACATTTTCTACGTCTCTAGAAAATTACTTTACAAGCAAACACCTCCATTTTCAGATTAATGCCTCGTTCTTCCCATCTGCAGCTAGTCTCTCTTTAAGTCTGTTTTCCACACCCCCTACTAAGACTTTTCAAAGGCGCCAACCCCAACAAGAAAATAGTTCCTCATTCTATGTATGAATACAATGCATCTCTATAGAATACATATATTTACTAGACTAATCCTTGAACGTACCCACTAAAAACCAATCTAAATCGCATCGACATGGAGAAATCAGCAGCAACTCGAAACTGCGTAGCCTCCCAAACAGGCAGTAATTGAACCTCGTCACGCGTCCTATTTGCGGAAACATTTCTCCCATCGGCCGCGTCACACATCAGATAGTTATTCCCAGCGATAGCAAAAACGCCGGCGAAAATGACCGGGAGAAAGCTAATTTTAATCGAGTTTGACGGGGCTTATCGGGGCACTCGTCAAACTTTAATTAGAAATGTTGTTGTTTGTGTTCCGGCGCATTCTCGTCAGCTCCGGAGCCCGGAAACGCAGTCACTGGCTGCAATCTATGCTGACATCCGCTGGCTCCAGACGCCCGCTTGCCCTTAATGACATGATCTACAGGGACGTATGTAGAGCATGGGAATTGGAAAAATTACTTCCGCCGGCTATCTCGCAAGAAAAGGACGATTCTAGTGATCGGACGCTGGTAGAAGCTACTTTTGAAGAGAGTCGATAAGGAACTTGAAATATATCTAAGCTCCACGTTGTAAGCCAATTGTGATATATCTCATATCTAGAGTCCCATTTAGAGTGTTAATTGTAATATTTATCAACCACACTTGGTAGTATCATGAAATATACTCTTTTACTAATTATTGTAAAGAAATACTATCATGTACAGTTCATTTATGTACCTATCCCATTTCTTAATGCGGTAAGTAGGAATTGACGTAACTCCTAAATCAATTTGGCATTTGAAATTAGGTCATATAATTATGATTGTTTAAGCCACGACTAGTTAGTTTTATGAGCAATAAGACACCTAATTCCCAGCTGAATGGATTAACCTTCAACTAACAACTTCGTCTATATCTAAAATATAATAACTATTTGATTTTATGAATCAAATACAAGTGTCATAAACTTAAATTCGTACGTTCAATTTGTTAGTAAAACATAGAAGTTTGATCTGACATTACAGAATAAAATACAGATTGTCAAAAAGTAATTTAATCAATTGTTAATATTTCCAAACTTGATTGAATTAAATGTCAACTTCTAAATGTTATTCTACCTTCAAAATGTTCAAATTACAAAATATAATTGTCGAAAACGTTGAGTACTCAAATCACTATTGAATTTAGACAAATTATTCTTCTAAAATTAATTTTTAAATATAATTACAACAGTTTAAAGAGTTGTCGCACCAAACTTACTTTATAATTTCTTATTATTTTGTAAGAAATTGTCACTAACCTTCTGAATGTTTATTTCTTGTACCTGAATGCTCTACCTCAGCTCCTAACTGGACATATTCTAGTCAGCAAACCCTTCCTGGTTGTTCCCGACCAAATCAAAAACTCGTTGTAGCTCTTTGAAAGCTCTTATTGCTTGAATAGACAGTTCTACAGCATACCACAACACTCACTTTCACTGGTTTTACTGGCTTCGTAGTATTCTAATGTTTACAATAGAATATACTACGTTAAATGAATTCAAATAATCTTGAATTACACACTTGAATAATATTTGTGACTTGAAGTCAAATTTGATCATAGAGAATGCTTTATTTCTACTACTTATCAAATTAAAAATCAATTATTTTCTCACAATTAATGGGAATTTAACCCTTAACGTGACTATTTCTCGTAGATTTTAAATTCAAGTTATTTTGTTACTCAAAAAACAAACAACGTTGTGGTTGCCCTTACTACCCCACCAGTTAAACATACAACTGTTATACATGATATCCATTAGATATCGGGATATAAATGTATCATACATCCTGTATGCCGGAATACATAAAATCGGGTTCATATCGAATAAGTCTATTTACATTACACCTTAATAATGGACGAACACAGGCTTAAAGAATCTCTAATTAATAATATTTATTTGCACCTTTATATAGGATGCCCAAGTTAACTGTACGCAGCTTTAAGCAGGTGAATAGGCAACACACATTACATCTCAATGCCGATTACAGTCTAGATGTAATGTGTGTTGCATACTCACCTGATTAAAGCTGCGTTCATTTAAGTTGGGCTCCCTTTATATTTGTTTTTGTTGTATTCGAAAAGTTAAGCTCCCGCTGACTGGTGGTTGCCCCCGCTTACTCCAACATTTTAATCTTTGTACTTTTATTAATCAAAATGGCCAGAAATACACCTAGAAATGGTCCACAGAAAAAGTCAAGAGCATGAAAAGTACCAGTCAAATAGTATTGATAGTTCGAAGTACTGAAAATACACTGCAGCTCTTAGAGGGCAATAAAGAAATGTTTCAAAACGTAGTATTACAAAAGGGCAAATTTAATAATTTTAAATTTTTATACAAAAGAATTTAAAAAAAGGAAAAACACTGCTGTTGCTTCTTCTTTATTTTATTGTACTTAATACGTTACTTTAACATAGTTACTGTTTTATACACGTATATACAATAATTTGCTTAAGCTTGAACTTGAAACTGAAACAATTAATTAAATGTTAATAAAAAATTATCAAACTCAAGACTTTTTTACACGGTTGCATGTTTGATATGATGATATGTTGACCTGTCATTTCAGATTTTTTGTTGATGTCCCCACTGTGGGGCATCGGCCCCTTTTTGAGGAGGTTTAGGCATTAAGACCTCATGGTTGCCAAAGCCGGATTGGGGAGTCGCCAGTGAAGTCGACACTAGATTCTTATGATCGTTGCAGTTATTCTGGTTTGAACAGATTTTTTTAGAAAGAAATTGGCTTGTGCGCCAACTCCACTGCTTAATAGTAATGTAAAATATAAGACGAAGTCGGCCTGATTTACATTGTAAAAATTTCGTAGCGTTTGGTCTGTGATCATATACGAGGTGCGTCTAAAAAGTTCGGTGAATGGAATAAAAGGATAAAGAAAACATAAGAAAGAAATTGACTTTGTAAGCTTTCAAAATAATCGCCTTACAACATAATACCCTTTTGACAACGTTCATAAAGTTTATGAAAACTGGCATCAAAGTCATCTTTAGGAATCGATCGCAGGATCGCTATCTTGGTTGACCAACGCCTGCTCAAAACGCGCACCTTTCATGACCGCCTTGAGACGGGGAAACAGAAAGTAGTCCGCAGCCACCTGATCAGGGGAGTACGGTGGATGTTCGAGAACAGTTACGTTATGCTGAGCTAAGAATTGCCGCAGTCGAATCGCACAATGTTCAGGCGCGTTGTCGTGCCGTGCAGCAACTTCCACTGTCCAGTCCTGTGCGCCTCCTTCGCTGTTCTGCCCAATTTGTAGCAGAACTTCATCTTAACGCGTTGCTCCATTGCACTGTGACAGTGCGATTCACACTGACGACGTTAGACCGCCAGCATGTGGTTAACCTTGACTGCTAGCTGCACTCCCTACTACGTGGCACTTCTAAATATATAATAGTAAATGTATAACAATGCGCGTGCACGTCTGGCCCACCTCCGTTGAAATGTAGAAACATTCACCGAACTTTTTAGACACACCTCGTATACTGTTAGTATCCTTTACGTCTACGCAGCTTCATATAGTTTCGCATAGTTACTGACCTAGTTTGAAACTGGTGTAAAAAATCTACTTAGCTCACTTGGGGCGACCAAGTCAAAACAGCTGATAGAGTAGCTATGTGTGCTAAATTAATTTTGTTAATTAAGACGCAAATACTCAAGAAGGCCCATCCCTGGTGCAACCCTCGTTATCTGTAACATTTGACGAAGGTGGCGATTAAATTACAGCGCCCCGAGAATCGCAATACAGTCGAGCAGATGCGCCCATTTTTTTCCTAAACTGTAATAAACTGGTACCTAAACTTCTTAAAAGCCTCGCGTATTTATTGCGCGGCAATCCCTGCAAGCTGCGGTTAAATGACTAATCCTCACCCCTTGGCTGGGGTACCTACCACTATATTTTTCCAAATAGATGCGATACAAAGCGCTTGCCCTTGAACTTCCACCCTTCCGACGAGCGAGACTGCGTCGCCCCTCTTTGTCGCCAACTTCGTCTCTCTCGGGAAAGCATAGATCAAGGGTGGTTAATAGCGATGCTCATTTTATTCCACCTCGAACTCTATCTTTGCTCTAGCCGCTCTATTCGTCTCTCTTGAAACAAATGGCGATCGTAAGTCTCCGTCGCGCCGAATGCGGGCTTTACGGAATGTATAAATTTTTTATTGGCCGGCAAGACTGGCAGGAAAGCGTTTTTTGAGGTCGCGACCCCGCCGCGGTTAAGAGCTTTTAATTAAAATGCGACAAAAAATTCGGACGGCTGCTCCTGGATTAACTTAATACGTCTATTAGCGTTTATTTTTAGCCCCTTTATGGACTCGATGGCAGATTAAGCTGTACGTCGTAAATAAGGTTAAGTAAGTGGTAATAACTCTGCCTAGGGTACATGTTTTGTTCATTTTTTTATGGGAAAAATATCAATGTAAAAATAGGCTGTTGTAATTTGTAAACAATGCTTAGTTTAGTTAGGGCGAGGAATCTTCTGCCTTGAAAAAATAGTAAATGCGTTTCGTAGAGCCAATATTCAGCTTCAAAGTCCTTTTTAAAAGACTTGATATATTATTAATGGTTCGTATAACAGTAGAACGCTTGAATCAATGTGGATGTTGCGCGATATGGCGCACCTTTTGGGTGTAAACCGTTTTTGCAGATGATATTGGTTATTACTGGTAGACCACTAGTGGATGAAACGTGGGTGTTAGAACCCAGATCAAAAAGCAACTCATTTGCTTCTCAGCACGCAGAACTTCGTAGATTACATTCGTTTTCAAAAACGCATAGTGCAGTCATTCAGATTTAATTTACTCTGCCTAAATTAAGTATGACAGATATAAAAAATACGACACAAAAAATTAAAAATCAAT
>OW679201.1:87486244-87758638 GCA_940337035.1 Agriotes lineatus | reverse complement strand
TGCGATCGGCAGATGTGTTACTTCCAAAATGCAATCATATCCTGAAGTAACTATATGGGTGCAGCAATTCACCAATAAGACCAAATCTGCCCCAGACTCGACGATTTCTTTACCATTGCCATTGCAATATTCCTCTCCAACCTTTGTAGTGATCATAAGATACATATTTTTATTCTGACACCATTGCCGTTCAGGAATATCTTCTTAGAAGAAGGCCTACTTTCATTAGACTTTAAAATAGTTAAATCGATTGATCTTCTAATCATTTATGTATCAATGCTCTGCAATATTGTTCTTGCTCCGGAGCTCAGAATGAGGGAATCAACGCAATCAGCGTGATTTTCCTGTATACTCATTGACAAAACCTTAACGCCAGCTCAGCGAGTATATCAGTTTTTTTGTTAATAAAAATGTTATGGTACGTTGTATGGGTTATAATCTTATAATCTCCTGTACCAGGCACCGGGCGAGAAAAGCAATTAAGTTCATTCATTCACCGATCCTTTTTAGTCCTTGAAGGCTTGTGCGTCCTTTAAACTACAGCTTATGCAAACCAACTTGATTAGCATAGGTTTTCGATGTTACAAGTTACTTATTTATTGCAACTCAGGGCAAATACAGTGAACGTTTTAATTTCGCGATTAAATTCACAAACAACCTTTGTGTTCCTTCAATACTAACCTACTCAGAGTAAATATTCTATCTACTATATTTCACCTATATAGTTACTACATGTATTCCGGACTTTCCACCAGGTGAAGGTTTTATACTTAAGAGCGCTTGCTTAAACAGTTTCACATGAACAGAGTTTAGGTACTTCTATTTCCGGTTGTGAGTACATTAAACCGTAGTCACAGTTGACGTCGAAATTTTAAGCGGAGCAATGGGCGGAACATGTCTCTAACTGGGTCAATCTGAATATCTTTCAAAAATGACGATTTGTTGAACATCTCAACAAACCAGACAGATCAAACTGCAACGTGTCAAGTCCTGGTCCTCCAGATCTCGTAGGCTTTACCGAAGATTAATTACTGTAAATCGAAGGATCAGAAGTTCATTCCTGGATTGATTGTTGTTAAAGTAGGTGTACGACACCCACAGCGCCGATACCAAGAAAACCGTCATTACCTACAAAACGACATCCGCCACTATCGCCCAAACTTCCACCACCATCCAAATGTTAGCCGTCGCCACTGTGCAAACCGGCCCCGCCCCAGCTTGGTAGGATTTAGTAGAGCCCAGGGAAGAGAAAATAAACTGCCAAGAAACGGTCTGTGACAACGTTTTTCCACTCAATGGAATGGGCCCCGTCAACATCCCCCACGACCTAGAACATATTCTAAGCTAAACTCGGATGCAATTGAGATTACTATCGAGCCACACGACAGTGTCCTTCCTACGAAGGAAAATCAGGTCGTCATCTGCAGCGAGCCAAAGCAGTCGATGAAGGAATAAGCGTGTTCCCAACCACGGCCCAAGAAAAACTCTTCAAGATGATTATTAGAGGCATCCTACAACCAATTTCGCAGAACGACATCCTAATAGACCTACAACAGCGATGCCTACCTGTGGCTTCACACTCCAGGATGAAGGATAGGTCCCAGACAATATCTATACCGGTGATCCTAGCCCAACTTACGAAAACAAGATAAGCGAAATACATCTTCGACTTGAAAGATGTTCTACTTCTAGAAAGCTACGTTTTCCTAAAAATAGCATAGAACATTGAATTTGCTTATTTTTAGTGGGCCATGGAGGGTCAATTGTGTGATCAGTATGACCACCGGATGTTATGGATTTCTTATGTTAAGGATTACCAGGATTAATGTATGTAGAAGCCACAATTAGTGAATGATATAGAGGTTTTTTAATATATTATATTGATGACGCGGTTCTTGTATCAGAAACGATAGATGTTCTTTAACGAATGCTTCTAGATTTCAGAAACCAATCTGCAGTATACAAATGATAATATCAACAGAAAAGATCAAATTTACGACAGAATGAAGTAATATGCAAATTAGCCATTGATAATAAAGTTATTGAGCAAGTAGTCTCCCCCACACCCACATACGAAAGTGGCAGTTTCCATACAGTCAAGCAGCCACGAAAAATAAGAATATTATTAACCCGGCCGTTATCATAACGAATGTGTTTCTTTGTTACAGTATAATCTGGATTTGACGACAAATCCAAATTACAATTACCGAAGGTTAGTTTGCGTTGAGAGGCAACGGTATTAATCCTCCGATTGTCCTCACCTAGCTCGTCGAGAAAGGTTCACGTTGCTCGTGAAGTCCGGTCTTATCTTAGGACAGTAAAAGTTACAACGACCGCCAGGGCGCCACCGTGAAATTTAACTCGTAGCTGTATGGATCTACTTCCTGTATGGTCGAAGCAGTGGGCTCTGATGCAAAGGATACTTTTCCTTACACATTCTTAACAAGTGTCCATTCAATAGCTACACACCCTTTTGAATCTGGTGCGCTTAAAAAGCGCACTTCTTTATTGCTTAAACGAATTGCAGCATTCAACATTGTGTTGGTATTACTGTAACTGTAAACTGTAAAATATGACAGCGCAAGTAGTGCCACAAAATGCAAAGATAACATAGAATGACGTGGAATGAAGTCAATAACTGTTTGAGCGAGCGCCCACTAGTTTATGCATATCGATGAAGCACTTTAAAGTCTAGTACATGTACCTTACGCCGTTACAAGTTAATCTCAAAGAGAATTCTAAGAGGGATTGATTTATCTCTAATCAGCCTTGACTGAAGTAGCAGACCCAAATAACAGCTCGGGGTGACTTGGACACGAATAAATGCAGGAAAGACTACTGATGACTCCTTATCATAGACGAATTTTCGAAATAACTCGAACAGCCAAATCAAACTTAAGATGGTCGTCGCTAAATCCGCCTAAACGAGAAACGCACACGCGTTATAATACTTAAAAGGAACTGAAATTCCGAGAATTTCAAGCAACAAGTCGTAAAACATAATCTGAAACCACACAAATTTTCTGCAAATCAATCTATAAATGCGGTTCAAATCAACGCGGGATGGAAAAGTAGGAAATATTGAACATGTTACGCAAGTAATGTACAATTTACAGTTATACAGTGGACTAAATATATCATTTTAATCTAAAAACTACTGACAGCATGTCATTTCAACCTAAAAACTAGTGACAATTTCCTGAAATGGTCAGTTATCATAAGAAAGCTGTCATTCATTAAATTGCAAGACCGTGTTTTTCTTTGGTCGTGGGAAAAGCGTACATGACTCGCTTAAAAGTGTATCGCACGCTCGTATTCTAAGTCACTCGGCCTCCTCTCGTTTCTCAAATATACTTGTACGATATATGTCGCGATTTGTTATTAAATACTTAGGTGTAAATTTATCAAACTATGGCAACCTGAATGAAAAGGTGTCGCAACAACTTAGCAAAGGGATGGTGCTCTGTTCGGTTCCTCTATACCAAAACTAGCCTACAGAGCAGGTTTATCAATGGAAACAGTGCTCCACAATTTTGTCAGAAGGGCTCACTTACAACAGCCTTACAGAGCAGGTTTATCAATGGAAACAGTGCTCCACAATTTTGTCAGAAGGGCTCACTTACAACAGCCTTACTGGTGAATACAAGTGAATAATCTGCAAGCTGAGAGAAAAGGTGATCTATATATTATGGGTGGATGCAGCAGCATTTTCTCTCTTGCCGACGATCTTGTTATAGCAGTAGAAGAAAGATTGGCTGACATAGTCAGGAAGCGTATGCCACAGGTCCTGGATGTTGTATCTAGGTGGACTGAAAGGGAAGGCATTAGGGTCAATCCTGAAAAGCTACCATACTTTACTTCTTTGTGGCAAAGAAATTGTTTTATTGGAGAAATTAAAGTACAAAGGTGTCATATTGGGCTCCATATTAGAAAATTTATCAACAAATCAGAAACGAAAGTTTTAAACCATGAATGGTGTATTGGCTCTGTACCAGAGTGGTCAGACCAGCTATTATGTATGTGGCCTTAGTCTAGTGGTCCAGAGTCAAGTAAGAATCCACCAAACTAAGACTAACCAAGATACAACAGCTTGCTTGTATTGGTATAACAGTGCCAGTAAGAACAACACCCACTGCTCCAATGGAGACTCTCCCAGACCGCCATCGTCCCCCTGTGTATATAGTAATACAGGAAGAGGCAAGATTGGGAATCCAAAGATAGCTGGTAACATAGAGTCCTCTACTCTAAATGAAGATACTATATGGTTACGAAATAGCTTGTAGGCTCACTCTTCTACGAGATAAATCTCTCACTATGTACTTGAGGTTAGAGATTATCCGGCCAGATTATCAATAACCCTCGACCTGATAGGCAATTATCAGTGATTCAGGCTGGGTACCTGGATAGTCCGGGATGCTCATTTCCCACAAATGCCTTGTGAGGTCGGCCTTTTGCTGTTCGAAGCGGCCACCGCAAATACGGATGCCATTGATGCCCATTGATCTAGTTAGCGTTCGGATAATAGGTACTAGCTGCGGTAATCCGTGTTGCAAGATTATTACAGGTACGACATCGGAGGTGCACCGAATATTCCTGAACGACCCACTCTCATAGATGCTACGTAATAACAGAGCGGGTGGCCACAAAACCCCCTGTAAGTATTATGATAACGTACACCTACTGCTAAATGTTGCAATGTGTGTTTATTGTTGCTTGCATGTTTGGCTGTGGAATTTGTCTTGATTTGTGTTCGTAAAACGAACAACATGTACCGCTAGAATTCATAAAAATAATACACAAACTTAATACTAACAACACGACGGTGATCAGGGTAAACAATCAGACAAAATTTGGGCTACAGACTACAAAACAAAATCATCAACATGGTCTGTTATGCTGGCGATGCGACGATTGTCGCAGAAACCGAAGATGATCTACAGAGACAAGTATATCGTTTTTACCCAACAGCTCAAAAGATGCAAAATCGCTGTCGATGGCAATATTATCCAACAAACTATGCAGTTCAAGTATCTAGGAGTGGACATATCAAGCACGCACAATCCAGTCCAAGAACTAAAGACACAAATAAATAAAACAGCAGTAATATCCGGATGCCTTAGAGATACTGTATGGAACAACAAATACATGCGAACAGACAGTAAAGTGCGAATATATAAAACATGCGTTCGACCGGTACTGACGTACGGAATCGAAACAAGAGCAGACACCAAAAGCATTACAATAACATCAGAAATGAAACCATTGAGAATGATAGCAGGGAAAACTCTTACAGATCGAGTCAGGAATGATGAAATAAGAAGGATGTGCGAAGTAGACGATGTAGGCAGATGGGGCAGTCAAAGAAGACGCTACTGGTACGATCACGTGACATGCATGGAGGATGACAGATTGGTCCGCACAGCCTTCGAAGGGAAACCAACAACTCGTCGACCACCGCGAAGACCCCCGAAGAGATGTTTTGGCACATATTTTTGGTGCCCCGAGCTAATTTACTTTTTCCTGGATTCAGATCGGTTCACATGCATAAATTTACAAGAACTGACGACTTACTGGGGTGCAAGGCGAACGGTAGTCCTATCATGTAGCAGGTGGTCACATACGCCCGACCGCGAACACAAACTCAGACAATTCCACAATTAGTCATGCAAGAAAAACAACAAACATTCAGCTTTTAGCAGTAATGTGCTCATTACATAATACCTACAGGGGGTTTTGTGACCCCCCGCGACGTTCCCATGTCGCACCTCGAAGAAGACATTGTCAGGTCTATTCTTCGGTGCACCTTCGATGATGTACCTGTAATAATCCTGCAAATACGGATGCTTACCGCATCTAGTATGCCTTAACCGAATGTTAACTGCGTCAATGGGTCGAACCCATGTCAATGTGACCCGCAATTGCGGTGGCCGCATGGACCGCAAAAGGCACAGGCACAAGGCATCTTTGGGAGACGGGCTTCCCAAGCCACCCAGTCGCGCTCACTGGGATCACTGATATGCAAGGTGCTTAACAGGTCAAGGATCGTGGACTATTTCGCCGAATGGCCACTGATCCAGGCACGATAGCGCTCTCTACGGCGCTGATCCATGGCCACCAATAACAATGAACAACTACCCAATTAATCAAGCTGTCTACAATCAGCCTCACTATGAACAATTAGCTTTCGCGTTCACACGCGTGCGACCTCGCCCACAGAGTGTCAAACGTACCTTCGAGCCCTTGCATTGTACAAAATGCCACCCTCAGTCGCCCGGGTTTTACAACATTCCCATATGGACATTCTCGGCTAACTCCCGCAAAGGCCCACCCATATTTCAAACTACCTCCAGAAAATGCCTCCGACTTTAAAAGCAACCCTCCGTCTATAAATTGGTTTTGGATTCTGTGCTAAATTTAGAACATTATCATATGTTATATATGGCTGGTTTAGTCGAACACCCATAAGTTTACTAAAAATAAAATGATAGGATATTTTCAAACAACTCGAAGAACACAAAAGTAAATATGACAACAGATGGAAGGACAGCTGGCAGTCTACATCTCAAGAGCAATAAATGCTTGAATCTAAGGCAAATAAACAGACCTGAGGTCTAATTAAAGTACAGGAAGAAGAAGAATGATTGCGTGTCACCGCATGCCACATGAGGAGGCCCACCGATTGCCTAGGTCATATATCTGACCTGCACCGCTTAGACCAAAAAGGCGTTATGGAATTTTTGGTAAGTCGCCAGCTCTTGTAAATTTATGCTTGAGAACGGATCTAAAACCAGAAAAAAAATAGCTTGGGGCACCGAAAATATGTGCCCTGTATAAGTTTTTAATTTATAATCGCCTTTTGCCAAGTCAATTTAGAAATTTAATGACTGGAAACGTGTAAACATATTATAAAAATATTACTGTCGCAGAAAGGATCACATGTCATTTGTCCTACTTTGGCTGCGATGTTGAAATGTGATAGTACCGCTTTGTGTCTGCCCCATTTTTCCTAGTTCGCTATTTGATTACATTTTGACAGTATTTGTTACAAGCTGCAGTTGTTCGTGTTCGTGAAATATAATTAAAGCCGGAGCCTGACATATCGCGCAGAGCTGCCCATAAAAACGAAGCGCTAAATGCTGTCTCTTGTTGCCCATCAATTAGCGGGTGCAAGGATGTTTTCCGCGGTGACAGCTTTCCTTCGTTTATTTTTCAAGCGGAACAGCCGCATGCACCACGGCTCGTACGTCCGCATCGGTTACATTTTAATGGTTCATTTAATTCTGCATGCATAATTCGCCCGGGAATGCAATAAAAGGTCGGAATCAAAACAGACGATCCTTACTATGAGGTTCCAGTCGGCCGTTAACTCCGTTTGGAATTTGGAGCTAAACTTAGAGGAAGCCGAGTGTGTGATCATTTCCATTTTCCAGCTTTACCACCACACTCATTCGACAGTTGAAAATCATACTGAAGCTGCCGATATATGAGTGTTGAAAACATGGCTTGGACGTGGTCTATGTAATTTGTGGAAGGAACAGACAACTCTCGAACCTTATTGTTAAAGTATGGCTAGAATACATGAAAAGTTCCACGTAGGAATAGTTATTTAAATTAAGGTCGAGGAATAATACCTTCTGCGTACCATCTTACTAGTTTTATTGCATGTCTAAAGTAGACTATCGCAAGATATACTCACTCTTGCAGCTTTTATAACATTTATCTCAGAGTAAACCCTCACGCTGACAGGAAAGCGTTGAAGTATGCCATATCCGAAAGCAGAAAATTCTAAACCGATTATGTTTCCCACTGTAGTTAAACACAGTTATCACTGTCACAGCTGCGACATTACGCGTATCAGAAACCCTAATCCAATTTCCCGTCCACCAAGAACTATCAGCGGAGTCGGCGGCGGTAGGAATTTAATTTTGTGTCGTGTCGCTTCTGTTTGAAGTCTCGCAAAGAGTCCTTGTCATCCACTTGTCAAACAGGGATTTGACGGTTGTCTTAAACAGCTTGCATGTAAACAGTTTCGGGCTCCCTTTCCGCCTCATATTCGCTCCCAGGACGGGATGCATCCGGAATCGTAAAGAACTCGATCTTTCGAGGGCGAAATTTGAAAAACTTCCTCCCCATTCATATTCAGCGGGCGCACTTGTTGGGAGAAATCGCCTACCTGGATGCCATTTTTCGCTCCAGACCACGATTCGTCATTTAACATTTTAAAGTGGCTCGCGATTTTGCAGCGGCGTAAACACAAGTGAAGATATTATGCGAGTTGCGAATCTCGTGCCTTCTTCGCATACCGAACGCTTCTGCACGACCACAAGAATGATAGGAGAAGAGCCGATCAGCTGTTTTGATTTCGAGCTTTTATTGCATTCTTAGGCCCACGGCAAGGAATTGTGTGTAAAGGGATAGATGTTGTTAGAACAACATAATATGGAAATATCACCTTGTAGCATTACATAGTACATACTACATACTACCTAGATATCTTATAAAAGGACTTTTAATATCATTTCATATTGGTTAGGCTACACAACAAGCACTAAGAAAGTTGTGAAGGTATACCATAGTGATGACTTTAGTTACTTTTCGGTACTTGTAACTCTTCGTTACTTTTCGTTGTAGTATCCGTTACTTTGTATTCGTTACCGAGTACTCGTTCACTCTAAAGCCCACGTGCGTCACAACCAGTTCGGATCGAGTACCCGAAAGTCAGTGATGTAGTGGCAAATCTGCCAGTGGGGGAACGCTAGACTTCTGAGGGGTATGGAATATCCCCCAGGAAAAGGGGGATCCGGGGGGTCCGGGGGTCCTCTTCCGGAAATTTTTTAAAAGTATAGGTGCAAAAATATGCGTTTTGATGTTTTCTGGTGCAATTTTTCCGTATTACGATGTTGCCAGTTTCGTAGCCTTAATATATAAATATCAAGCCTACAGCTTTCTAATTCAAACTGTTTTTAATACTTTGCATATTCATAGCAAGTAGCAAGTCATGTTTGACGTGATATTTCTAAATAATAACATATACCACTAGCCTATATAAATGACACTGGAATGAATAATTATCAAATTGTTTGTGCTAATAAGTAAATGCCATAAATTCGTTTTTTATTTTTTTTAACTTAACAAAAAACCAGTGGGGGAACGCCGTTCCCCCGCGTTCCCCCTCGACTACACCCCTGCCGAAAGTTCAGTGAGAGTATCCGTTGGTTTCAGATTGAGTGGCAAGTACTGCCCGCACATGGAGCTGTGAAGGCTGATATAAACAAACAAAACTGAATGCTTACTTCTTCATTTCTTAGAATTGTGCATTGCGCACGGGGCTTATACACACAATAATATCGGGAGTTGAATTTGTACGTAAAAGAGTTTTTAAAACAACCTGGTTAAGACCTTGCTTTTATTTTGTGTGAAGTAGGTTGTATGTTCACGTTCTTTTGTTTTCAATCTATCAAAAGTCTGTGTGTGTGATGTACCTATCAAATTTTACATTATTGATTTCGCGACCTTCGCAACCTGGCGCTTCGTCAGAGGTCTCGTTTAGTCATTTATATCATAAAAGCATATTAAGCTTTTCTTCAGGAAATTACCTATTTTATTTAAGAGCATGAAACAGTCCTAGCTAATACATTTTTCCGAGAATTATTAATGTCAGAAAACATTCCCGAAGCCTCGCTTATTTGATAAAGCATAGTAAGCATTTTTCGGGAAATTACCTACCTATTTCATTTTAGGGCATTAAAAAAGTCCTAGCTAAGAACGCCAATCGCTGTTCGAATGAAAAATTTTGTGAAGATTATTTTATAACACCCAGGATCGCTGCCTAGTCCTTACTCACACCATAATTCTGGCGAGTGTTAGAGCTAGCTAGGGCTGTGTTATCTCTCGTTTAAGGGTGGTACAAGTGCGTTGTGCCTGCGGCGATTTAAATACAAAGCGTCTTAATAAGCCTTAGAGTGTTTCAAGTTTGCTGCATAAATTTGAGTGCAGCAAGCAGCGTTTGCGTGTATAGTAAAAGCAATTTGAATCGTGTTAAGTATACACTTGCGAAGCAGCTACATAGTTTAGTAGCGCCCATTATTGATGTTGTGACGTCAGGCCAGAACCAGAGCCAGCACAGAGGGACTTCTCCGTTGCCTTCATATGGAATGATGCAATCCAGGGCGACTTAATTCGAGGGCTACGTTGCAGCTCTCAGGCTTCGAGCATTGAAGGTAACTGAATATACTTTTGATGCATGAACACCGATAGCGAGTTTTAATGCCTCTAATGTTCGGGAGCGCCGAGCTATCGCGCGTAGATGATCCATTCTTATGTAATACCCCTACGTGTAGAAATGGTCATCCAGTTTAATGGTTTACTCCTATTTTCTTTTGTTTTCTTCATGGTTACATATGCGCATTTTAAAGGTTAATATGTTTATGTGATCAAATTGGTTTTACTTCTGTATTTTTTCAGCCCGGCGACACTACAGGTGCAGGCCGGCTTTCTGGTTTTGGCAATTAGTGATCGTTTGTAACCACAACCTAGACATAGAGTTTCACGTATACTGAGCAAGCTATCAAAACCAACAGGGTAAATAATTTATAACAAGACTGAGGCACACGAAACGTCTCATTAGAATTTAACGTCCCAACGGAGGCGCTAACAAACGCATCGTTACGCACACCTTTATTTTTCTTACTACCACACTCTCCTTGACATACTGTTGTCTTGCTTTTACTGTTTTTCCCGCTATCCAATTCAGATAAGTGTCTTTCGTTTTTTCGACTGCTTCATTTATCTTTTCGTTCTCCCATACTTACCCTTTTATCTTCAACTGCTTAGGGTGTTGTTGGATTGTTTCTCTTCTTGTAGTTGTAGGTACAAAAATCAATAAGGACTTTATTTAAAGGACTATCTTATAACTTCCCCTTGTTTATCCGACCATTACATCTTTTATAAGAAAAAATATTTAAATTCAAGATAGTGTTGATATTAACATATATATTTGATTTTTTTTTATACTAAAAAAAATAGAGATTGATAGTAATAGTTAGAATACTTCAGTAGTTTTGCACTTGGTATATACAAATTCAAGTTAATCTAAAAATCCCAGCAAGAAGGAAAGTGCCGCAAAGTTTCTGATTTGGTGACCTATTTGTTCACAAAATTATGCGCCCTTGAACGTTGCTGAGTAAAACTCTGCTAATAAAAGGCCCCCATAAAAAAGTTATCGGCAGGCAAAGTCGCGTCCTATAAAATCTCGCTAACAGAAATACCGTCCCCCAATAAAAACTACCAAGTGACGCTGTCATCAAGCGAAGTACAACTTGTAAAAACAAGACAAGTAACCCCATCGTAAACCACGGGCCGAAAGGCCTGTTAATGCAAAATTCATGTGGCTTTTCGGCAACAAATGGGCTCCGAGGGGCGCTGTGAGCCAGCTTCGACTGCATTTGTTTTGAAAGTTGCAAATATTTAATGCATTCCGTGGGGTGTGGCGCAATGGCAATTTTTGCCGAGCACTTGCGGTAAATTTCTTACAAACTTCGGCATTTTGTGTCGTGTCGTGTGCTCATAATATGCTTTTCTAGTTTTTATGCCGCTTCAGTTCAACAGGTGGTGGCTGTACTTCAGCAAAAATTATCTTCATGGCAGTTTTTGGTCTCAGTTGACTTCATTGGACTAACTTTATCTATTTGAACAATTTATTATTGCGTTATACAGATATAAAAATAATAGTCTACAGTTTTTCCAAAGTTTTCAAAAGACTGTTCCTTGTGATAATTTCGAAAACCCATACTTTGAAAATTTTATAATCTTCATTTGAAAGAGTTGTTAATGTAAATTGTAGAGTGAGAAGGTTTTAGTCTGGAATATGTAAATAAACCTTTTTTTCTCATTAAGAGATATAATTATTGCTTGTATTAAAAACTTACCACCAAATTTTAGACGAAATCTTAGTTGTTTCGGCTAGTTCCACTTACCTGTAATAAAAAATCTATTAGTAACGGTGCTGATTAGAAAACAGGATTGTAATAGCTTTAGTTGCGATTTATATGAGAATTAAGAACCATTTTATAATCACCTCAAAATGAATCTATTACAGGACTGTAGGATTTTACTATGGGGCATTAATGCGTTATTAGAAGAGTTTAGGGTGCTACTAAGCACTTCATTTAGTTAATGTGACGATACATGCAGTCATTACTTGAGAAAATATGAGCATGAGCATGAACGGTGGAAACACAGGTCCCATAGCAATGCTTGGTGGCTCAGAGCGCTACTTTACAGGATGATTACACAACGTTTGATGTTAAGACGATAGGAGTTCTCCAAATATCCGACCTGGCGTCGAAATGAAATTCCACTGCAATAACGAGCGAACCGAATTTCAGACGTGTAAGCTGTGGATTGGGAAATGTTAAATACAAATAACATCAAAACTGTCTAGAAGGGTCAGTAATGTCCCTAAAATAGCTGCTAGGTCATACGCAACGGTAAAACTCAGTTGCGCACAAACTGTTTGTGTGACGATAGCTGTTGGTACTAACTTCAGCTCGCGTGAAGAAGTTCAGCGGTCTCTTTCCTCTTTCCTCCCTTTCTTCAGGTGCATAGAAAGGGAGCGGCGGCTGCAATTCTTAAACTGACCCAACACATGACACCAAGAAATCGACCAACAGCTATTGTAAAAGTCACAAGGCTTTCTTCTTGGAGAACAACTTTACATAATTTGGTTCTCTAAATCTGAAATTTTACTTTTAGTTTCTGCTCTTTTAATAGAATATAAGCAAAACTAAATATATTTGAAAGAGACTGTAAAAGGACTTTCCACAAGTCTACGTCGTGGCGCTTCTCAGTTGAGAATCGCCGATATCTGAACTTTTCCAACGGATGCAATTAAACGTAGAAATTTTTTTCTCTTGTTAAAGGACAAACTTTATTCATACTGGTTTTTCTGAATTCTACCGAGGAAAAGACTATAAGGATTAGAGATGTTTGAAAATTGCTAAGAAAGAATATAATGTAAGAACTTGGCGATCTTAAAGTAAGTCGATGATTCGATGTTTCGAACTAAATCGTAATGATCAAAATTGCTCCTACTGTTTCTTTCGAAAACTTCTCGTGTACAGTTTAGCGGTGGAGAGAGTTTCCCGGCGTTAATTTTGTTTTACGAAATTTTGAAGAATCTGGCTTTTGCTTCCTCAGCTACACGTGGGATAATGTCGAGTTAAATTCATTTTCAGGTCTTTTTCTTTTCCCTTTCTTCTTGTGTTGCTTTGTTTACTCTTCGATGGACTTATAATTGTGCGTTACTACTCCGATATACCTACTTGGGCTGCGAGACCCGCCCAGATTGCTTTCAAGAAAAGAACCTGTGAATACGTAGTAGCCGTACGCGTTATACTATAACCCCGGTGGGCGAGGGATTTAACAGCAGGTAGAGCCAAACACCTGTCGTAGTAATTTCTCTTGGAAGTTTCAATAGCTTCCTGATTTAAACTTTTATTGATATGTAACTTTTCTCGCGGTGTGGACAACCATCTGTTGCTCCCCGATTTCTATTCGTTTACCTTGTAAGCCTCTGGATTTTGTACTGTATTATCTGGGTTCAGTTTGCGTTCGCAAAAATGGTGTTAGTAATGCTTTTCAGAATATCGATGTCGTCGTTTCGAATAAGTGGTTCATGTTTAACACTAGCCGTTGTTATTTTCTTTGGATATTTATTATCACCTAATAGCCTGCCTTACTTTGCAACTCATCTACTGCACGTGGTTTGGCGGAGCATATCACGGTAAGTTGTTGAACCTGGCACCATTTTCTATTGAATTATAAGCAGTAGTAACGATTAGGTGAATTTCTTACACATTCCTCATACTCATAATTTCTTTACGACGTTGGTGCTTGACACAATAGTTTACTTTTACCATTTCAATCTCATAGAGTCATTTAAAACATCCAAAATGCAGCGATAAATTAGTTGTAAAGGAAAGAATACAGTAAATGGTAACTAGAAAGGAACGCCAGCAAATATTCAGCATTAAGTAAGCGTTTATTTAAAGTAGCAAATCCTATGTGCACGATTGGGAAGAAAATTGAAAACTCTAAGAGAGGTATAGTAATAGCGGCACATCGCTTTACAGCAGGCCAGTTTTTAGAGCTTAGGTTAAGGTTAGAAAGTTAAGAACTTGAGTAAAACCATAAAAATTCACTAATCAAAACGAATATACGACAAAATAAATGTCGAAGCACTGGTGCCGACTAGTTGGGTGCTCAGGAACTGAAGAACCCATAGAAAATGTTTTGTGTTGAGTGCCCACAAAAATTAAAATTCTGAATATGACAGGCATTCAGAAAAAAATCGTGTATTCGCACATATTACTCTGGAATTATTATTGCTGTTATTAACACTGCATTTACTGCTGAAAAAAGGCATGGACAAGGTGAGATTGCAACCTTAGACAATTGAATTCTAAACGACATAAGAAGCGAGCTTAGTTGGGCTGTCCCATTGTGCCTAGCCTATAAACCAGTGGGTGATCGAAGTCAATTGTGAGTGTTGCATTAAGAAACTCTTTAATGTCAAAAATCTGATTGGTGTACGGAGCGCGAAGCGACCTTTCTAAACGTCAAGAACTGATTTGTGAACGTCGCGCTTGCAGCAAGGGGTGATAAATTGCTTCCACTGTTTTGTCCAAATTGTTAAACCTTTCATCAACACTTTTTAACAAACTGCATTATCCCCAAAAAACTACTCCATATCGCCACAGCATGGAAGCAACCAACTGATAGAGTTACAAAGGAAAAAATCACGCCCCCTGCAAAGTCAAAAGGGTTCAGCCATGCAGCTGAACGGTCCAGGAGTGAAAATATTTCGAGTCGACACAGCAAAAGTGCGTTCAATCCTTTGTTGACAATAAAGACCAGTACGAGTTCCGACTTCACGCTGGGGCTATTGACGCAACCAGAAGCAATAAACCCGATCTCCGGGCCTGGACATTCTTCGTATCTCAAATTTCGCATATCAACGAATATCTTGTTGTGACGTATATTACCACCAGATCTGAAACAACAAGACCACAGTTCTCCCGAGAGGAAAATAGCAGCCAGCTGCGATTTTTGCACTCTTTAATTTATGACCTGTTCGCATTTTTTTCACTGCACCGTTTCTGCCAAGTTTTTTCATCAGATATAAGTTGGTTATAATTTGAAGACCGTGTAAAATCGCAGACCCAAATGAATTACATTTTTGGTACTGAAAGGAATACAAATATCGGTTTATTGGATTTTAATTTAAGTTTTAGCTATTCATGCAAATAAAAAGATCGTGCAAATCAGTTACAACAAAATTTATATCTGAAGCGGAAAAACTGTGCGTGAAAAATAAATAAAGTGAAATCTCCAAGGACCTGTAAATTTAGTCTACACGTCCTTAAAACTTATTCAATATCGAGTAAATTCAATGCTAATAGCGTTCATACCAAAAAATGTATTTATGCTCGTAGTAAATAAAACGTAAGCCTTGTTGTGACAATCGGGTCAACAATCCAAAACATGTAATTTACGGCTAAGTTGGGGCAAGTGTGTTTTTCTATTATTGTTCTCACGCATGAAATAGTCCGCACAAAGCAAACATGTAATTTTATGATCGTTTTCGCGCAGAAGTGGAGCCTTCCGACACATGCACGAGGTTATTGCCAACTATAATCCACTTGTTTATTTTTGCTGTGACGTTTGGCCGTTTTTTTGCACCAGGGACATCGGCTTCCGTAAGAGAGTGTTTAATTAAATATGCAAATGTGCTAACTATGCGTAGGGGTAGCCTAAGAGTGTTTTATGGAAATTAAGATTTATTTGGGCAAAAATTAAAACGGATGCTTTGGACGTTTTGATGCATGGCGTTTCCGTTAATTAATCTACCTGTTGTTCCTGCTCCTAGGTTTTACGAAGGCGCTGACATTTGGTTACCAAACAAGAGGAAAATTAATTTTTCGTAGCACTCGTTCAGAGCTGCTTTGTCACTGTCCATTTTTAAAATTTTCGTTTTAATTAATAACTTGGTGCTTCGGTTGGACATGTGGAGGGAATTACCTTAATGACCTTCCGTTATCAATTTTTAATAAGATAACTTTTTAAATATTTTTCGGGAAAATTCGTTACGTACAGATTTAAGTGTATATAAATTGGAATTTGCAATTATTTCCCAATTTAATTTTCTGCCTAAATTTAAAACTGTTTTAGTTAATATTAATATTAAATGGTCAATCAGCAATTCAAAATGTTGAGTGAAGTGCAATAAAAAATATAAAAATAAATAATCGTTATTCGTTATCCACATCTCTTTCATCTACGCTTGCATACACTTTATTTCTTTATCTGTCATTTTGACTTAACACAAACCTTTTTAAAGTAATTTTAAGCCGGTATAATAATTAAGTATTATTAATTGGATTACACGCTCAGTTAATCAACTATTTTAACATGTCAATTTCTCTTTCTATCTCAGGTTGGGACGTGCAATTTACTTATTCCCAATTCAATATTATTTTAGGTTCAAATTTTAAATCAAGTATGCAGCTTCCTTTCAATTAAATTATGCTTTGCCATTTAATCAAACATTCCACCTCACAAGACACGGCAAACTACTCTTTTCATTTATTTCGGTAATTATTTATCACTTCTTGAATGGTTTACTTTATAATGCAGCCCTCTGATTACAACTCCTCTTAATCCCGCAGGTCTCTGCAAAAATTTTCCGACGAATCTTCAGCCATTCACATCAACGCTTCCTATTGGGACCAATTCACGACGTTCAGCACCTGAACCTAAATGTAGCATGTCTGTATACTGCGAGTGAAGACGTACGTGTGACGTTTTTTTTTATTGGTCGGAACGAATTTGGCACAAACGGACATGCACAATGCGTTTTTATTTAAATATGACACGGAAAAATGACGTTTGTTACAGAAACTGACAAATTCAGACGTTGTTCTGTGCATATTCGTTTGCCCCATGTTGTGAAATTAAAATAAGAGAGATAAAAGAGAATTATTGTGAGGAGTATACAAATTAATTACAAAGAAACTCATACGGACAACAAAAACAAATTTGGATGCACACAAAGAAAAGAAGCGAGAAATTATATAAAAGCAAACAAAACAAATACGAATCATGAAATGAAGAATTAAAGATATTACCAACAGGCGAAGCTATAGAATGAATGACGAAGGTTGAAGTTAGAGTAGCTTGTCTGCTATAAAGTTGTACAAAATTTGGATTAGACAGCCAACATTAAATGTTTAACAATAATTAAAGAACTCCTTGTTACGGGACAACAGTTATTTATAAGTATTTACGTATTTAATTGCCATTTATTTGATAAATAAAACATTACCTATATTATCATTTAAACAATGCTTCACACTTAATGTATTAGAATTCGTAAATGGTTTGACGTTATCTTATGCTTCACTTCACGCACCGAGCTACTTTGGTTGCATATCCTAGATTTCACAAGGTTTTCCAAATTTTTGGGCTGCAGCTGATCGTTTTAGCCATTTTTACAATTTGTGCAGAGTCGATTTGTAAAGTCAAATGTTCCATTTTTATTTTAGGCTTTTCACTGGCATCCTAGATTGAAGATTCACTTTGGTGCGATATGTTTCATGAAATATTGATGGAGTTCGTAGAAGAAATATTTTTGTAATATTCTCCAATTCTAGATTTTACCAGACAGCATGCTACAATTTGGCAAACGGAGCAGAATCTCTCAACCTCTTTTTTTATTATTTGTTGAGATTCTCTTGCGCTTCATTTTTAGCTCCTTGTAGTTATGGGGGAATACATTTCGTCGGATTTGTGTGTATGAGGAATCCATTTCTGTAAGCGCCGAGGGTTGCAGTGTCGAACAACCATTCTAACCTATCGCAGACACCTGGCTTCCGTTGTGGCTTATCGTTATGGCTTTGCTTCTGCACAGCTTCCGATGCGCCTGCTTTCTACCTGGCAGTAACAGGTCTGTCATGAACTATCCTATTCATTTGCAATAAGGATGTGTGCCACGACATGCAATTTGGTATTATTTATAATGTGTTAATGTTTTGCGTTACTTTTTAATGTAACGTTCAACTTACCTATTTAGGGCAGATGATCAGATTTAGTCAAGCCACAGTTTATATTGTAATCTGTCAATGCAAATCTATTTTCGGATGTCTCACATACCATTTGTGTTATTATAATATTTAATTTTGGGTTTTGTGAAGCGGTTTTACATGTACCTAGCAATTTAAAGTTTTGGATTTTCCCATCATGTTAGTGACCGAACATTTCGGTTGAATTAAACTTATTAATCCCCTACTTGCAAGGCATTGCGCTAATTAATCCTCTTTACCCGACGTATTGAAATCTATGAGAATTTTAAATAATTACTAAACGTATTCCGGGTTATATAATGCTTTAGTCTGAACTAAGATCTTGGGGTCTGTATGACCATTCTGTTAATTATTAATAACATCTGAATGGTCTTGCATATTTGGATTTAGGATCAAATTCAATCCGATCCAAAATTTTACATTTAATCGCGCTATCGCGATCTTGTACTTTTACCGGCATCAGCACTGCGAATTGCAAATTTTACAGTCAACTTATATTTTTTGGTATTACTGTTTTATGCTAATTATTCATAACTTTTGACTATTGTATTTTTTACTTTTAAAACGACTCTCTTCCTATTGTGACATTTTCCCACAACTGAGATATTTATTGTGATATTTTGATCTGGTATGCAGTGTTTTTATGTATGTACTACCAAGTAAGTACCTTGGTTGTTATAAATTATACTGACTCGTTATTTATGCCTGCAAATTTTGTTTGTGCTTTTGCTGTCCTCTCTGTCTTTTAGGGATTGGTTAGTAGCGCCTTTCGATGTATACTTTCTTTTTTATTACAGCTTAAGATTAGAGTCTTTTGTTTAACCCACGACCAGTTCCGGCTGAGAAGTCGGTTGTCTTTGCTTCTCTCCTACTTACTGTCGGAGTGATGCAACATCCTCCTAACCAGTACAATTAGATGCTGGAACGTACCGGCGACCACTTTAAAAAATTTAAAGTGTTTTGACACTAGTTATTTGCAGGTAAAAGGGACGTTCCAATTGCGTGCATGCAAACAAAATGGAAAACATTTTTTGGTGAGCGCAACGTTTAGGCGACATTCTTGAAATGTATCCGGCTACGTTCCAATGACGGTTACGTAGCGGCGATATTGCGGCTTTTAGTTTGGTGTTACTTTCTTTGTCTTCCACCTGATTTTGTTATACTTATGTTTCATTCCTTTATGACCCTTTGTCTATTTCCCTGGCGCAGAAACTCAATCCAGTAGTATAAACATAATATTCGAAGGCAACACTTGTGCTTTTTCCCGATAGTCTCAGTGACACAATTAAAACCAATGCAAGTATACTGTCAAACATAATGATATTAATGATGATATTTCCAAATTAATTAAAATATTGGCTTTAAAATATTTAACATCGTCCGAGAATATGAATCCTAGATGCTGAAAACTTTTTTTTTTTGTTCTTTGAAACATGACGCTAATTATTATGTACTAATTTATTATATTTGGTGCAGAAACGATGATAAATCAATTTTTGAAAGTCAATATGACGCCAGGGTTTATGTTTTTAATAATGGCGTCGTAAGTTATGCCCTTAAAAATGGCATGTTTTGCAATATATAATTATGATGTAGTTTTAACTAATAAATATAATTTTAAAGTAATTTCAACTTGACGATAGTGTGACGTGAACTACAAATATGTCACGTGAAGTTATATTAAACTGCATGTTCAAAGTTACTCCCGCCACCACTTCATAGTTTCACATGGGACATAAACTTCTCTGACTTACTGCTTAAATAAATTGTACTTTTACTCAAAAAAACCAAATATGTAACTTACAAATGAGGTTTATCATCCGTTGATATAACTGGCGGTACAGACAGGAAACATACAGTGCAAATACAACACTGTGGAAATTCAAACGTGTGAATAATATGTTAGCGGCACTGTAAATCTATGTCAAATTCGAGTTAGCAGGTTAGGTTTTGCAGCAGTCTGTGTCAAAACTGATAACCTCGAATTTGACATAGGCTTACAGTGCCACCAACATATTATTCATACGTTTGAGTTTCCGCAGCCGCCCCTTATGGACTTTTTTAATGAACATGTTGTACAAGTGTGCAGCACATAAACCAATGTATAAAATTTGAAGTTGCGTTGGTTAATAAATAACGGAGTCCAATACCCCAATAGGTCGAGTAAACAACACAGCAAACATACATTTAATAGCAAGCCCCTGTAAATACAAAGAGAGTTCGACTCAAAATAGTAGACTTCCAGTGTACAAATCAAAATAACTAACCTCCAATGTAGAACGTCAAACTTCTTCATACACAAAACAAATCTTGTTATCTGCCGATAAAATAATATATAGGTCTTACATATACACATACATGACAGCAAAAGGAGCACTACAAAGTGAAAAGACAATGTCCAATAACGTTAAACCAAGTCAGTTGCTGGTTAAGTGAGCGCACCTTAATTTAAGCACGTCACTCGGGAAATTTGCATTTCGTTAAACACTTTAGTATGTAGTAGTGGGTACCTTTAGCTTGGGAAAAGTTGACCATCAAGGGGAATGCTGCAAGGTGTTTGATTTTAGCAAAATTTAGCTTTGGCGGTTTTATCAGATTCACGTTATAGCTGGTGAATGATGCAAACTTGAGAAGTGAACCAACCTTCTTGCCGGTAATTGTTAATACAGCTCCAAAGATACGAAACGACGTTAGCTCTTAAGTATATACGATATTAGGCCGCTGTTCCAAATTCTCCGGAGGCGAGGCTTTCTGGAAAATTATCTTGACTAATAAAGCTCTCGGCAACAAGTGACGACCCGCGCTTTGACTACTCTATCTCTTTTTAAATTTGGCGTTCACAATTTTGCAACATTTTTTAGTTTTAGAGCGCTCTGTCGCTCTTATAGAGTAGAACATTTTGAGATGCACACTGGCTTTTGCGATTTGGGTGCCGAGAAACTCACTCAGCAAATTACGACTCGGAAGATTTTTACCGAGACATCGCAACTCGTCCCTGGAGTGAGCGTCCGGTTGGAGCCTCACAGCTTTCGAAATCAAACGCAACTCAACACCACACCTGTTGCAACTATAAACGCCCTGGGCTTGAAATATTTAAAATGGAATTCTTCAAATGCGATATGAAGCATAGACGCCAAGAGGCCCACTGGCTCAGAATGCTTAAGGGCAAAAGCGCTTCAAATTGAAAATTAACATAACACTCTACCACACGGTATTAATCCGTTTTAGTATTGATTGATGCATTTTGTAGAACCTTCAGAATTTTTTGAAAATAACAATGGTCACATTTAGATAGCCATTTCATCGCTGTTCGTAAACTAGAGAGAGTCACACACTCTCTCTCTCTCTGGCCTCTCGTACAGGTCAGAATTAATCGGTTTTCTGAGGAAGACATAGAGCAAGAAATATTGATCAAATAATTGCCTACTCTCTGGTGGCAGGCATCCTTTGGCAACCCCCTACAGGCCTGTGAAAAGCACTCAAGAAAGATAGTTTCCAGAACTGATTTGATAAGTGTCATCTTTCGAATTGACTTTATTGCAATGTTTCTCTTGCGATTTTGTGTATTATTTATATTAATTTTCAAGCTTGGAAAAGCTTGGATTAGTTTAACTTTGATTCACTAACTTTCTGGATGATCTGAAAGCAAAAATGTGCAGTAACAAATATCTGTGTTAATAGTATAATAAAAATCGGTAGATTAGAAGTAGCTTCTTTTTTAAATATATAAAGTCTTCCCTTTAAGTTTTGTTTTATCAGTACAAATTTATGTTCAAAAACATAATTTTAATAATAGAATCATTTTTCCCATTTGAAAGTCATCTGGCTTTATTGGTCCCTACTCCTACGCCTATGGCTTAGATTCTTTGCCAAATGCTACGAAATGTCTTGGATGGGCTGTAATTCGGAATACAAAAAGAGCTCTCCATTTGGGCCGAAGTGCCGTTATATTATAATTTATCGCGCGAACTTCTATCTCCAGTAGCGGCGCATAATTTTTCTTAATCCGCGCGCGAAGTGCGGGCGGCCGATGGGCCGGAATGTTTAATTAGTTCGTCATTTTGGCGCAGTGCGCCCTAATATCTCCCGGATTTATATGTCTGCCTCTCCATTTGGCAATAGTCCGCTAAATTAAGCAGGCCGCCGCTATCAACATCTGTCTTAGTTCTGTATTGCGGCTCCGACCTCCGGATTTCAGCAGATGTTCCTGAAATTGCGGCTGCACGATGTCGATAACTTCTACTCGGCCACTTATTTTCGCGTTTCTTGCGTACGCACACCGCGAGACCCGCTGGAGTTTTTCGGGATTTATTTCGGGGAAACTTGCCGAAACCGCCATTTCTTCTGGTCGAGTTCGCATTTGCGCCGCGGGCTGTGGTGTCTGCAAGGAGATGATTCTTCCCGCTCGATATTGCTGTGTTGTCGTCGATCCAGCATTGTTAAGGTTCAAGTCTCACGCTCACAAGCAGAAAAGTATCTTCCACAGTCTGTGGTTTTAAAAAAAAAATATTTGAATCACTATTTACCACAGGTTCTTGAATATTGTTTAAAATAATAGCACGGTGCACACGTTACATACAGTTGTGGAATATAATGGGGTCTGTGGGTGTACCAACCCATTTGATTAGTACTGTCAAGTCTTTGTATGAAACCTCATCTGTCAAAATTAAGATCGACAAAAATCTATTGGCGAAAAGCACCATGAATGAGGGCAAGGGTGCATCATCTCCCCTATTCTATTTAACCTCTACGGCGAATATGTTATGAGAACTCTTCTAGACGCGCTTTATTAATTTCTAAGGAGCTGATAGTTTTGCTCGCCAGACTGAAAAATGTCAGCTAGGAAATGACCTAGAAATCAAGCAATCATGCAATTCACCAATCAACAGGCAGGCGTTCCAGAGTACTAGTTGCGAAAACGAAATCCGAAGAATATAAATGAGCCGAACTGATATAACTTAATTATCGGCAATATGGAAGTCCTCAGAAATCACACGGAACACTAACCCTAGCTTGGTACACTCTATAGCAGGTGCGGCCCGCGGGCTGCGTGAGGCCCTTTGCAAGCGCACATGCGGCTTGCAAAAATGACACTGTAGCTATTAATTGACGTAATTTAGGTAATTCAGCAATAATTTGTATTAAATGACTTCAATTAGTTGTCGTGTGCGGTCCTCATAACAACACAAATGTACCCATATACCGATATGGCCCACGAGAAACCATCATTTTGAAATGCCTGCTATATGGTATTATCCGTTTTTAGATTTCACTTCGGACTTGGACTATGCATTCGGCAGATTGACGTCGTTTTGGCTCCTTTGAGATGTGGTGCTGGAGGAGAATGTTGAGAGTTTCTCGGACAGCTCATCGTACGAGCGTCTCCTTTATCAACGAGATTAAATCTAAACAACAACTCTCAACGATGGTTTATGCTACTATCCTAAAGCTTTTCGGTCACATCACACTCGCAGACAGAATGGAAAAACGCATTCCTAAAGGGAAGTTGAGGAAAAATTTAAAGTGGTAGATCATCCACATCCTGGATCGACACAGCGGAGAATTTATTAGACACCAGTACAAAGCCAGCTATCTGACCAAATAAAGAGTTTTTCAGTATTTTATCAATATATGTGGAGCAAATACAGTTAGAGGACACACTTTTATGTGACCTGTGTGATTAAATTACAGAAATAAGAAATTTAATTTGAATTTAGAACAGTATATGCTTGGAAAACTAACCAATTCATTAAGTAGACCGAGCTATAACCACCAAGGTGAACAGGGTAGCTTAATTCATTGTCCAGTTCTTGCATATAAACATCCGACATCTCAAGATTTTCTCCTCGATCTCCTCGTCCTCTTCAGCCGCTTTGCTTCCACTGCAGGGTCGCTCCCAAATCTCGCTATCTTAGCTTGTCTTGAGCTATTTTCCAGTTGTTACCCTCTTTATTTATGTCTCACTCCATCTAGTGAGTGTTTTTCCAGTATTTCTTTTGTTTTCGTATGGTGTTTAACTAACATTCTCAAATACGGTTTAACAAGTGCTTGGAAGTGGAACAAATAATATTGTGTTGTTACATAATAAAGGAGATTGTAATAGGAACTTGATTTCGCACGCCTGAGTGAATTTGAGGTAACATTTTAATATACAGTCGCTTTGTACATTTATGCTCTTTGCTATTGGTTAGTAGATACTGATAATTATGTTTAGTGTTGAGAAGCGGATGCCACTGACAGCTCAAGTAGACGCTGATGTGTTTGTTCACACTTCGCGATAACCGGATTTTTCGCAAGAGGTCCAAACAGAGCGAGTTGGCACAGGTGTACGCCGGAGCCCTTAGCTTTAGGGTGTGGCCCAGCGTCAGTTAGAAGTGAGCATTCCTACATATTTCTGGTAAATTCTTAGAACGAAGAAATGTCGTAGTAGTGGCTTGTTCTCGCGGAGAGTTTGGTGATTTAGAAAGCCGACATAGAAAGCGTCTGCGTCCTCAAGTGGCGTAATAGCAAAAGCATCACTGGAAATATATGTGAGGGACGGACTCAGGTTATCACATAACTGGAATTTAACTATCCTCAGTTAATATGTGTGATTTATGCCAGATTGTTATTTATTATTTTTTATGGTTCTGTGTGTTTGTTAAAAAATATGTAGAGTAGGGTTAATAGAATGAAGGCGTGGTAGAAAAATCTGTCTGCGTTGCGGTTCAATTTATTGTTAGCATAAAGGCATGTGAGGACAATTTCCTGTAGTTTCGTCTTTTTCCGTTTCATTTAAGGTCAGTTTGACACCTTAATCACGTTTCGAAACTTCCGCACTTTTCGTTTTAAAAATTAAAGCTAAATTTCGTAAGATTTTAAACCGGAGCGATCCCTGTTAAGCGTACTATGCGCACTGCAGATTTCTAGGCTACATTATTCCTTTTAATATCAATCCCTGTAGGTTGTTATAGAAATTTGTCAATAGAGGGACTCAGCTTTTAGTTTCCTGTGGAAAGCACGCATTCGGTGGGATATTGCAGCGCATGTAGCGTAAGCCGACTTATCTTTTGTTACCCCGTGGCGTCAATAAGTCGCAATGAAACGTTGGGTTGTTAGTGTTTTCTTTCGGGGCAACACTTAGCCGTTCCGTGAAGTTGAAGTTTCGTTTCGTTGTTCTTTTGTTGGAAGTTTTGTTCCGGCGTCTATTCACCCGTTAAAGCGATTATTGTCGTTTTAACTCCAGTCTGTGGTAACCATTATCTCGAACTCGGTTCCCGCCGCCCATAAACATGCTTTTAAGAGGTTGCTGATTTTACCAGTTGCTGGCGAGTTCGGTGGACATTAATATTGGCTTCCCTGGATTCTGCAACCCAGGTATCTGTTTCTAGTTATTTATAGTGCATTTTAATCTCTTTTGTGCGACGTTGTTCGGACGATGTGAGTGCGTAATTTAAGCTACCGTATGATGTGCACTTAGTTTGAGATTTTGTTTCGCTTTTAATACGCTTTCAAGGAATATAGCCGTAGTAATTTCTGTTGTAGAATTCACGATTGTTGATGTTACTCTTGTAAGTAAACGTTGTTCCTCTCAAATAATTTTAAAGTTACTAACCCATCTATTGGATTTCATGTTTGTGCAATTATTTCTTTAACTCAATAGATTTCAGTTAATTAAGTACTTGGTGCATTATTATTTCGCATATCTACTGTTGCATTTGAATTTGTAGTGTTTTCTTTGTAAGAAATACAAGGGAGTTTTGGGAGACACCTTTTTAGCTCCGTCTATGGTTTTCACTTTTATGTAGACGGGTTTTCCAACAAAAGTGGTGGCGCTAAACATTTAAGCTCTGTATTTCGTTTACCGGATCGTAGCCCTAATGTAAGGTCGTAAAGAACCTGCCCTTTTCGCTGAGCGTTTTAGCCGTTACAGCCCATCGTAACGGGGTTAGGGCAACGAATTTGCGTATCTTTTTCGATTTCGTGGTTTTTATGAGGTAAACTGACGGTTTTGTTTTAAAGTTGAGTGTAGGATGTAACAAACTGTTTTGTGTCGTTAATACTGGTTTAGGCTGTAACAGGCATGGTAAAACAGATGTTTGCTTTGTTGTTTAGTACTTAATTATGGTATTGTTCTTTTACAGAAAATATATAGGTACAGTGTGTTTCACCAACTACGAGACATAGCCAAAATAACATAGGAAAATTATTGGACGATCAACTATTGCTGTGTAGGCATTGAGGTACGTGATTCCTCAGAAATAACAAACGTGAAATTAGTTTTAAATTGTTTGCATTTCTGACCAATCGCGTACCTCGTTGCGTACATAGCAATAGTTGATCCTTTCATGTTAAGTTCTTTATGTCTGATACTCGGCGAGATATACTGTACTTATATTCTCTGTGTGTAAGTAAATTAGTCTTTTATTTTATTATATTTTTGAAGGCATAAGATTTATAGCTTAGCACGAATCCACGTAGAGCTTCTGAGTTGATTGCCAACAAGAGCTTTCCCTAGTTACGAACCGGGGTAAATAAAAAATGACAGATCTAATTTATATCGGCTAACTGGTAATTTCTGAGATTTCTATTAGTATTTTCCTGTTTGTTGTTTCATGACCATCTGCGTCTTTAAGTTTGAAAATTTCCGTCCTTCCATCAGTTAATTTACTTTTAAGCTCCTTCATGTTTTTGTTTTCATCAATGACTTGTCTAATTATTTCTGTGTTATATATTCTTAAGTTATTACGGATTTCTTTCAAAATTGCCTAATTTAGGGTTCTCAGTTCTTCTAAATCTCTACCCTGTTCTTCTCGTTTAGTTTTCCGTTGAGCAATCAAATCCCTCGTACGTTTGCTCAATTCTTCTTCCTTGGGTCTTGTCTTTTTGCAATATTGTTGTTGTGCTTTTGTCAATGCTTCAGTGATGGTTTCGTTCAGAGTATCTACGTCATTTTGATGATGGCAATTTAGATTTTCTGTTATGGTTTCCTGACAAGCTACAATATCTTCTGGATAATTCCATTTAACTGGGTCCTTTTTTACACTAATACTGTTATATCTGTGACATTTCATTTGTGTTTTGTTATAAAGAAATCTATTTCGTTCTTTGTATTTCCATCTGGGCTTACCCAGGTCCACCTCCTATGCGCTTTCTTCTTAAAGAATTTGTTCATTAAATGTAGATTATGATGGTGTAGGAAGTTGATCATTGTTTATCCTCTTTCATTTCTACCATGTAAACCAAATTTTTCTATAGCTGTCTCGGATTCATCAATTCGTTTTCCAACTTTGGCATTGAAATCCCCCATGAGGAATGTGTAGTAAGCGTAAATTTTTGCTATTTCTATGATATTTCTATATCCCCATAGAAGATGTCAATTTCGTCATCCGTATGAGTTGTTGTTGGGGCATAGCCTTGTATGATTTTCATGTTATAACGGCTGTTCAAAGAGAGGGTAATGTATGCTGCTTTGCTCGATATACTCTTTACGCTAATTAAGGTTTTGGCGTATATTTTATTGATGAGGAAAGCTATGCCCCCATTTGAGGTGTCGGGATTGCCATTGTAGTATATTAGGTGTCCGGACTTTAAGGTGAGAAGTTATTCTTTCCCTGTTTTTAGTTTCATATAATCCGATTATGTCCCATTTTATAGATTTAAGCTCTTCGTCCAATTCCAGGAGTTTACCACTTGATGATAGTTTTCTAACGTTGTATGTTAGGATTTTAAATATGTTTATTTTTAGGTGTCGGCCTTCTGCCCCCCAAATTCGTGCGGTTGATTGAATTTTCTTCAGTGGAAGAGTCTGAACAGTTTGTCCTACTTGCCTGGGGTCCTTCCAATGTAGTTTTGAACTTCGAAATTTTGAGGGGTTTTGGTAAATTAAAACGCCACGCTTGTCGTTGCGTGTTGGCGAGTAGCTAAGGATGGGGGAGAGGGAGTATGAAGGTAAAAGGAATAAGGATTTTGGGATCCGATTTCCCCCTGGGGGGGACCAAATTATAATAGGCTGTCAAAATGCGTGGCGAAGAATTACTAAGGATAATAGTATCCCTTTTCAACCTTTGTTTGCATAACAGTATAATCCCAAAGAAACGGAATAATACAATAACTATCCTTAGAAAACTTCAGACCGATTAGTCTACTCTCTCACCTTTACAAATGGTTCACTAAAATCATAGCAAAACGCCCTCAACAAAAATTTGATTTTTACCATCCACGAGAACAGGCTGGTTTTAGAAAACAATATGGGACAAATGACCACTTACAAACGGTCAAGCTCTTATAAAAAAGTCTATCGAATACAATAAACCACTTGTACTGATATTTGTTGATTTTAGGAAAGCTTTCGGTACTGTGGAATTCCAGCAATACTATCAGCATTAAAACAATGCAGAGTAGATTACAGATACGCGGAACTAATAAAACACATATACAATAATGCAACAGCAAGCATCAAACTCTATAAATCCACAAATGAGTATCATGTAGAACGTGGGATTAGGCAAGGAGTAACAATATCTCCTAAGTTTTTTTAAGGTAGTGTTATAATATGCTTTTAAGCAACTCATTTGGGAAGGAAAGGGTGTAAATATAGACGGCGAATTCTTAAATCATCTACCCTTAGCTGATGATATCGTTATTATCGCAGACAAGCTAGGCGATGCCCAACAAATGCTTAAAGAATTACAAGTGTCGACATATATTGGTTTGGACATTAACTTGCAGAAGACCGAATTTATGACGAATAACATGGAAATTAACGAGAATAAAATAGAACAACTTCATAAATTCAAATATCTGGGACATGAAATAATAATCGGCAAGGTCAATCAAAATTGCGAAATTAACCATCGTATAGGGCTAGGATAGGCAGCCTTCGGTAAAGTGGGAGACATCCTAAAAGGTAGTCTGCCAATGTGTTTGAAGAGGAAGGTCTACCAACAGTGTATCTTGCCCGTGGTCACATATGGTGCTGAAACGCTCACACAAACAAAACAATCCGCAAACAAATTGAGAGCAGCGAAAAATGGAAAGGGCTATGTTGGGGATCAGGATAATGGATAAAGTACATAATAAAACGATTAGAGAAACAACAAAAGTTACTGACATTATTCAACGTACAACACAGAATAAATGGAGATGGGCTAGCCACATAGCCAACTGATGGACAACAGGTGGACAAAGAAAGTGATGGAATGGAGACCCAGAGCTGATAAGAGGAGTAGAGGAAGACCAGCGAGACGAAGCGATGATATAAAGAGAGTAGCAGGCAACTGGATAAACATCGTTAAGGACAGGAATTATTGGAGGACATTAGAGGAGGCCTATGTTCAGCAGTGGACGCGTACGGCTGAAGCATGAACCGGCAATAGACAAGATCAAAATTATTAAAAGCGTAGAAGTATGACTAGGCAAAATCCGTTGTGTTACAGTTTGGTTCCCAACGTAGGTCGCAGTCGCGTTTCAATTTGTCGCCAAACGTAGGGACAGCAGCTGCGCGTTACAGGATATAACGAACATTAAATTGTATAGGCCGATTATACACCTGTACAAGTTAATGATGAAGATAATCACAAGAAGACTGAATTTTGATTGTGTTAGTAGACTCATGGAGAATAATGCTTCAATTAGCATTTTAATATAAATAATTAATTTTCTGTGTCTGTAGTCTATCCAACATTGGTTTAATGCGTCTAGTAGTGTAAATTACTCTCGTGGAAATGACATGCATCTTTCCATGCTGTTGAATTTCTTGTTGATGATAAAGTTTATTCATCCATTGCATGATTCTTCCTCGCCTTTGTGATACAAGATACAAGATACACGATAGAAGATTGTTTTAGTTTGACGCATTGTTCACCTATTCCTCTCACTTTGTGTAAACCAACAATGTTCCATTTTATACATTGGTTTATAATTCTAAAGTATTGTCTTCTGATGACAAGGTCGGCATTATAGGTGGTGTTTTGTATTTTGGTATGGCAGCCTGTCTTAACCTGTCGATTCTTACCACTTTTCGTTTGCAAGTTTTATATTTGGGCAGTTTTTAGCCACTTATTCATCATGCTGGAATATGACGGTGGATGAATGAAGAGTAGTTTTACATTTGAAAACTTTATACTCAGGCGTTGTCCTTACTTCTAGGGTTATCTGTCACCATATATGGGACGCAATCTTTTTTTTGTCCGTATTCAGCTAAGTAATCTAAGAGATTTCAACTAGTAAATGATGCGTCACTCAGTTCCCCGGTTGCTCGTTTGTTGATTGATCAACATTTCCGCTCAGGTTTTTCTCTCATTTTCCTCCAGGTTGCTCAGCTTACCGTTGTTCGGCACTAGAAGATGATATTTGGAGTTAAGATGTAGACGCTAAGAAACGTACTCTTGACAACCATTATTTCTGTTAGCGTTGTATATTTGTTATTATTTCAATGACATATTTGCTTTTAAAATGTTGGAATTATTTTGTTGAAACCAGATATTTTTTAGACCAAATGACAAACTCCATACAATTCGTGGAACGAACACTGTTAATGCATCGGAGAGCAGTTAGATATTTAACCAACGACTTTCGGAATTGGACTTGGACCGTATCATAGTTGATGCAGCAAAATTTTACGTTTCGCCCACTTTTCGCAGAAGCTGAATCAGAAGTATACAACATGTAGGGGCGAAACTCTTCTAATAATCGAAAAGAAGCAGGCCAAGTATAGTCCAGTGCCTTAACGGTTAAGTAAACACCTTCTGTTAAAATTACCATCCATTAATTCCTAGATGAAGGGAGAATAGCAGTGGAGGTGACCCAGATGTAAAGCCCCCGGTTTTAGGTTGACCACTAAGACATCATTTGTGAAATCGTGCTTGAAGGTTTGAATGCAAGATGTTTTGTTTTCCCAAAAATGTTTCTATGCGATGGGTGATTTGGTGGATATAGGGAAGAAGGGGTATCATTGCGTGAGGATCGGTTCCTCGAGGTTGGGATATCTGTCGGTGGAGATACCGATTGATGCAAAGTATATATTATTGTGAATCTCTGGTCTAGGTGTACTGTCAGTGAGTGCATACTATTAACAGCAGGTGCATACATGGCTAATCAATAATTTCAGATAACACAAAAACCTATAAGTAGGAAAACTGTATCGAGAGGCATTTTCAAGAGCACCTATAATGCAAACTGTTATCAAAGGCAAAGGGTTTGAAAACACTAGAATATACCAACAGGTATACTGAGAGGTCTGTGCAGCAGGAAACTACATCTAAGTTTGGTGATACTCACCTATCGACATCAAAGGATCATGAGAACCACGCATCGACAACCAACGGTCGTAAGATCCATTTATCATCAGCATTCACATCTTCTCTTAGAATACTGAATACCTCTCCCCAAGAAGAAGAAATAATTAAGAAGATAATCAATAGGAGAAGAGGGAAGATATTGACTTGGTCTCCTTACAAAGTAAACCTAGAGCTGGAGATTATCAAGTAAAGAAGAGAAAACTTTCTGAGAATTCTCAAATAACAAATAAAAAAAAGAAACTCTTCACCAGGAATAAAACTGATCCTCAGAGGAGAAAAGGGTAATCTCGAAGTCTGTATATTTTGCAATGACCTCTTTGTCCATTTCAGAGCTCACAAGTGATTTTTGATGTTAAAAAAGTTGCTGCCTGTTCTTTAGTTTAAATAAATTAAGATTTTGTAATTGTACGAGAATATTCTAGATGTATTTGCTTTTAAACTCCATATAAGCGAATACCTTGTTAAGTCGTTTCGAATTTGCAGCGTTCCATGTGATTGCGACCGGTTAATACTACCGTCCGCAAACATACCACGCGAGAGCATTTTTTAACAGATTGTATGTGTTGCAGTCCTGGATAATAACGGCTGATTTTTTGGCATTTCGACTTCCGTCGGATACAGCAACCAATATCTAGACTACATATTTTGAGTGCCTTAACGTTCCATATCATTGCATTGATTGTGTTTTATTCTTCGACGCACCGTCGTTTGCATGTAAAATGAAAATTGATATTAAGCTTGCTGTACTTTAATTGGAGCTGTAATCGTGATTTTAAAAGTGTATTTCTGCATATGACGTTTGTTATAGCTTGCAAAGTAATTGATGTATTAAAAAAAATATCTGAGAATTTGTGATATCTTAGATATAATTTTCATTCTTTTATTTGTTGACTGTGTGCTGCTAGAATTGTAATTTAATTATCCAAAATTTTAACCATCACACAAATGCTCAAGTCTAAAATTGACATATTTATTTTGAAGAGTTGTCACATTTAGTCAGCTCCGTTATTATTAACGATTTTGAAATTAGAAGGAAGTCTGTATTTGTGCATTACTAACTAAACACCGCTGTCTATACACATTGCAAGTGCAATGACTGGAACGTTCTAGAATGGCATAGTTAATTAAAGCGTTTCATCTTGAGTGGTGGCTTATTTCGGTAATCTCAAAGGACATGCAGTAGAGACAAGGGTGGATATTTGCTAGCCCTAGAGCAAGTTCTAGTTGTTATCAGATTAATACTTCGTGTGCAGTGCGAGCTTTCTCATCTGCATGGTTTATTTGCAAATATAGAATTCAACAACAAAGCTTTTTCTACGCCACTGAATCTTTCCATAAAGCTTCTGGCATTTCAGATTGGCGAAATCTGGTCGCGGCTCGAAGTCTAGTTTAAAAGTTTAAAAACCATTTCTCACTTTGCAGGCTTTCCAGTTTAATTACGTTGCCGTTTAGTTACTTTCAACACGCCAAACAAAATATTCACATTTCTAGCTTTTTGCATATGCATTCACAACAAACATATGCACTGCAAATGCATTTTGCTATAAATACGTCCTGCCAAAGCAATAATTTTGTATTTTGTACACTCCACGTTGAGCTTTTCAGGCGGTATTGCCCATGTACTGTAATGAAGGGCACACTATTTTTTTCACCACAACGTTGAGGTGGATTTCGTGACAAGATATTAATTTTGCTTTATTTTGCAAAGCCCGAGTGTAATTTTAAATGTGGGAGAGCATTTTGTATGGGAATGTAGCACAGCATTTCGAGGGGTCTAAATTAAATGAATAATTATACCGCCTAAAGTAACGCTCTGGACGAGAAAGTTTCCTGTTTGAACAAGAAAATAACGTTATTTTAATTGAGTAAACTAATTTGCTCGTAGTGTAACTTGCGCACACATACTTTTCCGCCTCTAATTTTGCTCTGTTTGATATAGCAAATTGGAAAGCATTACATCATATTTTTTTAAAATAAAAGGCTTGGCACGTCAACACATACGGTAGTGATTTGTTTATGTGTATTGTATTTTAACGTAATCCTTTAGTTGTAATGCAATCTTGCAAAACTTAGTAATTTTTGAATTTTTAGTAGTATAACTATAATAAAAAAGTAAAATTCGGGGTGCAGCTGTACGAGCTAAATCAGTGGGTGTCAAAGTAAATTGTGTGTAGTGCATTTAAGAAAACTCCCTAACGTCAAAGATTTGATTAGTGTACTCCCACGAAGCGATCCAAACAACGTGCATTCCATCTCATCACAGCGTGAGGGACTTGAGCAACAACAACACTAAGCATAGGGTTCCGATCTTCCCTCTATTTAATGTGACAGGGCCTCTGCAATAGCACTAAACGGCCTGGCCATCCAACTCGACGGACAATGGGCCATATACCCGAGACGTAGAAATTGAAAAGAATTCTTCGTCGAAGCGGAAGTGCGAGCAACCCTTTTGCGTCAATAGAGACAAGCAGCACTGGTGCCCAGCTGACAATAGGTATTGTACTCGAAGAATGACCAAGATTCAGGAATTTTTTCGCAAGAAAGTAGTATATAAGGCCAGACAGTCTAGCGTTTCAACATTGCGTCTCCACATCCCGTCTTGTGTTACTTTAACCAAGACGAGGGCTCCTGTCAGTTCTCAAGCCTCAAACCCCAAATAAACAAACATTGCTTCTCTATAGCCAGTCTGCTCATTTTCACTTTATGGAGGCTTTTGGTGAGATTCCATAGCCTACTTTTCAAGTTAGATTTGTGCGTTTGTTTATGTAATTTGCTATTTGTGTTTTCTAGGTATTAACGTATTTATATGTATTATTTATATTTTGTGTTCTAATATAAATAAAAAGGAATGTTATTGTTGTCTACATCTGTATGCGTTATTAAGCTACAAGTCACCCCCTCTCTAATACGAGCTAACTATAAAAAGCACCATTGTTTATTAGCGCCACACTTTAAAACTGCTCCATAAACATTGAAAAAATCGCGGATTTGGAATTTCCTCTATTACTGCACTGCCCCAAAACTGTTTATCTGCTGCTTTCTGATTGCTTCCTGGCCCCGGCAGTTTGTAGATGCGTGAGTTTGTCGATTTCTAAGTTTTAAATTGCGTGTTTTTTACATTTGAATTGCGGATAAAATTTGTCACTCGCAACAGTTATTACTATATACTTGCGCGTAGAGTTACACCCAACATTAGTTACCCATTAATTTAGGCTGCATAGCTTGTTGATCTGAAGTTTTCACTTTTATGATCCCTTGCCTTGCTTTTGTAAGTTTTTTGCGAGGTGATTTATGGACGCTACAGGTGCCCCTGAGTCCCCTATACCAGGTTTAGCCTCACTAAGGTGGTCTTTAGTCTCGCTGGAGTGCTATTAACAATTTCGTTAAATACACAATTTTAAAGTAACTTAGATAGTTGAATCTTTGTCAAGCAACTTTTGACTTGTTAAAGCAACTTTAAATTGTAATTACGCGAGGTCTAGTTTCGCTAGAACGACATTTAGCCTCAGTGTCGTTACTTTCCGTTAATTAACTTTTGATATCGTTTAAGTTACTGTTATAATCGTCTAATATCATGCACAATTTACAGGATTGAATGTGGCTTAAGCGACCTTTGGGTTGTTAAAGCCACTTTAAATGGTGATTATATCAGGTGTAGTAACGTTAAAACGACTTTAAGCCTCGCTGACATAATCTAAATCTTATTAATAATGTCATTAAATCCCGTTAATTAACTTTTGGTGTTCAAAGTACTGCTAATAACATTTTAAAAAATTTAAACCATTGAATCTGACTTAAAGGACCTTTAGCTTGTTAAAACTACTTTAAATTGTGTTTACACTAGGTATATTCCAGCTAAGACAATCTTTAGTCTCGCTGAAGTAATCCAAGTCTTATTGAAAATGTCATTAAACCTTGTTAACATTTGGTACCATTAAAATTACCTCAAATATATAGTCGAACACAATTTTAAAGTAATTTAAAGGATCGAATCTGGCTCAAATAACATTTAGCTTGTGAAAGCAACTTAAAATTGTGACCACACCAGGTCTAGTACCTCTGAGACGGGTTTTAGTTCCGCTGAAATAATCTCAGTCTTATTAACAACGCCATTAAATAACGTTTGGTATCATTAAAATTTCTAGTAATATTGAATAACACAATTTCAAAGTAATCAAAGCGATTGTATCTGACTTAAACGAGCTTAAGGTTGTTAATGCCACTTTAAATTGTGATTATACCAGGTGTCGTCTCGCTAAAACTACCTTAAGCCTCACTGATATCATCTAAGTGTTATTAATAATTATATTAAATTCTGTTAATTAACTTTTGGTATTGTTCAAATTACAGCATATATCGTCTAACACCATTTTAAAGCAACTCAAACCATTGAATCCGAGGCAAACGACTTTAAATTGTGATTACATTAGGTATATTCTAGCTAAGACCATCTGTAGTCTCGCTGAAGTAATCCAAGTCTTATTAACAATGTCATTAAACCCTGTTAACATTTGTTACTATTAAAATGACCTTTAATATTGTCTAACACAATTTTAAAGTAATTTAAAGGATCTAATCTGGCTTAAATGACGTTCAGCTTGTGAAAGCAACTTAAAATTGTGATTACACCATGTCTAGTATCTCTGAGAAGCCTGTTAGTTTATAAATAATCTCACTCTTATTCATAATGTCATTATAGACCATTATGTAACGTTTGGTATCATTAAAATTTCTAGTAATATGGTCTAACACAATTTTAAAGTAATCGAACCGACTGAATCTGGCTTAAACGACCTTTAGGTTGTTAAAGCCAGTTTAAATTCTGATAATACCAGGTGTAGTCTGGCTAAAACGACCTTAAGCCTCCCTGAAATAATTTAAGTGTTATTAATAATGTAATAATTTAATAACAGCTAATATCGTCTAACATAATTTTAAAGCGATTTAAACGATTGAAGCTGTTTTAACCCACCTTTAGCTTGTAAAATCGACTTTAAATTGTGACTGCACTAGGTGTATTCTAGCTAATACAATCTTTAGTCTCGCTGAAGTAATTCAAGTTTTATTAACAATGTCATTAAGCCCCGTTAACATTTGGTACTATTCAAATTACCTTTAATATTATCTAACACAATTTTAAAGTAATTTAATGGATTGAATCTGGTTCAAATAACCTTTATCTTATTAAAGCGACTTTAAATTGCTATTATACCAAGTCTAGCCTTGCTAAGACGACCTTTAGAATAATCTAGGTCTTGTTGACAATCTTAAATAACTCTTGGTATTATTAAAAATTCTGTTAACTTCGTCTAACACTATTTTAAAGTAATATGAACGATTAAGTTTGGTTTAAATTAGTGATGAGCATAACCGGACAATTTTCATAACCGAATTATTTGCATTCGAGTCATATTAATAACCGCTTGATTATTTGAATAATCATTCGAATCAATTTTGGCTTTCGATTCGTTTCGATTAAGTCAGCCGGTTTGCCGGTTGGCGGTTCACCTTCATCTGCATCGGCATCGTAACTTGCAGATAGCAGAGGAACTCAGTTAATCGTTAATTATAATAATTGTATAAATGATTTTTATTTGATTTCTAAGGAGTTTAAACCATTAAAAATCTGGAGTGATACACTCACACAACTTCCTTTTACAGTGTTCTTATAATTAGTCAAAAATTTCATTTTTAATTTTTAGCCATTTGTCAAAAATTTTCAAAAATTACAAATACTACAAAAACGGTACAAAATAGAGTGTTAGTTGAAGAGACAAATTTTCTCTAGAATTTTAAGGTGAATTCAAAAATGTAATAATATACCGGGTGTTTTATTTAAAATGGGAGTTAATAAAAAAAATAGCAAAAAAACAAAAGAAACCCACTTTAGAAGTATTCAACTGGAAAATCACCTATTTCACATCAATACACATTAAAAATGTAGTAAAAATGTAAAGTTTAAAAAAAATCGTTAGAGCCGTTTTTGAAAAAATCGAAAAAAACTGAAAAATCACAAGAGTAAACACCTACTTCCGGTTATGCGATTTTTTTCAAAAGCTTGCTGTCTCATCTACATAGTACACAAAACTTATATATGAAGTTTCAATGTTATACCTCTTTTCGTTTTTGAGATATTCTGTTCACAGACACACACACAGACACACACACACACAGACAGACCAATGAAAAAAAATATGTTTTTTGGGATCAGGGGACTCTAAAACGTGAAGATCCGTTGAAAACTCAATTTCGAATTTTTGGGGTGAATCCAATACTTCCTTTATAGTAAAAGGAAGTAAAAATAGCTATATCAATACTAATCATAAAGAAATTATAAATATGCGAATACAAAGTATCTATTGAATTTATTTTTACTTCCTAAAATTCTCTAGTAGGCACCCTTCCCTTTTCGCTTGCACATCATACCGGTATATTTTAGAATCCATAATTTATCTACGTTCAGCCTTCAGCGGTTCTAAGGACGCACACTTAAAATTTTCAACATCGAAATCCACTTCTTGTCCCGACTGCTCCGTTATTAAAAATCTGGTGTGATAGACTCACACAACTTCCTTTTACAGTGATCTTATAATTAGTCAAAAATTTCATTTTTAATTTTTAACCATTTGTTAAAAATTTTCAAAAATTACAAATTCTACAAAAACGGTACAAAATCGAGTGTTAGTTGAAGAAACAAATTTTCTCTAGAATTTTAAGGTGAATTCAAAAATGTAATAATATACCGGGTGTTTTATTTAAAATAGGAGTTAATAAAAAAAATAGAAAAAAAAACAAAAGAAACCCACTTTAGAAGTATTCAACTGGAAAATCACCTATCTCACATCAATACACATTAAAAATGTAAGAAAAATGTAAAGTTTAAAAAAAATCGTTAGAGCCGTTTTTGAAAAAATCGAAAAAAACTGAAAAATCACAAGAGTAAACACCTACTTCCGGTTATGCGATTTTCTTCAAAAGCTTGATGTCTCATCTACATAGTACACAAAACTTATATATGAAGTTTCAATGCCATACCTCTTTTCGTTTTTGAGATATTCTGTTCACAGGCACACAGACAGACAGACAGACACACAGACAGACAGACAGACCAATGAAAAAAAATATGTTTTTTGGGATCAGGGGACTCTAAAACGTGAAGATCTGTTGAAAACTCAATTTAGAATTTTTGGGGTGAATCCAATACTTCCTTTATACTAGTAAAAGGAAGTAAAAATTAAATATAAATCTTTTACGATATTGGAAAATCTTATTTCGCTTTCTGTTTATCCCTTATTAGGCATAATCAACCGCGTTTCGAAGCAAAAATTTAGGCCGTTATAAATTAATATCAACACAGCTTCGGCAAATCCTATAGTCAGCAGAACGTTATCTTTAATAGGAACGGCCCCATAAATTTAACTCGTCGACTGGGAGTCTCAAATGTCTTAATAACATCAACAAGCAGCGGCGAGCCTCACTTGGGTCAATCAAGTACATACGTAGAAAAGGTTATATGAGTTATGAATGACGTATTATTTACAGAATTTCGATCACTCGCAGGTCGCTGAGACGCGGCACGTAGTACGTATCAGGATGAGGTTATTTTTCATCCGAATACTTGGAACGAAAACCGAGTTACACAGGTTATTTCAATAACCGGATAACCGGTTATTTTTGATTTGAATAAACCCATCACTAGTTTAAATTACCTTTAGTCTTTAAAGTCACTTTAAATTGCAATTATACCAGCTTTAGTCTCTCTAAGACAAGTTTTATTGTCACGGGTATAATCTACGTTTTATTAATAATGTAATTAAATCCCGTTAATTATCTTTTCTTATTGTTTAAATTACTGCTTATACCATCCAACAACATTTTAAAGCAATTTAAACCATTGAATCTGGCTGAAACGACCTTTAGCTTGTTAAAGTGACTTTAAATTGTGATTATACTAGGTCTAAGTAGTCTCGCTAAGACAACCTTTAGTCTTACTGGAAGTCTTATTAATACTGTATTTAAATCCCGTTAATTAACTTACGGTTTAATTCAAATTACTGTTAATATCGTTGTAATACGTGGAATATCGTTCAACTTCTGCTAATATCGTCTAACACAATGTTTAAGTAATTTAAGCGGTGGAATCTGGCTTAAGTGACCTTCAGCTTGTTAAATTGATTGTAAATTGTGATTACACTAGGTCTAGTTTCGTTAGGATGACGTTTAGTCTAGCTGAAGTATTTTAAACAGTGTAATTAACTCCCACTAACTAGCATCTAGTATCATTAAAATGTCTATACAATCGAACGACTTCAGATCTTGTCAAAGCAAATTTATTGCGTTAATACGAATATTAACGTTTAAACGATATTTTTTTATAAAAAAACCTTTAGCTTGTTGAACCGACCTAAATTCTGATTAAATGAATTTTAGTTTCGGTAAGACGAATTTTATTATCATCCAGGTAAGCGACATCTCGCTAAAATAACTCATAATACATTAAAATCACTTTCAATACTGCACGTCAAATTTTAAAGGATAACATCTCGTTTAAACTACTTTTATATCATTAAATTCGCTAAAGTACGAGTAGATCTCAGAAATTCTTGAAAATAAATATAATATAACTATACTATTTCATACTAAATGTCATTCTTACTTACTTTATTCATACATTGTATTCTATTATCGTAATATTGTGATTGCCTTGAGCAGTTTTGTGTTTTTACGTACGTCAGTTATATGAATGATACGTTGCGCATTAACCTTAATCCTTCCTTTACTAATATGACTTTAAATCTTCATTTAAAGCTGTTTAGTTTGGCTCAAATGTTCTTCAAGCTTGACTTGTTAAAGGGACTCTTAATCTCGTTTAAAATATTTTAAATCGCATTGAATGACATACATCTTGTTCTTGATGCCTTTGTTTAATGTAAAGTGTCGTTTAACCGACTTCTAGTTTAGGAGGACTAATTTAATGTTTGCTTAAAAGACGTGTTAAAATTATTCTGAGACTTAAGTATTGTTAGAACGGTATTGAATTTCTCTAAAATAATATGGGGAAGTGAAGGAAAATGTTACTGCAATTGTTTTACAACTCATCAAAACGATTTGCATCAGGCTGAAACACCTTTTAATCTAATTTAAGTCATTAAATTTCGCATAAAACAAGAAACTCTCTTTAAACATTTTTACTTCATTAAAACGATTTAATTGTTCTTTAAATTCCTGTTTCTGCGTATTTTTAATGGTATTTTTGTTTCAAATACTGGTTGATAGTTATTAATATTGCTAAAAGGGATCTCATTAACAGTGTTAATCCCATTAAATTACTTTTAAAGAAATCTATACCTCGTAAGAACAAGTTGTTCTTGGTAAAATGATTTTACTATGGTTTAAACGATTAATTCTTGTTTAAACTGCATGTATCTTGTTAAAATATCTTTAAATTTTGTTAAACGTTTTGTAACCTGGATAGTAAATTATATTTTTAAAATTTCTGTTAATCCATTTTAAGCGATTTTTACTTCATTAAAATTAAACTATTCTTGGAAAGTATAAATGCCAAAAATTAACAACCTTTTAGATGCGTTTTGTGTGGTTTCTTAAAATTTAAATTCTGATAGTTTTACAATGTGTTAAAATGGTGGATGCAACTCAACCATGACCACAAGGCAGCGGCGGGGTGCAAACAGTACAAGTGCGAGCCTTCCTTGGCCCAGAACATAAAAGAACATAAATTTTCTTACTTGTAAATCACATCGATAATAATAATTGTACTCACCGGGGGTGGCTGCCCCCCTGGCCCTTTCGTACTTTCGGCAGTGACGTTATTATATTCCGCCTTGCATCAGTCAGCATCAACCCCTTAGCACATCATCGCTACCTTTACTGGTTGGGTTAGTTGTCGGTACCTTCCGCTGTTACTGCTCAATAGTAATTAACTAGATTAACTATTTTTACGACCCGGAAATCTCGTCCGGCTGCTGAACAACATGCCCTCGTAGGATCCCTACGGATACACTTTGATTATCATATAATCGTCCAGTACGCGCGACAACTTCTGCTAGAATTGCCCAAAATCTACCAACATGATGCAACCAGCTATTATACGTACATGCAATCTACAGCAGCTACCACTAAACTTACTAAGTGTACGCATAGCAGCGCTCGCAGGGTCACCTCGCATTGTTGCAACTTATCTCTTATCTCATTACAATTAATTATTGGTTCGCATAATCGTATATGCCAGCAGTCCACTCTAACAATATACGTCGCGCCCCTGTCACAGCACCGAACGTTCTGCTTGTTTCCGAATTTCATTAACCCAGTAAACAGGGTGCATTAGTTGCACGTGCATTCTGGGTCTCCAAAACAAGGACTCGTGATTTAACGCCTATTATATTTGTGAACATTGTATTCCATTTTAGGGTTCAAAATATTCCAGATATGGTAAACATAATAATTAAAACTTAAAATTAATGCATCTTCAAACTATCAAATATTTGAACTCTAACAAAGCACATTTTTTAGAGTTAAAATGTAAAGCAGCTGATCATTATATTTTAGTCAGTCCGTATACAAGCAGAATAAAGTATAATTAGAAATTATATATAAGATGTAAGTATCGTGTGGCATCGGGAAATCTAATCATTCCCAGGTGGACACAAATATAGTGGCATGCAATGTAGTGTTAGGTCATACTATTTCCGCCCCTTGTTATAACGCTTTTTCTTTTATATAAAAAAGGCAACTCAAACTCTCTGACATATATTTAACCATTAGACATGAGAGGCTGAAGGTAGCTAAACAAAACTGATATTCCTGATTTAAAGACGAAGCTTATATTTACAGCTCATAAATTTTAGTGCGATATCTGAATTAGTTGTACACAACACGAAAACTTACGTTGTTTACGTTTGCGTAGGAAATAATTTAAATTCCTGCGCTCCACGCTAAATTTCAGTTTGTTATTGTTTCGTTTAAAGCAATAAAGTTCTTATAGTTCCAAGGCTGACGTTTTTATTCCCATCCAGAAGACGTTTACCTTACTTCTAGGATTTATGAATCGCTTGCATAATCAGGCTCGGTCCATAAAGCCAGGAAGACGCCCACACGTCCCATTAATTACACCTCCGAAAGGAACAGCAGAGCAGGTTTGCGCGTCGAAAAATCGGCTGGAGAGGATGAAACAAACTTGGTAAGCCACATGCAAATCAGCGCGTTAACGAGGCTTTTTCCAATATAAATTTGGTTCACAGTTCAAGTAACAAGCATATTAATCTCGGGCTCATTTAAATAACAAATGGGCACTCCCAAAACAAAAAGTGGAAAAACGAGTACTCGCTTTCAGATTCTGCGTATACATCATCATCACTCTTCCTCCTGTTTGCACTATGCTAGATTCCGGCCTGAAAAAATGGCACTACTTCGAGCGGTCCGTTGCCGGCGGCCACTAATTCCGGAAATGAATTGGCAACCACAGGATATCAATGGCGTAGCATCCTTTGTCAAATTGTTTTACTAACTAAAATAAACAATAAAAGATAAAACTGTCCTAGTAACTTTTTTGCTGATAACTTCTGTAATACATTTTTAATACATACTAGTGATTCCAAAATTCATATGCAAACACTATTGATGTAGATTAGATTACCAACATCTCCTCTCACTTGAGGAGGTCGAAACATGTATTTATCACTATTTTGGTGAGTAGAACATGACCATATATATCCAGCAAGACAGACAACTTCTTCGTTATACCCTGTATAAGTATTTCAATTTTTTCGTAGCATTGGATATAAGTATTCGAGCTATGAGGTAGTTGGCAAAAGTTAGGGAGGTAAATTCGTATTGTAGATATGGCTTTTTGTGCATAACTGGTATTGTAATATTTACTCTCATGACCTTTTAGTTGCTTGTAAATATTCTATCAATTATTAGTATTTGTATGGTTATGGAGCGTTGACTAAATTAAGCGCTGAAATAAAATACGTTCTAAATATTTCTACAATCGATGCTGGAAGTTATTTTTGAGGTGCTGGGGGCAGCTCTAAAATCTCAGGACTAGGTTTTTGAAGCGACTTTTAGCAATTACGTGGATTAATCGAAAGGATAAGTTAATAAGGTCGTAGTATGTATTTCGATGATGCAGCTGCACTGGCTGTAGAGAGATTTGTTGGCTGGGTTGTTGCTCATTATTTTGTTGCTGGATTAGTATCCACTCGGTACTGCTTGACTTAATAAGTACCTAACTTATCAGTGATCGAGGAAGCGCATTGAGTAGCCATGGGATGCTCATTTCCCACAAGTGCCTTGCGATTTTGGTCTCTTGTGGGGTCGGCAACCGTAAATGCAAATCACACTGACATGAGTTGAAGCTTACTGGTCTATTTGGCATTCGGTTAATGGAATGGGCACTAGATATAGTAAGCATCCGCATTGCAGGAGTTTTACTGGTTAATAATCGGTGGTGCATCTGAAGACTATTCCTGATCGAGATCGGCTACTAGATGCTAAGTGGGAGCGCCCCGGGTGCCGAAAAACCCCCTGTAAGTAGTATCATTTCGAAAACGTAATGCTGTAATGTTTGTTTACTCTCGTTTGCATGCTTGATCGTGGAATTTGACTGCACTGTGCTAACGATCGATTGTATGTGACCACATGCTAAATGAAAGGGGCGCTAATCATTTTGCTTCCTCCAGTTTCGTGTTTTTGAACCACAACCCTTAGATCGAGGAGGCGTTATGAAATTTTTGGGTGAGTCGCTAGTTTCAAAAACGTTGTAGCATTACATAGTACATACTACATAAATATCTTATAAAGGGACTTTTAATATTATTTCATATTGGTTAGGCTACACAACTCGACTAAATGCTAGGGGCAGGAAAGTTTAAAGGCTTGACGGATCAAATGCTAGGGGCTGGAAGGTTATAAGTGATTGAAGTACCAAATGTTCAGGGTGGAGGTTATAGTGGACTGTATGATTTATAATTTAGACAATTACAGGATACGTCTTCGGGTGCAGGAATTAAAAAGGGCTGCAAACCAACGGTCTTGCACAGTCTCACACAAGATAATGTAATAATAGACTTGATTCCGTTGGAGCAGAGGTTTGGTGAATACAGAAATAGATGTCAAAACTGTATTGTTTATTGACTAGAAAAGTTCCTATTTATATACATAAAACTATGACGTAAATTATAAGGTTCAGTTTATTTGCCCCAGTTCAGCTCGCATTTGCACTTGCGTGTTTAATTTCATAACAAATAGTGATAGCAAGTCTGCATAATTGCAGTTTGTTCACCGGGTCGTTCGACCAATGCTGACTGAAACGCTGACCGCTTTGTTCTACATTTCCGCATGTAACAGCCAGTTTACGAAATGTATGCATTTTTAATTTTAAAAGTTAAAATTATGTTTTGGTTCCTAAACAGTAGTTTATTTGCTTCAATTGGTATCTATCAAATTATGGTAAACTTCAATTTGATCATGGCCTGCTGCGAATGAGTTTTCTTTTTTGAAGAGCAGGATATATTCATCTTATTTTACTTGCATTATTTTATCAGAGGAATCAAAATTACGAACACTATCTAATTCTGAAATAGATTTTCTTTGCGAAATAATGAATGGGGCGATATTTTGAACCGAAGTGTGTCCTTTGTGTTCAGTTCAATAATACAACAGTATTGGGTTTCTATATATTCTTATTGGCATACTTCCATTATTAAAACTAGTGATGGGCTTATTCGAATGAAAAATAACCCGTTATCCGGTTATTGAAATAACCTATGTAACTCGGTTTTCGTTCCAAGTATTTGAATGAAAAATAACCTCATGCTGATACGTACTACGTAAGTTCTGTAAATATAAATACGTCATAACTCATAAACAAAGCAGGTTGTATTGAAAACACCATTTGGTTATCGCGTAACTACCTCCTATCATAAAAAATATCAAATTATCAAATACTGGGGACCTGAAACCTGAACGCCTAAAAACTGCAAACGCATCAAGCTATAAAACAATTTTTTATTTGCTTACATCTCCAAAGGGCCTTTAACCCGCCCGATCGATAAAGATAAACGTTTTACCATGATTAGGAAGCAGTCCCGCATATTTCTTTCTTTCTACACTCCTTAATAAATACCTCTTAATTTCCAATACATAACACTTAATGTACGGTCGGCGCCTTAGAAATCGGGCACTACACACTATTATGATATATTTTGCATGTAATTTTTAAGTGTATAAACTGGGTTTTTACAGTTATTATGGTTTTAATTGTTACGTCAGATTGTTTATTGTTTGTCAATTATGAAATGCCATCTCACATTAATGAAGTAACCGGAGCAAGAATACTCCAAAGACTAGAAGAACATATTACGTGTCCCAATTTCTAAGGCGCCGACCGTACATATTATGTTTAGGTTCCTCTGCTATCTGCAAGTTACGATGTCGATGCAGATGACGGTGAACCGCCAACCGGCAAACCGGCTGAATCGAAACGAATCGAGAGCTAAAATGTATTCGAATGATTATTCAAATAATCATTCGGTTATTAATATCATTCGAATGCAAATAATTCGGTTATGAAAATTGTCCGGTTATGCCCATCACTAATTAAAACTATAGTTGGTTATTGAGCACAACGCTATTAACCTCGCATTGTGCATGTTACGTGTTGTCTACATTTAGTGGAAATTGAAAGCCATAGCAATCTAATCTGTTATAATAATTTCAAATTTTAGCACTTTCTGCAAAATTTTACTCATTCACGAAATAACTAGCTACAGCTTCAGTTTTTCCATCATACTATTGCAGGATTCTGTAATCGCGAGTCCTATCGCACAAGAAGTACTTAGTTGTTTTGGCCGCCAAACAATGGAGGTCGTTCCATGTTACCTTTCGGAATTAATTATTTCGCGTCAGTTTTCTCGGTGCCCGTCTGTTGTGCTGTCTGTGCCCTACGTGCCGGTTTAAACGTCTGTCTTTTTGCGAAATGTGGAGTATTTATGCTACAACAAAGGTAGAATATGTATATCGGAAAGAGATGGCGAGCGAAACATGGCGTCCGTTATTTGCCGAGTTTTTGAAATGAGTCACCTTCGAGCCTCCTTCGAAGTAGTTGAAGACAGCAGCTGCAGACAAGTCAATTGGCTTTCGTAGCTTTTAAGCAGTTGATCTCTGTACCTAGATTGAATATATCGTTAATCGAATTCCATTACGCAGGCATTTTTAGAGTCAGAGTGTCGGGTCATGGGGGACGCTAAGGTTTAACACAGCCGGGAGTTCATTTCGCCAGGGAGACAATTTTAAAAATCGCTCAGGCGGATACAGTAAGGGCTCCGTTTGTGCCAGTTTTTTTTTAGAAAGTGCTTTTACCGAGAATTTCAAATTGTGAGTGCGATATCCATTTTCGCTTTGGATGATATAGTAGCTCCACTCCGTGTAAGGTCTTCTCCCCGCATCGAATAAGCATCCCGTCAGCTTTTGAATGTGCGGCAGCTCCCAACATCAACCGTCGGACGTAATACAGCAGCTACTAAGATCTTACAGGTATTGTTTTTTTTTTAATTTGAAGCGCCAATGGTGTACAGTGAAATGGTCAGCTAATTGACAAGTGACGCACTTTAAGAAACTTATTTAACGCTGTAAATTTAGTCATAAACTTTAGCTGCGTGAAGTAACCAATAACCTAAGTATTTGATATCGTCAATAATTAAGTTTAGCAGCTTGTAACCATTTTATGATACTAATTAGGTAGTAGGACTAACCCTTTAATACCGCCCAGTTTGTATTAATTATATATATGCGAATATTTACATTCAATATACTCAGATTAAATTCATTTCATTCAGGATGTTGCATGCCACTTTTATCATAAGATTTGTTTGTGTGTGTAAAAGAGTTTAGCGGCTGCAAAGGATTTAATTAAGGTAAGTTCGGCGTAGCTAGACGCTGACCGTCGCATACGAGCACTGTCGATAAATCAAAACGACTGGTTCCCATTTCCTGCTTTAAGGAACAGCCCCGTCTTCAATAATAAGTCGGTGGCGCTCAGGTTATCTCCTTTTATCAGTCTAATAGGTCGTTGCCCTATTTAACAAATACCGAAGTGAACCCTGCCCTCCCGGCGAGTCTACTCGGAAAAAAATTGTTACAGGGCAGCGTAACGTAGTTGGGGAGAATGATACTTATATTTTTTCTATTTATGGATTTACAAACTATCACAGTAAAGTGGTAACCTGTTTCATGTCGTAATTAAAATTTCGCCTGTTACGAAACGCATCGTAAAAAGACCGTGATCCAAGTATACGAAGACACTATGGCAAATATTCTGCTATAAATTGGTTTAGTAAGATTTTCAATAAAAAAAACGTTTAGCTTTCTCGTGGTTCTCCATACATTTATGTTTAATTAGAACCGTTTTAAGTATCTCTTAAGCAATTTTTTGTAAATATAGAATAAAAAGGGGATGAGTAGCGTTTTCAGTTAAAAGAAGGATATTGATATAATTAACGCCAGTAATACAATTAGTTTTTTAGAATTTTGAAAATGTTTCTGAGAAATTAATCAGGACAATTTGAATGAAAAAACTGTTTTTTAATTTCAGTTTTCAACAGTTTTCAACTACATATACTAAAGTATAAAAGTAATAACAAAACATCATTTATAATTAGCAACACACGCTTTAGGTTTGATTTGTAGTCACTGGCAAAAGATTTCTAAATATGAATTGTACGCATTTTTGTAATTGAGAGCACTTTTAAAATCATTGATTTACCTGGATGTGCATCTAAATTTCATAAATGAATATAGGAATAGTTATTTAACAAACAAGTGTGTTAATGAGAGCGATTAATAATCGACATATTTTAACGTGTGATAGCTATCGAACACGTTAATTGTTTAGATTATTAACCGCCGATTAACACACTAGTTAGTTACAATATTTTTTCGTTGATCGTATCTTATTAAATTGGAGACAATTTTACTTTATTGCCTGACCAAAATTTTACATTTCAAAGTTTTGACATTCATGGTAACTTTGATTTTCTATACTAAAATCGTTTATTAATAGAAAATCATCCATTAGTAGGAATTATTCATACACGATTATATAAAATAAAAAGTCATGCATTAATAAGGGCTATTATTGAACGATTTTTTATGCATTAACGAAACCCATAAATAAACGATCAACGGAAATAGAAATGCATTGCTATGGACACGATTTTAAGCTTCCATAATTATTACTGTAATTAATAATATTTCATGAATGTCAAATAATATCTAAAAATGTTTCCATAATGTGCTAATTCGTAATTTTATCTTTGTACAATATCGCTATTGATGTGAAAATAATTTTGTTAAAAACTGTATTGAAATCATAATAGCTTTGCAGTAAACAAATGTAATCAGAGTAGGTTTTGGATTATCTTGACAACAATAAAATCTGTAAACAAAACAATTAGGTACAGGAAGCCAAGCTTGTTAGCTGTGTCTGTTTGGCTTCCCCAATTAAAACTAAAATAATAAATAAATACCCCAATTATCATTAAAATGTGTAATTTATTAAGACTGTCTTGCGAACTTGTGGATGTTTAGCTGGTGATTGATAGAAACACTATCAAGGTAAAAAAGTGCTTCAAAGTTGTCGGAGAGTAGTTGGCGGACTGGGAAAAACATTGAGTGGTAGAGTATAGCATCCGAGAAAGTTCCCCTGCCAACGAAGCAACGTGTGTGAATCTTTGCAGCCGTATTTTTCAGCGCAGGGGCCTAAAGCGACGCGAGACGTACTGCGGTTTTTTGTTGCAGACCTATTGTCAATCGCAGGAGCACCAAAGCAGGCCAGAAAAGTGATTTTAGAAAGCATTATTCTTAAAATTGTGAAGTGGCTCCTATTTTTGTATCAATAACCGGCAAGCGCGTCCCTTGAGTGTTTTGCTTTATAAAGTTTGTTTACTTACGCTTTTGTTGTCGCCAAGCAAACGTGTGATGACGTAGAACTGAACTGTTTCTTGAAGAAAAGCGAATTTATTTGGTACAGTTTGTGAATTTCGAACGCCATATTTTCTACTTGAGTTCCATTAGCTATAAGGTCCCCATAGAAACCATCGCAGTAGTTAAATGCGTATTGTTCAAAGCTTTTAGTTTTCAAAATAATTATAAAAAGACCAAAATATTGAATTTGATGCAAGTGTAATTTAATTAGTTCTTATTTAGCAATACCATGATGTAGAGACACCCCCCGTGAGATAAGAGTAACAAGATTTTAAACTAATTTACTGTATTCGTTCATTTATTTAACTATATAATACTAATTATTACAATATATATTTTTGCTGTCGCGACGTATTTGAAAATAAGCTGCTTTGCTTAGTTTGTTGGAGTAGGTGATTATGCCAACCAATAATTAATTATAATGTGATAAGTTGTAACAATGCGATGCAAACCTGCGAGCGCTACTATGCGTGCTCTTCGTTAACGAGTTATATGGTAGCTACTGTAGAATCTACGTACTATGTAGTTAATTGAATAATGTTTGATAGCTAAATGGTAATTACAGTAGATGATAAACGTCAGAGGTTTTTGCTCGTGCTTCACGATTGTTTGGTAATTGGGGAGTAGTTCTCGCATGCTTTTGAGAATTCAACCTAGCGAATTCAAAGTAAGTGCTGTAATGTCAGTCCAGTAGTTTAGTAGGAACCGATTAATTATTGACTCTGTACGAGTTGTGACAATAGTTAACGTGGAGTGTTACTACTGTGCAGTACTAGCCAAAATTATCGAGAGCTAACCCAAGCAGTGAAGGTAGCGATAAGGTGGTAAGGGTTGATGCTGACTGATGCATGTACTGCGAGTACTGTAATATATGTATTTTAAGTTTGCTATAGTGTGACTAACATTGGACATATTTTATTGACACTCTTAAACACATTTTGTAAACATCTTTTCCTAGGTGAATAATCAGCTAAACTTTCGGTTGACTATTGGAAGCTTTGTAATTTTCGATTGATGACTTTTACATAACTTTTTGACAACGTTACTTTAATGAGCCATGTTATATGGAAGGGAGATACTTAGTTGTCACCGTTTTTGAGGGATAGATATAACATGTTCAGCATTGCAGATGTTATAATATATGAAAGTTGGATCCCTGATGACTACACCAGGATTTTAAAAATCGTACGCTCTTCGGCTATCACACTAACATACGTGGTAGTTCTTAACTTCTAATAAGGGAACTATTCCTCAGTTTCGACGGGCAAGGCTAGCCACCTAACCAGCTTACGAGTAAAGAGGGTTCAAAGAACCACCACTGGCCTAATATAAGAGGAAGGATTTCTAAGGCTCTTTGCGGTTTTATTAAACAACCAACCATTACTTAATAGGCATATTTTCAGCTAAGGGTGACTTCAATCCCAGACATTTCTACTGGGGTTCAAGACTAGTAAGCCTGAAGAAACAAAAATTCTCTAAACCTATAGATGAAAAGAATTAAGCGTTTGGGTACATCAATGTATTAACCTTCTAAACATAGAAATATATCAGATCTCTTAGACGCTTTTATTTATAACCAAAGGTGTTTTTTTATGTACATGGATGTTGAAGCAAATTATGATTTATCTTCGAATCACTCTCGTGTACTAACCTATGTGGCTCTAATATTAACTGGAAAATAATTTAAAACAAAAATTATTCCAATTATATATAGAAATATAGAGCTAAGCCTACAAGTTAAAGATATTATATATGTAAAGCGGAATGCAAATATATGGTAGCAAAGGAAACACAATCGTGCCGACAAAACAAGCAACTAATAAACAAAAAATTAAATAAATTCGCAAAGAATCAAGATATGATAACCCTATATGGAAAGCCACCAAAGGTTTAAAAAGACCAAATCGGCCGAAGTGTTTGTAAAACATCTTAGAGGAACTTTTAAACCCTACTCGGTACCGATTACAGCGTTTGTCATCATCGTCGTTACGGCTTTACAACTCAGGAGGGGTCTTGGCCTGTTCCAGAATCTTTGGCCATTTCTTCCTGTACTCCTATTTTTCAATTCCTTATCGCTCGTGGTAAAGTCAATCGCTCTCTTCTTCTTTCATCTTTCGTAACAGGCGCTTTTATGAGTTAGAGTTGTTAGTACCAAGCCCAACGCCCTTTTCGGATGACCATTTCTCTTCCCCTCGTCTGCCCTGACTTTACCTGCCTCTGGAGTTGGTTACCCAATCTTTGCCGAGATTTACCACGTGGAGGTGAGGATAAGAATTGAGTAGGAAAGTCTAGTAACACAAGCTGGACGCGGTGTCGTAAGTCACGCATGCACTACACCATTTTTGTACCTAGAGAAATCAAGGAGGAAATTACATATTTCAATCCTGGAAAAACATTGGGATTTGATTAGTAACAGGGAACGTGTGCAAGTGTTTAAAAAGGGAATAGTGTTAATCATTGACACCAGATAAAGTCCCCACAGATATTGCATTGCATGGCACCATAATTCTGCTGTCGTTATTAGGAAATTGGTAGAAAAGCCCCCATTAAGTAGAGCATTTGAAGATACAATTTCTGACGTTTGGATGCTTAAACATTAATACGGTTTTCGACCGGGGAATTCCACCATAAAGCAGTGTCATCGAGTAACAAATACAATAAAAAAGTTAGAAAAGAAAAAGGTACTATCTAGCAGTATTCTTTGTACAAGCTTGCGATGAAGTGTGGCGTCGAGGAAATCTATATAAAATTAAAAGTACGTTGCCCCATCAATACTAGGAACTACGACATATTAAAATTTTAGGAAGCTGTATTTCAAAGCTAAATGTAATGCAGAACTGTCAAATTACTACCCGGTTATTGGTGTACCACAGAGTAGTGTCTTAGAACTACTTATATATGTATTATATACGACGAGTCTTCCAGTAAGTCAAACCATCGTAATAGGAACCGTTGCTGATAGCAAAACCTTGATAGCTAGTCAGAAAGATCCAGCAACAGCTTCTACCTTTATTCAGGATTATCTTAACCCCATTTAGCGATGGATGGCAAATGAAAATAAATAAAGGTACAAAGACAGGAAGTCCGTGTGCACGTATGATATTGAACTATAGGGCTTCACGAGATTCTAGTCTAAAATATTTGGAATAATTGCTGATGAAATAAAGTAAGTGAAAGATGTCATCGCAGAATAAGCCACAACAAAAAACTTAGGGGTGCATCAAAATGTTAGGAGGTTGAGGCGAAACTAGCCGAAATATCTGTTGCTGGACGTCATACTGTCAGTGGTATTGCAATTATATGCAAATTCTTCTAGAATGTTGTACTTTCTAATTGCTAATAAAAATATTACCATAAACATTTACTTAAAATATTTTCACAAGTTACGTGATTTACCAATTATCGGTTTTTGACGGAAAATGAGCGTATAAGCATTTGCTTCGCTTCGCTTTTACAAACTTTCCAAATACTATCTGTATAGTGAATGAGGAACAATGATTCTTCGGCAGTGTCTGGGTAGTGAAGCATTCAAAATTTTGTACACAGTAAATAACCCAAGCAGTAAGTAAATCGACCAGGTTGATTTATGGCGAAACGAGTCCATGCCGTAAATGCATTTATTCCGCAAGCCACAGGCAGTTTTTCGTGGAGAATTAAGTTCGGTACCAGAACCTCCCGACGCCGGTTCATTAAGAGCTTCCTGCACGAGCGACAACCGGCAAAATATTTATCCGAAACGTTGGTAATAAGCGGAAGCCGCGCAGCAGCCGTTAAGTAGTTCGGGGATGATATTAAATCAGGCTCTCGAAGAATTACTGTCATGTTAATTGTCGCGCCCGATTTATGGGCCTGACAACGCACTGGAGTGCATTGCACTGACTGCATAAAGTAACAACCTGGGTCGCCCATGTGCATTTGCCGTTAGGGGCGTGAGGTCAATCGTGTTCTTCGATACAAATCTGAATCTCATTATAATTCATATTCCGCGGCTGCTGTCAGGACTGTTTGCTTTCGATGTCTTATCTTGACTCGCGCCGCCTTTCCGCCTTTGTGGAGTGTTAAAAGTTCGGAGGAAAGTAATCCAGTAATAGTTTAATTTGTGGCCTGGTTTAGGTTTTACTTAAGTCAGCTTAAATAATTTTTTGAGTTTCAGAAGACAGGCAACCACTTCTCCTTCTTCCTTTTTGTCGTTTTCAGAGTTATTTAGTTACTGAAAATGTGCTACAAAACAAACTTGGTGCAAGCGGATTGAAAACTAGCTGCATTTGAAAAAAATGCTAAACTACCTTTTTTCCAGGATCTGGATCGGTCCGCATTCATAAATTCACAGGCTGGCGACTTATCTAAAAATTTCGTAACGCCCCTTTGGTCTAAATATTGTAGGTCAGTAACATAACGCAGGGGGAAAGCGAGGCAATCAGCTAGATTTTTCATGTGGCATGTGGTCACACACACTCATTCGCAAACACAAAATCAGCTAAATTTCACAACCAGACATGCAAGTAACTGTAAGCAAGCATTACAGCATTTAGCAGCACGTGTTCGATGTTTAAATACTTACAGAGGAATTTGCGAGCTTTGCGGCGTTTCCACGTAGCGTCTAGTAGAGTACTTCGTTCAGGAATAATTTTCAGGTGCACCTCTGATAATGCTTACCACAACTAGTGCCTATTAGCCGAATGCTAACGAGGCCAATGAGCAACAACTTATGTCAGTGTGATATGCTTCGGCGGTTGCCGCCTCCGCAAAAGACCGAAATCACAAGGAATTTGTGGAAAATGAGCATCGCAGGTTATCTAGATGCGCTTTCTGGAATTACTGATAAGCTAGGTGCATATCAAGTCAAGGATTAGTTGTCCAACGACCCAAACAATCAATGCAGCAATAAACAATGAAACATAGTAGACTTGGCTGCACAATGAGACTACATATAACCTCCATTGCCTAGTTATTCAAACATTAATACCGATTACATATCTTATTGTTGCATCATATCTATTAATCGACAAAATATTAATTACCATAAGTAACACTTCAAAAACACATAATAGCTCGCACTGGGAAATGCCATTCCCGGTCGGGTTAGGTTTTACGTCCACATTTGTACGATGTCGGTCAATAACTAACCGCCAGTCCCCAAGATTTTTAAGCCACCCCCGGCCCCTTAAAGTAACTTCGGGACGGTTCAGTTCTAGAAATATTTGGAACGTATTATATTACAGCGGTTGATTTAATCCAAGGCCCATAATCATACGAAAACTAATAAATGATGAAATATTTACAAGCAACTCAAAGGACAGAAAAGTAAATATTACAATACAAGCTACTTGTGGCAACATTAAAAAAACATTTGTAAACCCAAGTCAACATTTTCCAAGCGTCACTTTTACATTTTTGTTAAGTAAATTCGCTTTCTTTGTTATCATCTTTGTCTCTTTCCACTTTAGCTTATTCTATGGATTATCGGGAAACATATCCTCCATCAACAGATTGTTTATATGTATTTCAGTAGTACAGGTCACACAGACTCTTTTCGTAATTCTTTTTTTAAGATAATTTTTCACTTCGTCTTCGATATTTCGCTTTTCTTTCCTCCTTTGTCCCCAAACGTTTGCTCTTGAGCATGCTACATAAAAACATGACCCAACCACTTTACTCCTTTGGCCTCCAACAATCTGTGGGATTCTTGGTTTATCTTTGTGTTACCTACAACTTTAACGTTATGTAATTCTTCTTTTGTTCTCGTTATACATACTGCTTCATCTGAATATCTTATGCGTTGACTTCTTCAGTGGTAAATAGGTTCATTACATGGCTCTTCCATTTTGAAGCTTTAGCACGACATGTGGAGAGACTTGCGCCTAACATTATAGATTACCATTCCTTTATTTGTGACTATCGGGTTGCATATACCACTTCGAAGTTTTTTAAATTTTAAAAGTAGGTAATACAATTAATCTGCAAAATATTTTTTTTGAAAAATTGTGGTCGCTTTTCAGACAGCCATAGAGAAAATAATAAGTTGCAAGGTTTGTGCTATCGGCATCTTGATTTAAATATGGACAATTAAACACTTTGAATTAAAATTTTATGCTGTAGGTGCTTGTGGAAGATTTGGATATTTTTTATTTGTTTAATACGGAAAATGCAGTGGTTTTGTATTTATTGCAGAGAAACATGGCTGTGTGCCAGATCTTTTGCAACGTTTAAGTGAGGGTAGTCTAAAAAACACTGTTTAGCTTGTTAAACTACTAAAATGAAGAAAATTTAAGTATTCCATTGTGTGAATTGTATTTCAAATATATACAGTGAAAGGCACACCTATCTACAACGGTTAATATTAATTGATCCAACCGGAGCGTCAACCTAATAACGTGCATTCAGCAACTATTACACTCAGTACGATGTAAATAAGTTCTGTGTGGAAACTTTCGTTTTGGTGCTATTCATCGTTGTGACCATTTGCTATCTGATAGCTGTTGCTTGGTCGGGGGGGGGGGGGGGGGTTGGTCGAAGCTGTCCATATAACTATATTGGGGCTAGAGCTAATGGGTGAGCTGCTGCGTTGGCTACCACTTAACATTTTACTGCCTGCCATTGTTTATGCTTTAGCTTATTCCCGACATCATACCAGTTCAGATCGTTGCATTCTGTTGTTGAATTGTTTGATGTATTTTTTATTTATATACCTACACAATAATATGTACATGCGTGTGCCGGCCTAAATATTGGTATAATTACAAGCTGTTACTGTATAATTTGAATTAACCATTTAGTTGAAGGTTTATTATCTTAACTTCGCAACTCACCAAGTCCTCAGTTTTGCTAATCTACGATTTTCTGCTTCTTGGATATTTTTTTGACCGATGTAAACAATTTTAGTAATTTTCCACGTCTCTAGTGAGGTACTAGTTGTGTCAAACTCTAATATTGATCATTCTATCATTTTTGAACCACTCGCAAGAAGTCGAATTATTCAAATATTGGTATTATTTATTTACTCAATGGCGCTCTGGTTTAGTGAAGGTAAAATTTTAATTGATTAATTAATTAAGTAATGATTATCTGCCAATTCCAGGTATAATACTTAGTATAGTATATTATAGTAAAAAAATACTGTGCTCGGTGGTCAATTCCATTGTGCTTTATTCGGCGCCCGTGTGGAGCACATATATGCAGACTGGAGAGTGTGCAAAGGAGAGCTACGATTCGAATTGCAAGCGCATATAGAACCGTGTCCACAAGGGCTATACAAACAGTAGCGGGGGTTGTGCCCATACACTTGCTTGCAAGGGAGAGGATGTACTTGCGGGGAGCAAACACCAGGGGCCAAAAGACGCTAGCCAGGCAGGAAACCCTAAATACTTAGGACGGCAGGAAGAGTGGCAACAAGAAGGCACTGCCGGATGGACGAGAAGACTCATCCCTAACATCCAAGAATGGGTAACCGCAAACATGGCGAAGTGGGGTATCACCTTACACAAGCTCTGACAGGACATGGCTGCTACGGAGCTTATCTCAACAGAATGGGATTGCTGAATAGCGGAGAATGCGTCTACTGTGGAGAGGAAGATACACCTCAGCACACCTTATTTGAGTGCACAAGATGGGAGCAAACTAGAACACAAGCGGAACTACAAGTAGAGGGACAATTGACGGCGGAAAACATGGTTCGATATATGCTGGAGACGGAGGAAGGGTGGAATACCGTGGAGAGAATGGTGGTGGAGATTATACAAACCAAGGAGGCTGAGGAGAGGAGGAGACAGGCAGAGAGCGCATTTAATGATAAAGTGTGGGTTGCATCGTAGCAATGTCGCAAGACGGATCCAATGTAACCCATGAAAAGAAGGGGGGTTTTTTAGTGGGTAGGCGACTGGAACACCTCTCCAGTTGAATCCCACACGCCCAGGCTCGCTGGGTGTCTTTAGAAAATTTTTCCCTCCTTCCCCACGGAAAAAAAGGTATAATACTTACGTTTCATGTGTTTTTTTTCAGATTTGTAAAGAGTTGAGATTGATAGACCTACTTGAAATCTGTAAACACCATGAGTAAACCCGTATTTTATTCATAGCTGTTACTCAGAACTATTTTGCGGTGTAGATTTGATCGGTAGTAGATAACAAAGCTTACATTCGAATCGACTGTGAGCGATCTTAGGTGGACAAAAATGTCAGACAGCAATGTTTTATGTCATCAACTCCTCTTCATCATCTACCGGTGTGAGTCGTTAGAAAAGCTATAGAAGATTAGGAAGAAAGGTGAAAATTTCTTATCTCTGCTACGCAGACGATACAACACTTTTGGCTAACTCAGAGGAACAGATGAGATATTTCCTCCACCGCATTGAATTTTTCAGCGAGCAGGTCGGCTGGAAACGTAACCGATCAAACTGCTGGTTATTGATTGTTGATAGAAAAAAAAACGTATTACCTCTCCCATTTATAACATAGGTATACAGAACGTAGACCAGAAAGAAGAAGTACTCTACGTCGGGTTCGCATTTCCAATAAGGAATACCGTGAAGGCGAAGTAAATAGGAGAGTAGGTAGAGCTACGACGTCGTTGTAAGGATTTCCAAGAATTTGGAAAGACCATCATATTAGCACTAGTTCAAGCGTTAGTTTTTTCCCATCGGTATTTATGTTATGAATTAACATTTACATCCGTTTCTTAATAATATTTTTAGAAAAGCATTGGTTCTAGACCATCACCTGTCCTACCGTATTATGACCTTGTCCTCAACCAACACTGCTTTGTTCTGAATCTCTTTTTGATAATTGAATCCATCAGTGCCTTTTGTGTAAGTCTAAGTTTGAATGAGACTTCCAGATCTTACAGTGCTGCCGATAGAATAATTTGCTTGTTTAAAGTCTACGAAAAGCCGTATTTCGTTATCGGGATAAGAATTTGGTAAATATTTGACACAAAAATCTTGAAAAATTAGCTGATAGTTTATCTGCAATTTGATTCGGCAATTTCGAATACCGGCGTGAGTTTTGGTCGTCTAATAGGTTTAACAAGCTTTGAATGCGATGCGGTTTTACCTCCAAACTTTCCGAGTACGCAACTTAAAGGTGGGAGATATATTTTTCGACCACAATGTTTTTTCGGAAATCGGCATTGTTCTGATTTTTGTTGCTAAAGCTATTCGTCCAATGTGAGAATTTCTCTTTTCGAAACCGTCGCGTCGGTACAAGGGCAACTGGTCCTGTTGTTGGGTCGTCGCAGCCACCGAGTATTTAGAGATATAAGAGTTTTGTTCGTGAAGCAAAATGTTCTCTGGCCTCCCAACATCTAAAGTAAGTTCTATTTGCCGACGTTAGCTCCCTTCTTTTGCTCATGTTGTGGCTACACTGTTCAAGCCCAGCAATCGTTGTTTTGCGTCCGCGAGCGTTTGGAATAGCATCACGTGTTCATAACCTAAGAATCGGCCATCCAAAACTGCGGACTATCCAGGTTTTTTTCAGCTAGCGCGGTTGTGAAGGTTAGATTTTTTCTAATATAGAGTGCCGTGCAATGCGCCTGATGCGCTTTCAAGGGAAAATTTACTTTAGTCCGTCGGGAAGCCACAGTATCCCAACGCTTCTTCCACTTCTCAGCTTTTGGAATTGTCTTTAGTTGCTTCATCGTGTTCTCCTTTATCCGCTTGATATGGACGATTCAATCCTTGAAACAGATAGAAAGCGCTGGGAGCCAGGGCTGTACATAAACTGATGAAGTTGTGTAATGAGTTGTTTCACCAATTCCTAGAGCATATAAGATGACTAAACGGAAGTGATGTTTTGGTGAATCTGCCGCGTTTCCAGAGATGAAATCCTTATTCAGCGATTGACATTATAGGGCGTCCTCATGCTGAACGACGATATTCCGACTGTGACGCGTTTTCATTGCCCTTTCTTTTTTGGCGATTTTCTATGAGGCCTGGTGTTTGCCTCATCGCTTGTACAGGAGTGTCCAAGTTTTAAAAAAATGTTAATACAAATTCGTAGCTCCACCATGGTCTGGCGTTGTTAATAATTCTGAAGTGCGACGGACACAGCTTTACTACCACACGCCATTGAGTATCACAGGATAGCTGTATTAAGGTCATCTATAATATGACATCAAGTTTCATTGCAATAGTGGAACCAGTTGGAGAGATATTGTTTTTGATAGGATACTTACCGGTAAAATTTGATAGATAAAAAGGGCGAAGTTTTATGAGGCTAACTTTGGCTTATACTATTTTTGGAAATAAATTTCTAAATTATTCTTTACAACTTGGAAAATCAAACCTTTTAATCTAAACTTAAATTAAAAATATTAACTAAGGAGAAAAGGGCAATCTCTGATGTTTATTTTTAGAAATTTAAAGTTCTGATCTGTGTATAACTAAATTATAAAATAAGAAATGTGTCTGATGTAACGGTTGCTAATTGAAATGCTATTCTTGGAAGTCTACCTAACAAAAGAAAAACATGGAGAGAAAGTAAAATTTTATTTTTCAACGTAAGTGGTATTTAATTATATCAACACACTTACTCTGGAGTTATTCCAATAAAATAATCTTCTCAAAAAAGATCTGGCGATATGGATTCACTGTTTAGGTCATCATATGTGTCGCTGATAAAATTGTAAAATCTGCAAATCAGAATATTGTGTGTTTATTACGCTAGTTTGACGTAAGGCTAGCAGAAGTTGTTAAAAGAATAAATGGTAGGTACTACGTTCCATGTTCTACTAAGCTTATTTTTTTCACATTTAAGATGAAATGGCCCTCAATTTAGGGTAACTACACAGTGTTGAGGCAGTTACCAGATCTGTTTTGAGATTTTGTTTATCAAATGAAGTTGCCGTTTATTCAGCTGAGCTGGGCACAATTAAGATTGTTCAGAAAAAAAGTTATGTCCTTCTGTCGTTAATACTGTTATGGGTAAAACGCGTTGTTAGGAAAATTTAAGATTATAGTACTCTCTTTCGAATTGTAGTCTTTTCCCGAAAATTTTCATCCGTTTATAAAGTACGAACGCTTACTTTTTGTAAAATTTCATTTATATTAAGACAACTAGAGACGCCTCACCCGTATGATGTGGCTGCAGAACCAGAGCCGGATTAAGGATATGTGAGGCCCAGGGCTAAATTTTTTTAAAGGCCCTATTCCCATTTATGCAACGGGTAGAAAGGGATTTAAATGATTAGAAATCGCACTAGATTATAACCTTCGAATCTTTTCGAGGCCCCCGAAATTTGGTGGCCCGGGCTGCAACCCCCTTAGCCCCCCCCCCCCTTAATCCGGCTCTGTGCAGAACAGTGCAAATATAAGGATTTCTATTTAAGTGTTTCAACTGTTAGTCTACAGAGAACACTCTGTGCGATGTTTCGAGGTTTTATCATTTTACGCGCAGCGTAATATTTTTATGGGACGGAAGGCGCCGCTGAGACGGCTAAGAAACGATAAGTTCTTCCCCATCTTAGCCTACGTGGTGGGTTGCTCGTACGCCGTTGGAAGATATGGCGTAAGATGGTGCACTAGATGGAATTCGTATGTGTCGAAGAGAGTTGGGTAGTGAACGCTTAGGTTGTGTCTTTCCTCTTTCTACTGCGTCTTTAAGGCAGTCCGAATCAAGCATCCAAGGGCTTAAAAAGCAATTATTTTATTGTTATAAGCCATAGTAATGTAGTTGGGCAAACCATCGTTGTATTTTTTCGATTGTCGTATCTGTCGTTTTCGCCTGTAACAAACTGGTGTAGTATCGTAATGCTGAGCTTTTATCGAGGTCATCAAACTCGTTTTGAATCAACTTGAGTGGTACGAAATGGATTATCAATTCGTTGTCATGCGTAACTAGATCAAGCAGCATTCAATTGTCTTTTCCACACTTGCGGCGATGTTTTCTATGCCTCGCCCTCTGCTGCTAGCGTCTTCTACTTTATCGCATTTGTACACTTCGTATTAGCCTTTGGCATAGTTTAGAGCTAGTTTATAGTGGCTTGCGAGAGAAAGAATAATGTCCTAGCTCACTTGCGCTACCTCGGATTTGTATGGTTGATTTATGGAAAATATTTGTGTCTTAATTACCCATCGTATGTGATTGCAAATTTCTCTGGTGTCGCGATTTAAGTCTTGGAGATGTAAGCTGAAGGTATGTGTTCACTTTCCGAAATTGTGAATTTCAGGGCAGACTTGGAGTTGTTAGATTATGAGGAGCTAGTTTGTGTTACACATTTTATAGACGAGTTTGCAACCATTGCTGAGTTTACCGTTTTTTGCCGAGTTGTACCCCCCGTTTCGCTTCTTCGGTTAGCGATTGTTATTGAAGTCCTTGCTGTATGCCGTTTGCTTCTTGCTTTGCTAGTTGCTGCTTGCTTTCTTTTCTGGTGCCGAGCGCGTTTCGCCTAATTGCGGAAAGTATTAAAACAAGATAATGTGTTCTGAAGGTAAAAGCGAATTTGTACACTAAGCGCACCGAAAGATTGGAATCAGCGGCTAGTGTTGCATCACTTCCGAGTTTTGCCAATAATTACTGGCGCATTTATTGGAACACTTTGAATTTCTGCGTATGTGGTTGTATATTATTATTGTCGCCCTCTTGTTATGTTCGACCTGCGCCATCATTGTAAATTTGAAATTAGCCGCTAATTTAATATGCCCAGAGATCTGTTACCTATTTAAGTATAGAACTTTGTTATAATTAGTGGCAATAGTAAAGTTGGCTGTATTTGTGGCATTCGCCTGTAGTATGGGTCGCGTTTGTGATTTATACGATTGCTGAAATTAACTGATGTAACATATTTAATGTCGTTAATTAATATAATCCCCTTCATGTTTACTATACTTTTATGTATGAATAATTCAAGCAATTGAGGTGTTAAATTTTTTTGAAGTCTGTTTCATAGTGCTTTAGTGAGTTTAAGAGTTTTCCTGAGCTAATAGACTTATCGGTTGTAAATGACTTTTTTTGGCGCCCCTTGGTAATTTGAACGCCATCGGCTAATCATAGAAAAGAACAGCACGCTGTCTGCATTGTAGCTAGTCGGCCCTCCCACATCTTTATGTAGTCTGAATGTCTGGTTAGAGTAGTCGAGTCTGTTTAATCTGGGCTTGAGTCTGAAATTGTTTGCCGTTCGTGTTAATATAATTATAATTCGAAGTTGATGGCAAAGTAAATAAAATGTCAATTTTGTATCTAATAACACGTCGTTTCAGCGTAAAAAACTAATTCAAGTTGTGGTTAAAACGTAATGTGCTTTATAACGTTAGCGCCTAACCAAAAAATAACGTTACTAAAACTTCGCGATTAAACGGCCACAGATAAAGGTCTTGGTTGGTCATGAATTACATTTTAAAAGACCGTTTATTTTGCATGGCCTAATTAGTAGGTCACACCCATTCAGTAATTTTTGTTCCCGTTATCAAAAGATATAGGTTGTTCACCGAATGTGTAGTAAGTCCTTCGGTTCCATAGTAGGCTAATCGAATATGCACTGTCTTTTCCTTCCTAGCGCATCACAGACACGCAAAATGTGTATTGCGGTTTCTACTTCCTTTGCAGAGTCTCCAAGTAAGGTCTCCATTGTATTTTCCTACCTTCCGCAGGTGTTCCATAACAGTTGCATGCCCTGCTAGTAGATCTGTGACGATTCTAAGTTGCTTCCTACCCATAAAAATTAGTTCTGCAGTTCTCTTATTGCAATGTCCACTTATGAATACCTTGCTGTGGTTCTGTTCTGGTCTATAAGTCCAGTATATTTCATGTTGAGTGCTGATCCAAACACTTACACAGCTTCAGATAGCACTTCTCAAAAGTCCTAAGACTGGTTCTGAGCCAAGGTAAGTCTCAGTCGATTCTGGATTTGCTAGTTCATCGGCTTTCTCATTACTGTTTATGCCACAATGACCATAACGCGCTATCTGTGAAGCGTTTTTTAGCCGCTAGAGGCACTTCAGTGCTCGAACACGCGCCGTACTCACCTGATTTACCACCCTGTGACTTTTTTCTGTTTCCGAATATCAAGTCTGCCTTAAAAGGAACCCGATTCGAGTCGATTGAAGAGGTGAAGCGAAAATCGGCGGAGCTCCTAAATGCTATTACAAAAGAAGACTTCCAGCATTGCTTTGATCAATGAAAAAAACGAATGGAACGGTGTGTGGCTAGGGGAGGAGAGTACATTGAAGGGGAGGGGAGTACATTGAAGGGGAGCATTCGAATATAGAATCATTTTTAATATAAGCAGTCTCGTTATTTAATAGCCAGACCTCGTATAGCCAATACATTATTCCGAGTTTGAGACCCGAATATTTATCATAAGTTCGTCTAACTACCACTAACGTAGTTTCCGATTTTCTGATTCTGGTTAGTTTGGAGGCCAGTATGACACCTAAGTACTTACCTCTCCCTACAAAGCAGTTTCTTTACGAAAGAGAAGTAAGTGCCTCAAACACTCTGGGTTTTTTCTTCGCGTAAATGGTATTATGGTGCCTTTCTCGCGACTGAGCCTAAGGCCTTCCCTTTCAATCCACGTAGATACAAAGTTCAGGGCTTGTTGCATACAGTCCCTGACTATGTTGGCAAATCTTCCTTCTACTATGAAACTATGCTGAGCTCTCGTAGAAGCTACAACTCTTACTTCAGGTAAAAACTTTGCCGTCTGTCGTATTATGCAACCTAAATACTTCTCCCAGGTAATTTTCGGTCTTGCTTATGTTCGCTTTCCAAACAGTTTCATCTCGTCTTTATTCTTTGATTGTGAATTTTTTGTGGCGCTGAAAAACTGCATCGCATCACTACTAACAATATAAAGCATGCCTTCCCCCGAATGGAGAATGTGCGAGTTGTAGGAGAAGATGAAATTACGGCGGAGACGTTGGAAATGATAGAAAAATGCAATGCATATTCCCCTAAAACTCGTTTTTGTCGGTTTCAGCAAAGCATTGGATTATGGAGAACTTTGCCTTATCTTCCAGGCAATGGAGCAGACAAGAATCGACTTTAGGTATACAAATCTTTTTCGATATATACAAACTAATTGCCTTGCGTTTGAAGATTTCTTCAAGAAGTTGAAATTGAACAAAAATGCAGTAACATCGACGTTTGTTGCCTAAATCCTCTCCACTTTGCTAACGTACTTACCAGTGTGAACTCAGAAGAATTGAGAGAAAAGTTATTAGAATGAATGAATTTGAGGTAAATTAAAATCATGATTTCAGGTGAAGTATTCGTCCACATGGAAGGGGAAATAATCGAGAATGTTAATAAGTACATGCCTTTGGGCCACATGCTTGGCATGACATGGATTGCCAGTGGAAAACTGAACAATTGAGACACCGTCTGGTCATGATCAATGGTATGAAGACTGTAAAACCCACTATCATGTCTGCCAGTAAGAGCGAAGGGACTCAAACAATAATCGAGCGAATCATGCTGGGAGTAAGCTTTAGAGATCCGATCAAGAATGAAGATAAAAAAAGAACAAAAGGAATCAATGTCATCGGGCATATAGCAGGACTGAAGTGGCGTTGGGTTGTCATGTTATGAAAGAGGGAAACATAAAGTGGACGAAGTTTTCTAAAATTATTTACTCTGTTCTTTTACTAGTATGCCCACGTACTTTTAGTAAGTATTTTTTATATTTTTTTCACCAGTGGCCAATTTTAAGTAGCATAATTATGCTGTATTATGGATTTGTATTTTTTTATGTCGAGTGCTCTCTTTCTGGTTATTGAATGATTAACTTGGTGTGCTTCCTTTTTCCTGCTGAGAGTTCTTTGTTAGATTGTTTCATTACTGGGTTTGACTGTGCCCAGATAATTATAATGGGAAACTTATTCTAGTAGTTCATCTTCCAATCTGATTTCTTGAATGGGCATTGAATTTTTAGTCATCTTCGACACTTGCTCTTGTTGGTATTTATGAGTAAATTTGCGTTTTCTTCCATATACCGATTTCTATCTGTCGGTTTTTATAATTAAATTAGTATTACCTACGTATTTTGAGTAGGTTGTATATAGCCTCCTATATCGAGTTTTATTTAACTTATCGTTATACCGATCCGTATTGCGTCATTATTGTCCTACAAAATGGGCCTTTCGCACATAATCCAAATTGAAAAATGATTAAAGCTACTGTTAACATTGAATCAAAGAAACCTTCTTTTTCCATTGGTCTAAAGTGCTTTAACATGTTACGATTTAATCATACATTTGTATATGCTAATCCAGTGCTTACAAAAGCTCGCCCTTTAATCTGTAAAGCTCTGGATATTAAGCAAAAGTAAATCACGCAATTAAATCGTGAAATAAATAAGCCTAATCTTGTTTGATCAGCCGTTGCAATCTCTGCCATTAAAACTATCAAAGCGGCTTAGATTAATAATCGTCCTGGTTCCTTCAGCGCTTGACCCCTCGTAATTGACCTCAATCCAGAAACGCTAAGCGAGAGCAACGCCATCTGCATGGCCGCATTGTGCAAACAGCACGAAGCTCCCCTGACTCACCTTGCCGCTTCGCAATGGCCGAAAAATAAAACCGAGATGAAACTGTGATTCTGACTGCATTTTTCAGCGTATGATGCATCTATCCCATACCGGGGACCTTGTACTGGTATATCTCTGCAGAGTGCAAAATATTGTATCATTAATAATTTAAATACCAAATGGGCGACATTCAAAACTACAAGGCGTACGTCGGCGCCCTAAAAGCATTTTGTCGTAAAATTCTGCACGTGCACCGAGTTACCTGGCTGCAAATGCGTGGACCAGTTCTGAAAGTGCACGATTGGTAAATTCTCCAAGAGAGCAGTTATAACTCCAATATTGTGAATGTTGAACTTTTAGTTCTTCCAAAGAAGAAGTTTGCTGTAGTATCAAAACTGTTGCTACTGTCTTAGAATTAGTGATTACAGTAAGCCCCTAAATAATATAAGAAGATACTCCCAGAAACCTAGGTTAAAAGTATTGAGAATTAGTGCTCGATATGGATAAAAAAGTTCACATAGTTACAGGCATACAAAGTTGCAAAGAAAAGGCGCGCAACTGAAATGAAAAATTGATATAAAAAGTCTAACTTATGAAGAATAAAACTAAATTAAAAGAAATTGCAGAACTGAATTTTTTATTGGTTACTGACTTCATATATTGTAATGGTATGATGCTTACAGCAATTGTGTTTGCATTGCTAAAGTAAGAAAACTAAAGAAAGATTCAAATAGGCCCAGAATTGGTATTCTATTTATTGCAACGATAAGTCACTATTAGACATTGGTAATTACATAAGACATGATTACCAATAACTGTAATTTAATTAACAGAGGTTAGTATTTGAATGAAACAGTATCGCCAGGGTTGCGTTCAGCTTATTTTTCAGTATTTGTGCTCGTTATGGCAAATGCATCTAATTTATGATGACTGGCAGGTTAATTTTGTAACGTCAAGACATGATAGTGGTTTTGCTTAAGTACAGAGGTGTTTGGAAGCGTTACAGAAGTTTTAGATAGCGTTTAGTATTCATAAAATGTACAGTGACGCCTATAATTGCTTACGGCTGTTGGCAGAGTACGGAATAAAATAAAATAAAAAATATCATGATGCCAACAATCGATAACGCGCTGAAGGGTTAGTAAGCAGCGTAAAGCAGGCATAAAGATGTAAAGAGCTTTTGAAAAGCAACCTGAGAACTATACAAGACTACAAAACAGTGTTAATAACTTGTGAACCAGTGTTTATTAAATTAAATGTAAAAAAAACAATCAAAGTGAGGTTAAAGTTTTCCAGAATGACATTTAAAAGAAACATTTCTTAGTTAAGGATCATTGGTTGTAAAAACTTACTTAAAACAGTTGTTAGCTTGTTGCTATGCAGACCCAGATCTTTAATTGTTGTTTTTATTAGAGAAGCCAAGCCGAAAGCTTGTTTAGAATATTGGCTCCCAGTTTCGAATTGATTTAGTACATAAAAGTTTATAATTTCTAGCAGTTGTCGAGTTTTATTTATTCTCCAGTGTGCAGAGCCCAGTTGTGAGTGATATTGGTAGTGTTCCAAAGTGCAGTCCTACAGAAAATCGATTCTGAAGATTCTGAAGATTCGCCCATTTGTGTTTGACTTCGAAGCTATATTTTGGCAAGTTGTAGAGCTGCGAGAAGCAGGTAGCAGTGTGCAGAGTATAGAGGGGCCCGTGGTATACAAGAAGGTAGCAGCAGCTAAAAGCTTTTCAAAAGGCAGGTACTAGATTGGCGTTACTTGCAAACGTAATCTAAGTGCGAGGTCAATCTTTGAAGCCCGATTCGAGAAGGCTGGAAGCCGATAGAGGTGCAGAGTAAGGTACAGCTACTGGGAAAAACTTTATTCGTGGTCCAGAGGCCGGTATCAGCCACAGGGAGTGTTCCAGAAGGAAATTACGAGCTTGGGGTCACCCCATTTTGCTGAAAACAGAAAATTTGGAGAGCAAGCAAAACAGTTTCCAGTTGGTGTCACCCATGACGTGGAAGAAAACAAATACATACAGTGTTACAACCTAAGCTTGCAGATATTGGAGTTCGCACAAGCTAGCCGGCGCATTAATTTGAATTAGTTGCCAATAATTAAAATATAGAGGGCAACATACCATTTATAATTGTAACAAAGCTTAATCAACAATCATCATTTTTAATAAGCCCTGAGAGAAGCAATTATCATATTAAAAGCTGTAGTATTTGTGATAAGCTATTTTATTTATTTCAAATACATTATTACCATACAAACTTCTCACCATACAACGTCGTTATTATTATTATAACAATATACGGGAAGGAGAGTACAAATACGGAGGAAATGAAAAAGGCTTTAAAAACTAACAGAAGTAACAGAACAGGAAACAAATATGATTAATTAGCAACATAGATGGTACACAAATAAAATTGGAACAAACAGACATAAACATTGAACAATATAGAACTATAGACAAGTATTGATCTTGAATGTGGTATATAAGGTGCTCACAAGCTTAGTTAGAAATAGAGCGGATAAGTTCGCAAATGAATTCATTGGAGAATACCAGGAGGGTTTAGGGGAGGGAGATGACATTTTAAAGAAAAAGCTAATTTAAGGCAACAGTTATGAATACAACGTACAAGCGCATGGTCCAGCTATTAGAAGCAAGATAAGCTATAGTGATATTAGAAAATGCCTAACAAAAAGTAGCAATAGAAGAAAGTCTCTCAAATTGTTTTAGTGTTAGTAACACAAAGAGTGTTTATGATTTATGTATGTATGAAAATTCGTGTCCAACAACAAGGAGGATAAATATGTTCGTTTTGTGGAGCTACCACGCCGTCGAAGGCGGATCGATAAGCACAGTCCCAAGCAGGAATGTTGTTCATAAAGCGAGCGTCCGCTGATATGATCCCGAGCTAGTTATTTTCCTTTCAAGAGACTTGATAAATATCAAGCGAATGTTTCGAGGTCGTGATGCGACTTCAGGCAGAAATAACGTTACGGCGGTAAACCCGTTTCGGTTATTCCAGATTATTACGCTTTTACAGTGCTTAAATACTTGGGGTTTCGCATTCGTTATTTGAATTACCGTCGGGCCCCGAAAATCAATTTCCATCTGACCAGAATGACGCACCGCTTTGAATTTTTTTTCTGGCTTTTGTTTTTCTTCAACGCTGGATGATTTCCAACGTTTGGCTAAACCTTGCCTGAGTTAGGGTTTTAAACATAGTCATCCATGCAGGTCGCGGTTTAGAAGTGGTGGATGCCGCCACATCGTTAAACTGCATTACGCTATAATCGCCCCATTTAATAGTGGTTTAAGTAGTAAATTCAGAAAGACCACTTCGGCATAGGTCTGAAATTTGCCTACGAGTCCTGTAAATGGGTTTCCGAATGAGTTACGTACAACATTTTTTAGGCAACTGCGTTTCTTCTTAATTTTACCTAAATATTGGAACAGTACAATAACAAACAAGCATTATACTTTCGTAAACATCAAGAGATATTTGTATTTGATTTCATTAGCAACTACAGTTAACAAATATTGCAAATCAATCAAAACATCAATTTTCCAAAATAGGACTGTACAGGTAAAACGTGCTGCAAAGAAAATACTTTTCGACCTAAAAATTTTTCCCGTCTGGGAGGCTAAACGCAACTTGGACATGTCGGTTGGATTGCGGTCAGCCTACCAAAGTTACCTTTCCTTAAATTGTACTCGCTGTGCTGTCATTCCGTAGGGACTTCTCCGTAACACTACAGCTTCATGTGCTAGCCCGAGGCTATCTGCTGGGCTCTGGTCCGTGTATTATCGTTTGTTCAATATAACTTATCAATTTTCATCCTATATATTTTTCATTGTAAAGTAAATGTGCAGTCGTATCTGGATGGTATAAGTAAGCAGATGAAACCAAGGTAAGTTCATCCATCAAATAGGACTCCAAATTCTTGCTACGTTTTGGGACGACATTTTCTGAGTTGAAAGCATCGCAAACAGCTTTAGGCTAGAGTAAATTACTCAGTGGCGCCTAACAAGAAATAGTAATAGGCATTCTCGTCTCGACCGAACTGCCTTTTATATGAAATCATCTGTGTTTTCAGAGTAAGTCCTCACTCATTTTCCACTGTACGAAGTTGCGTCACAATTTAGTCTGTTACATCATGTCGTAAATGAGTTTTCACAAGAACCAAGCGAAGGACTACAAATTATATATTAATGCGTTAAAAATACATAGCGACGAGAGAACAAAAAGTACCAGAACAAAAAATAGTTGTGAAGTCCAACAATGCGAAGGAGTACGATTTTAAAGAACTAAACCAGTTCCAATATTTGGGAGTAATAATAACAAATAGGAACAAAGAAAATCCAAAATGGGCAAGAAAATGGCAAACAGCAGTAAAGCAAATGGAACGTTGATGGAAATGCTAAAATCCAAAAACGTATCTAGAACAGCCAAGTTACGAGTGCATACGACAGTAATCCTACCAACGAATAGAAAATGCGAAGGAGGGTATATAGCGAGTTCAAAAATCAAGAAAGGCAACGGAGTAGACGTGGTTGGCGCATGCTGTTCGGATGCCATCATCTTGGAATGGTAAAAAAAGTGCTGCAAGGAGGAGGAGACAGGCCAAAAAGAAGGCCGGCTAAAGGAAAATTTTGCGAGGTACGATACTTTGTCATGCTTAGGAATCGTTGCAATTTCTTTACAGTTGTTGGCGTTTTTAATTTGTTAATCGCCTCTACCTTGTCCGGGTCTGGGGTAGACCTTCTACTGTTAGTAAATGACCTAGAAATTTTATCTTTTCTTTGATGAATTTGGATTTCTCCTCATTCACTTTCAAACCGGCTTGTTTGAATCGCTGTATTACCAACTTTGTTATTTGCTCTAGCTGTACTAAGCTGTACATTATTTGCCGAAAGACCTCTGGTGCTGAAGAGAGGCCAAATGGCAGTCAACAACATTTGTACCTCACCTAGGGTGTTGTAAACGTTAAGTACTTGGCTGCCCACTCCGTTACCTTTACTTGCCAGAAACCTTCTCTGTAATCTAACAATGTGAACCACTTAGGCCAATGAATACGGGTTGAAATCTCTTCTAGTGTTTGTAAGGGATAATGCCTTCTTGTAAGTCCAGTATTTTTCCATTTCTACGGGTTCTGTTTTTCAGTTTCACTGCATCCATTTGCCTGTTCAATTATCCTGCAGATGCTTATTGCTTTAGTTAGCTCGAATTTAGCTTCTTCTAGCAGTTTTGTTCTTAGACTATTGCTATATATACCAGAGTCTTCGAGTGCACCGTAACTTCAATTCTTTATTTTTGAAGTGATGTTAAGAAGTCATTGAACGCTTCGTCTGGATTATTGAAAACATAACTTTATTTGAAGTACAAAGTGTTTTTCAAATTGGGTTTGTACATTTTGGCTAATGTTTTGTGCTCAGGCAAGAGTGTTGTAAATGACCATAGCTTCAGGACCAATTATCGTCATAAAAATTGCTACATGTACACAATTCTTCTTAGAAAGTTATGCTCTTGTTTTGTATACTTCTCAACGGAATAGTTGCAGCAATACAAGTAGCGGTTTGAAATAACCTCTTAGTATTCGAGTCTCCCTACGTTGTTATCTGAAAAACGGCAGAGCTTGTAACGTTCTAAAATATTTATCCTCCATAGTTGCTTTTGCGGTATTGTCGGCAACTTTTCACATTCGGAATTGCCATTATTTGTGGTAATTTCGACATAAATCTATATTTCCGGTTCCCGTTTTTGTGGTCAGTTTAATTCCCATGTTGTATGACACATTTTTCAGGTATCTTGTGGCTAATATTCAATAAATAGATGTTCACGAAAATCGTCACTAATCGTGTACACACTTTGTATCATTGCTTGCGGAATTGTTGCACCTGCTTCATTGAAGTAGGATTCAAATGTATTTTGGAAGTAAAACGACTTATTGGCCACCCACAATCTTTGGTTACGAAACTACTATCGCTATATTTCCACGTGGTTTAACATCTTGTCGGATTTATTTATCCTTCACGTTATTTCAGGCAATTTATCACAAATCTTCAAATGCTAAATGAGCCCTTCATTGGCGTCCACCGTCTGTTAGGTTGCACGTTTCAAGCTGAAAAACCATAGCACCTGGTAGCACAGACCCGTTTTGGCCACCTGCGACTGCTCCTGTCTTTCGACATACGTCGACAGAGGGTGTAGGTCAGGAGTATTTTAGTCGACCTTTAGCGTTGCTGGGGTCGTAGCCACCATCCTGCGCTTCCCGCTGTGAGTGAAACCGCATAGCTTGTCGAATCACGTTCATTATGGACTTCCTTATTGTCGATTTAAAATTTATCGTAATTTGTAACTAGTAAATTTGCCATGTTTTCTTATTCAACTTATGGGTATCGTCGAGCGTTTCTGAAAAGATTGTGGAGATCTTCGACGCTAACTTACTTTTGTGTGAGTTTTTGGCTAGATTGTGTCCATATCTTGGAATCACTAGCGTCCGCCACTGATGGTGCATCAATTTTTGATTAGGTTTGTGAGCTTTGAGATTCTTTTCTTTCTTATCATCGCTGCAGCTTGATTGTCATCCACCCCACTATAAGGTAGCCAGAGCACTTATTATTAACGTTCTATAATAAACCGGCACCTACTACGTACTAGTTATAGTGCATGTACAAGAAATCACAGAACGATTAATACATATTTATTTAATTCTATCAACATTAAGTTTGATCGAGCTGGTTTTAGAAATTATTTTTCTTGTCAGTCTTCTGGACGAGTAGAACTGGAGCTTTTAACAAAACTAATCGAAAACCAACACGTTGCCTCTTTTTTCAAGGAACAAAGGGTTATCCATACTTTTCAGCAGTAGTAACTAAACTGGTCACTGCAAAAATTATTTACCTAAATAGACCAAAACCCATTAAAAAAAAAGGAATTCTACAGAACTAAGAATATGAACAGAAATGTTTCTTAATGTACTAAATTATGTTTCTAACATAGACAATATATTTTTCATTTACCGAACCGTAACATTGGGCATTGGCTTCTTCCATCTTTGAATACTCTACACCACTCTAGCATAAATCTAGCTATGTTGGTAAAGTACATGCGTAACTTCATGGAATTACGAATAGCAGTACTGAAACGATAGAACCAATAACTGCTGTCAAAGGGGGCATCAAATAAACTACATATATCAATAATTACCATTCGGAAAAACGTTGTACGGCCATTTTGCTTTTACTCTAAATTTAGTTGTCAGTTTGTATGGTATAAAACTTCAACAGATTAAAATTAATACGGGAACGAAAGCACAAGTCAGGTTGTAACTTTAGCCCCGGCGTCAAATTTACCTACTTAAGGAACAAATAGTGTGCTAGAAATTTGAATGACGCTAATTCCCGTTACAATCTGCGCTCACATCTCGTTCGGATTTTCGATCAAGAGATTCTAGCCGCTATGCGCGGACGTAGCGTAAGCCTTTACGCTACTCCATGCAGTTCCGTCTCCAACCCCCTCCTGCATAATCCAGGTGCCTCGACGCACGCAAATTGGTCCGCCTGCCGTGAGTCCCGACCAACCGAAAACCTCCAGCGATCACCGGCGATGCTAGCTGTAAAAAGCCGGATTTTGTAAAAGGTGTCCAGTTTATATTATTTTGAGTGGTCCAAATTTATGCAGAATGGGCGTACCACGTCCAGCCAGGTTTTATGCACTCGCTGTAAACCTCACGGACACCGTAAAAAATCTTTTTCATTTGAATTTGTCCGCCCGTCAACTATAAATAACAAACGCCATCTCTGCTGGCGCACATATAGCCTGTTTTAGATTTGTTGGCCCCAGTGCATCAGAGCTACAGTTTACCCGGGTCTACCGTCTTTGAGCGAATCCAGCTTGCAGTGTGGGTTACAGAACGTCAGAAAAATGACCCAACGCCGAACTAATACGCCGAGGGAATTTTATTTTATAATATTTATGTACCTAATATTTTCATTAATTGAGAATTATGCTGTATATACTTAAACACAATATAACATTTATTTCACCGCTGTGTTATTCCTGTATTTTATACATTTGAGTAGAACGAATCCTGGACATCTGAGTTTTACCCGAGGCAACCAGTTTGAAATTAAATTTAGAGAATTTTGGTCAAGCTTAAATAAGCACCTTTCGCAGGGATTTAAAATTAAATTTGAACATTTCTGAACAAAACAGAAGTACATTACAAAGTTAGCCAATTTAGGATGAGTGTAAAAGCTGCTATTCAATGATGTTTAAACCTTGCCGTTTTTTGGGCCTACTTATAATCCATAAGTTATCTTCACTGCTATTTTTCTAATTCATACTAACTTCTTTATTGTGTTTCTCTTTATATTGTTTGTCTATGTCCATTGTGAACATATCTTTTGTTTAGATGAATTCGGAGGCCTTTCAAATCATTTTCATTTGTAACGAATGATTTAAGGGATTACACCGTGTAATTGTTGGGATAGAAGAACTCAACGTTTCGCCTACTTCATCGGGATTCATGAGGAGTGAGGCAAAAAGCACGCTAACTGAACGTGTAATTCGCGCCAGATACAAAACTGTTTTTTGACGGCAGAGAAGAAGGCGAAATTTGTTCAGAGTCTACCTGGTTGGCTGGAGAGGGCGAAGGGCGGAGTTTAGAACAAGCATTTTTCACATAAATTGGTAACCTTCCTCTCACTTAAGATTTTTGAGGAATTTCTAATTCTCAATGACTATGCGAATTCTTCTGCTATAGAAGAATGGGGTTTTGCAGATAATAGAAGGTTTATCAAAAACAGAATTTTACTGAACGTCATGTTTCTCCAATGTACACATGATTTACCGTTGGTTTAAGGTAGAATTTATAAGATCTTTACCCGAAGATTTAAACACCATTTTGATGCTCAACATCATCATCAAAATGGTGTTCAAACCTCTGAGCAGGACTCGCACATTTTTCCTTCATCCAAGAATAAATTGAGCACCATGTTATCACTCCTGCTGAAGCTCCTTATGAAAGTGAGAGGAATTTTGAATCATCTCTGAGTTTTAAAAGATAGAAGTTTCCCTCTTATTTCACAGTTATTAAAATTTATTTTTATCATATAGCTTCATATAAAGAGTGTTTTCATTTACAAGTATGTATTTGTCCTCTTAATTCATTATTTTCGCAGATAAAATATTTCTTACATATGTTCTTCTTCTCTCTATGCTATTTATAATTAGCCTCTTTTGTACAATTAATTCTCTGTACGATTATTTTAAATTAACATTTTTATTCAAAACTCATTTCCCAAAGTGTTTACTTTTTGTAGCATTTCAATTTTATTTCAACTTGAGAGATCTTTGGCGTGAATGTTCTTCCATCAGGTTAACTTGAGTCGACTTTTCTCTCTTATTGTAGGTGGCAACCATTTCCAGAGTTTTCTTTTTCGTCAATGTTCTTGCATTGCCTGAATGTGACTTCCAATCCCTGTTGGGTCTATTATAGTTCCATTTACAAGTACTTTCATTTTTTGTCGACTTCCATCTTTGCGTGCATGTTTAATTCGAAAGACAAGAACGTTACTAGAATCCGTTTCGAGAGCTTTCAGGTGGTTGCCGTTTCTTTTTCTTAGTTTCATATGTGTAATTACTTTCAAATGGTTTTGCAGATGAGTGTGTTAGTTTTCCTTGTGCTTTTTTTGTTCCGCAGTACATAATTCAGTTGGGGTAAAGCACGTTTACCTCGCTTCTGTTATTTTCAATCCTCCACCTGCTAGACTCTCCCGTTAATTTTTTGACTATATAATTGGTATACATCTCATCAGATGATAAATTGGTCATCAACAAAGAGCAATGTGGAAAGTGTGAAATTTCCGATTGTTTTTCCCATTGCCTTGCATTTATTTGTCCAGGTTCTCAATGCATCATTAATGTATGTATGCATGTATTATCTGTAAGCTTGTTTACCTACCACTGCAGAGGCTGGTGCTTTGTAAGCTAGCATCTGGCGATGCAGTGCTCAACTTGCCCCGGGTTTGGGTTACAAAGTTGAAGCGCCCATTTTGAGCTTGCGTAGCAACCATTGTGTTAGGTATGCGTGCTGGTGATGTGTTGACCTTGTTAATATATCTCTTAGGTCTGTGGTTTCGAGTAGAGTGCATTTAATTTGGTGTCCAACTGTGCATGGTCTCACCGAACTCGATACCAATCGCAAAGGTTTCGCCCACCGTGGGATTCGAACCGAGGACTTGCTTAATGCAAGCCTAACGCTCTACTAATTGCGCTACATGGATTCTTTTTTTGCATCATTAATATAAAGTTTAAATGGTGTAGAAACCACACAGCCACATACATCTATCACGATGGCTATGTTTAGTGTCTTGAAGTTTAATTTTATATGTTAGAACAGAACTTAGAATGAGTATATTGCAAAACCTATCTTAGTTCCTCCCTTCTCAAGACAACACTGATATAAAACGTTTTTCAGTAAAAGAAAGATTCCCCCGGCTTCGCATGATAGTAAAATTCCAAGGGAGCGGGCCAAAGGAGCTGAACCCCACATTTCGAGGAAGTCAAAGCAGCAATCCGCACCTCCGCCGACTAGCTCTCGGAGCTAGTCAAAGCGACAGTATCAGGTGCGCCATTGCTGCATTCCTGGGGGCAAATTATAGGTCTTTCCAGCGGAAAATTACTGGAATTGCGGACGACAAGTTGGCATCTGACACTGCAATGTGGAGTGCAGCTCTATAAATTAATCGGTCACGGAACGCCGGACGGAATTGATGTCAAACATTATTCAGTTATGACCTGAGTGCCTTTACAAATATTAAATGTCTGCATTTATGTAAAACGCGCTGATGGGCTGTGGCATTTACAGTGTGGCTTGGAATCTCGATGGAAATACGACCGCTGTCGCTTGGGGTCTGTAATTTGACGTCCAAGGAGATAATCGCGAGCGACAAATGCTTTGCCACTTTGATGCAGTTCCCAGTGGGTCATGGTTTTAGTAATTTCCTTATATATAGTGCGATGCCAATAGCATATCATTTAGAGGTTATACACCATAGTGTAAATGAATGAAAGTACGTTTAGTAAAAACCTGAAAATTTAAAATGAATGGTTATTAGCAACTGCTAGAATTGCTTTCTAGTATCTAAACTTTGAGGTCCATTAGAAAAGTAACAGAACGATCACCATCACAAGTTCATTAACATAAAATGTGTGAAGATCCGATGAATACCTTCTCTTAGACTTATGCTTGCTACGATTTAAGTTAGTTTGTTATTTTTATCACAGCTAGTCTTTGTCAGTATCATTTCACAACTTTCTCCATCTCATCGTAGCAATTAAATGTTCTGATAAATTCCTTACTGAACACTTCTAGTGCAAGCCATAGCTCTGCCTTCTATAATTCTTTGTTATTCATGAATATGGAACGCAATTTAAGGACTAAGACATAGATAGTACAAATGAATTGCAGAAAGGCCAGTCGACATGACAAGGAAAGTGGGAGCAACAGTGTTACGGTCTGAAGGTGTTACTTCGAATTTCTGTTCCATTTGCTGTAGATGCGGCAACTGAGAACACCATCAAGTACTTCAGGTTGCCTAAATAGTTTTTACTGAATTTTGATTTTGCGTTGGTGTTCCTTTTTTTCCAAAGCTTTAGGATAGCATTATTGTCTGGCTCCATTTCCTTTTCGGAAATTTCGGGCATTCTCAATTTTACTTTAGAATTTACGCGACATGTTTGTTCAGGGTCTTCTTATGGTGACGATTTGTGTGCGAATTTTTTGCCGAATAAATCTTCGATAAGATGGAGCAGATTTTTTTTATTGATTCTATGAATCCCTGTATCCAAACGGTTCCATCAAGATGTGATAGTATTTCTAAAGTAAAAGCTAGAATTTCGATTGCGAGTTGGCTTCGGCAGTCTCTTTTGGGATTTCCAGCACTTGTCTCAGCTATTTTGGCTCAGGTTTTTCAATTGCTTCAACTTTTCGCGCATGTGGCATGGCTTATTGTCACGAGGGCATTGTTTATTGGATCGCCCCAGCGTAGAACTACACGTTTTTAATGTAATTTTTAGTATGCAGTGAACAATTATCGGTTAGTTACCGATTTAGCTTCATCGTAATTTTGTAACCACTTGTTGTCTACCAGATACCATTTGCCTTATGTTTTTTCTGATCTTAGGCTGTGCTCATTTGTTTGGTAAAAATAGTAAACGAGTAATGGTAGCGGTGCGCCACCTGTGGGCAACTTGAATAATATTTTTTTAGAGCGCTGGATGGGGTTTATTTTAAGTATATGTTTTATTACTGCGCTCAATCGATTCTGAGCGCTCTTATAAAATCAGATCCGTTTACTTGTATGGTCATGTATACTATTCGTGCATGAAATACGGTGTAATAACTAATATGGATACTAGTATTTATTATGTCTTTTAGTTTGTCTTTTTGTGGCAACTGAGCTACTTAGCATGGTTCAGCGAAGTATGTCACGCTAAGTTGTTAAACCTGGTACCTATAACTATTTGCGTACTTTTGCATATGACAATTAGATAAATTTAGTATGCATTTTTGATGCTTGTCTTTAGCATTCTGTCTAAGCCATTTGTTTGGAATACTAACAATTTATGACGCCAACGCCCTAAAGTGTCCAATATCAGTATTGGGCACTTTTGTTTATTATCACGTTTTACCCTAAACTTACAACAGTTATTGCCTAGCAATGTAAGTACTTAAATACACAAGTATTTTTCAAAAAGAGCCAGGTATGGAGTTATTGGGAAAACCACAATTTCTAGCGGATTAATACTGGATATGCTACTTTAGGTTTGACAAGAGTAAAATAACTAGAAAAAGTGACGAAAAGTCTCAAAAGAACGTCAAGGGAAATTCGATTAAATATCAACGAAAATAACAACAAATGCAAAGTTACGATAAATAGAAACAAAATCACAATATAAAATGCATGTATTATAGCAACTGGGAGAACGTTAGAAATCAGAAGAGTTACAGAAACTCTTATACCTGGTTGGTTTAGTAATAAATGAGGACGACGATAGCAAGGAAGAAGAGCCGGAACGGTAAAGGGGTTCTAGATACATTTTTGAAAGTTAAAAGGTGTTTGGATAGTGTTAGGATAGAAGTTTTGAAACAATTTTTTGGCTTCGCCTAATTGTTTCGCCAGTTATCCAATTATTTCAGGCCTAACCTGTATATTTTTAGTTGAATTATAAATGCTTTGCATTTCGAATTCGTAAATTTTCCAAAGCAGCTTATTTTGTACCTGTATCGAGTTCCTTTCGTTTGCGCGATGCCCTCTCGACCCGCGCTATCTCTTGTCAGAGTGCAAGCTTTCTTTTGGGCTCGAATTGTTCGTCCGAGGCACTTGCTGTTCTGGCCTCGGCCCGCCGTGTTTGGCGTGGCTGAGGTTTGATTTTAATTAAGTCAAATTACGTGCGCTCAACCGATTTCTATGAGCTTTGTGTTCCTAAGGGCTGATTACGATTAGGTACGATAGCGTTCTTCTGTTTTATTATCTCCATAGTAATTACATTTTTTCTTAGCTCTTAATTACCAATTTCAACCACGAGTTTATCTCGGAGGCCAAGGCGCTTGCCTTATCGCATTTTCGACACCTGCTGGGTTCGGAGTATTTGCTGCCTTTTTGAGAATGCTTCCGCAGCAATTTTCGGCGCATCCACGGCGACTTCAACAAAGCCGTTCACGCCCAGCTTATGTTTCGAGGTTAGTTAGTGCTACTCTGGGATTAAATCTCAAATTATCTTCAATACCTAGATTTTACATTTATACATTTTAAACCAGTAATTATTTGGAATTTAAATTCATACGTTTTACCATTATTAACATGTAACGTTCAATTTCATACATGCTCTTGTTTTAATATTACAATTTTTATGCTTATATTTAATTATGCTCAGTATTTAAAGTTGCAATTTTGATGTATTTCGACCTTCTGTAAAAGGTACAGTTACGTTTTTTTTTATCTTCAATGGCCTAACAGAAGGTTTTATTAAATGACTGTGATAAGCTTATCCTACGAATGTTTTTTGGTAAAGTTATTAAAATAACCCGAAAGGGGTTTTTTTATTTTATGCGTGTCGCAACCTTCAGTTAACGTACACAACTTTGTTATAACATTATTTGCATTTTAATCGTTCTCATAATTTATTACTGACACTTCAAGACTTTTTATTATTTATTAATTAAGCGTTAGTCACTAGCAGTTTATTTCTTCTTATTATTTGAAATCTTTTGATTTCTGGCGCCCATTTCCATTTCCTTTCCTTTTTGGAAAACATTCAGGGTACACAGCTGATGATTTGAACCTACGATCCAAGGCCGCCGAAATTTGAGTTAGCTAGGGCCATCGCGGTAAGTAAAGAGTTTTCAGAGCTGCCGTGGTGTATAAACTGTAGGGGGGTTGATCTGCGATTTTTACTACCATCGATCAATTTTATTAATTAATCGCAGGTCGGCTTCTTTATTGTTTCAGTTTATAAAAGAGTTTTAGGATCTAAGGCGCAAATAAGACAAATCAGGAATTGTTATCGCTCCGACGTTACATGGTCTGAAGTTTCATCGGATGTATTTTAGACATTTTTTTTCAAGTAATTCCACAATATTCTTTATGTTATCTCCAACAATTTACTGTGACTCTTCGAATGCTGAAGGAGCCGTCCTTCTGTTGGGCTAGCCATCACACACTGTAAAACACCATACCGGGTGGTAACGCGGAGCCATTCTCCACCGATTGCAACTTTAACTTTGCATGTGCTTAACGGGTACAGGTCAGGGTTATTTTATTCAATCGTTTGTTCATACCCGAGTCGCAGCCATTACCTTTGCTATAATTAAAATATCATAGCTTGTGTAACCACGTTTGTTATGGTGGTAACTTATTGAGATTTCAAATTCATAGATAGTAAACAACCGTCACTTGCTTTGTAATTTATGCTGTATTTTATATTTGTTAAGAAAAGTAGACGGGACCTCTCTGATATCTGCGCGCTATATGGTAATTCAACGAAAAGCTTGCTTTGAAATGTCCTTGTCACCTTGTCGCCGTATCGGAACTTGAGAATCAGTTTATTAGATAGTTTTTCTCCAGTACTATTTGAAGCTAATTTCAAATAGGTTTCTTACTTTGCTTAATCGATCCCAGGCGCCTTTAATGAAACCAATCTTTTATTGATTTACATGAGTAGTTGATTTTTTGCCCTATTGCAGTGTGGATTTAGGTTATGTTCTGTTTTTGTATTGTGTAGAAACATATAATTGGGCTATGCGGCCTGTTTGTGTTTCTATATATAAATAAATAAATAAATATATGCTCATTAAATCCTTAGATAATAGCAATTTAAATCCCGAATTTGTTTTTAATGTAACGAACTTGGCGTTAATTGTATAATAATAATTCGTAGCAAAGCAATTTGTTTGAATCGACGCCCTTACGTTTAGTTATTAATAGGAAACATTTGGTAATCCATCTTACGGCACAAAATCGCCGAATCAGCCGAGCTGACCGAGAAAGTGTGCGCATTTAAAAATTGCAAAAGCGCATCTTACAAGAATGAGAGATAATAAGTGGGTAATAAAAAGTAGAAAAAATTGTCGATGAGACTCAATACAATAAAAGGAAGTAGTAAAATATAAAATCTTGCTCTGAACATTATTATTGTTTCTTGGTTTATTTACTATCGATAGAACCATTGCAGTTCTCCACTGTATTTACTTTATAAAGTGTCAATAGCGACAGCCTGTTAAATAAATCGGTTACGCTATGGTGTTGGGAATGCCACATTCATACATTTTGGTTAACCACGTCGTTCATTAAAATTGCAAAGAAGATAAAGTTTGGTTGACGTATCCTCACATAGCGGTGACTCTCGATAATTAGTTCCACCTTAGGATTTATTGGCCTAGTCTGGAGTGGCTTGCTGAAGCTCTAGAGCAGTGTTTCTCAATTTGTTTTTAATTAGTATCCTTAAGCATTTTAAAGAAAAGCTTTCAAACTTATTCTTTTGTTTACTAAAATGAGCCCCAAGTTTTCTGTATAAAATTTCTATTTTCGAAAAGTATGAAAGTATTTTCGGCAGTTGCAGGCCACCTTACTGGATAAAGCAATTTTATTGTTTTTAATCGCTGCAACTCAGTACACTTTTTAGGAATTCATAGTTGCGTTATTTGTTCCACTTGAATTAATAATCAAGTTGATCCTATTTGTTTCACCATATCAGGTCATTTATTTATATTTCACAGACACAACAGTGGCTAAGAGCCGGATTTTATGAAAAACATTTTCAATATTAGGACAAAATGTTGTATTGTGGAGGGAATTGAAATATGAATGTCTACTTAAGACAGTGAAAACTGGAAGGATTATCATATGAAGAAATAAACATGGAAGAGTTATAAGGTTATGACGCTTGCTGTGAGATAATAACCGGCAACAAATCAAAACAACCAATAATAAATTAATAAAATTATCCTGTCATAATTTAGTTTTTCCCTTGTGGAGTTGCTAGATTCCCTTTCGGGCAGCTTCCCAGGTGGTGGAGAGGGGAATGCTCACCAGATGTAGTGAGTATCGTGGAAATAAAATACTTGGGGCTCACCACAACTAGCGACATAGTATAGTAGATAATATTTACATATCAGAATAGAATCGGTCCCATAAGGCAGCTTAAACTGTCCATGTCATTAATCCGCAGCAATACCAGTACTGGCCTAAGGCCAAAGATAAAGACATCGGAGGGGCTTAGAATCAGATATCTACAGACGCAGTTGTAAGAACAGGGTGGTTGCAGAATTGCGAAATTGCGGAAATCAACCCAAAACTACCGCATTAATAAAGTAAGAATTTTCTGGCAAATCATGAAAATAACGACATGGAATGTTCTAACATGATATGGGGAAGGCAAATTTCAAAATAAATAAGAAGACTTGGACAGATTAGATATCCAAATACCAGGATGGACAAACGTAAGACAATGCACAATATTCAGAAAGCAACAAAAGCCAACACCGTCACTATATAGCAATAATAGTTAGCAAGAAGGTCAGCCTAGCCGTTAAAGACGTTGTCCCTTTATCTTCAACTTAGAAGAAACCCAGTTGACATCAACTTAATACGTACGCTTCTACCGCGGACATGAAGCACAAGAAATTACGAAATTAACAAACCAACACACTTCAACGCCAAGGTTGGGAAAGGAAGATATGTAAACCGCATTCGAGGTCATGATAAATGACTGATACAATACTGTCAAGAGTAACCCCTTGTAGCAGTCAAAACGATGTTTAAGCTGCCGTACAAAAAACTGTACACATGGAAATCCTCAAAATAATGTACTTATAAAACCAAATACGCGGTGTAGCAAAAATAACGGTCAAATAGAAAGAAATAGAAAAAAATATAGACACAAAAAAACTGAAACAACATCAAACGTGTAACAGGAACTAGAGGTAAGGTTTGGAACACTAAAAGAAACATTAAAGATTGATGAATTAAAAGACAATGAAAGTGATAACGGATACTTCCTAGAAATTGCTAAAAGAAAGTACCTAAAGGAGCACTGGCGGGCAAAGGACTTTCTCATGGTTTTCCGTACTCTTCGATTCCGTGGAAAAGTTCTCCAGTTTTGTCCTCTCGTGCTGTCGAGTTCGTCCTCCCATATTTTTCTCTGACTTTTACTAGCTGCTCTGCTACAAGGAGAACAAAAAATATGTTATAACCATAAATAAAATCTACGAACACAGCAAGGCAAAAATAAAATCCGAGAACGTTGGTGCTGTCCTAAATATGAAAAAAGGGGTCCGATAGGGAGAGTTTCTGTCCCCAAATATCTTTACTTGTGTCCTCAAAGCCATTTCTAGATAGTTAAAGCGGCACAGCTCTGAATATGGAATAAACATTGGAGGAAAGAAGCTAACGAATTTAAGATTCGCATATGACGTGTTACAGGTTAAACGCACGTGAATACTTAACAATGCAAAGCTCACCTTAAACACGCGTCAACTGTCCTGCAACAGATAGTTGATCGGCTATTGTTCAGGGAGATGGGGTGATTTGAACGTAACACGACGTTAATTAGTGCAAGGCGCTGTTATAATGATCGAGGATGGTTATACCGAGATGAAAGGGGGGACGGGCGCCACGAGTTATGATCATCAGGGCTGAATGGAGTTTGTGGTACTTCAGCGCCCCTACGAGGTGGTCCCAGCTGCTTCGGAACCTACCTTGGTTGGTTTTCTTTGATGTCACCGGACCAACTTACATAAATCATCATAAAAGATTCGATCTATTTTTACTTAAATGAGCCAAACTACGGCGGGAAAACTGACGATTTTTGAAATGGAAGAGCGGATTAATCCAGTCCTAAGAGATTAATTAAAACGGTCTGTTTTAGAAATCGTTTCCAAAAAGAAATTCAACAGAGAATCAAAGCGGGAAGGGTCAATCTGAAACATATGAAAAGCAAGAAACCACAGTATTTAAAACACAAAGTATTTGACGCATGCATATTACCTACTTTAACATACAGGTCACAAAACTGGGGACTTATTAAAAACACAGAAAGCAAATTACGAGTAATCCAATGAGTGGCGGAACAACAAGTGTTTCGGCTTCTCCACAAGGAACCCAGCCGTACTTACATAAAAAAATCTCCATCCTCGAGATCTATAAACAGGTGCCAGTAGGCCATCTAACTAACTGAATCCCTGATTATGATTATAAACACACAGGAAGGAGAACGATCAGTTTCAAATAAGAAAAAATAGAGAAGGAGGAAAGAAGTGAAAAAAAAATCCAAGTGTGGAATCGAAACGAGCCTATCGAGCTAATGCTGCTGTGGCTGCTGATGATAATGAAGATGGTGATGTTAATTTACTAAAGTTTCATTATCAGAAAGGTGGATTTTAATAGTACACTTTGTAGATGACTCGTATGCAGCAAACGTGTTAATGAACACACTTATATCCTGCAGTATTCTCTGCAACCCGGCACTGTTAACGAGCGCTGGATTTAGTACCCTCCGTCGCAAAAATTTGCATAAGTAACCAAGGGAAAGAAACAGCTTTGGTAATTACGACTTAACTTCTGTAGTTTCGCGTGAACTGAACGCTGAGCGCTAAGATCTACAATTCAGATCAACAGTTAAAACAGGAAGTCAGTAAATGCTTCCCAACAGCTAAAATATGCCTAGATCGTGGAGTACTCCGCGAGATAGCGAGCTTCATACAGGGAATTACAATTAAGTGATCTCAGCGGCGATATGGACGCGATAATTTATAATAGCAACGAACTATGTGTTGTTTGTGCGCTGGTACACATGTAAACGCTTCCCAGAAAGTCTCTAATTTAAAGCCGTATAAAACAACACTTGTATGCGCTTTTATGCTCATTTGCAACCGGCTTATTTATTCGGTTAATAAAGATAAAGGGAGCGCCGCGTTTGCATCGTTTAATGCTAGATTAAGGTCTAGTTCACTTAAAAATAGACGCTGCATTATGAGGGCTTCATTCTTTGAGAAGATTTTTATTGGGGGCCTGTTTCTGTTCCTGCTCGATTAAAATTTAAACACTTTAAAAATCAGTTTAGATCTTCCCCAAAACGTTAACTTTTCCTTTGTTTATTTCAATAAATAAGATATATTAAAGTCGGTGGCTTGTTATCAACAGTAGCGAACATTCAAATATATTTAGTTTCAAATCAGACCTCAGTGACTGTGCGACATAACCCCGTTTATGAAAACACAGAGACAACAGGGACACAATTCTTAGCAGCATGAAAATGTATACTGAACTTGCATAAAAACAAAATCCACCAATCGAATATTCCAGTCCGTTCTCCCGAAAACATGTGAACATTAATATAAAGAACTGTTGGTGCAACAAAGAACTGAATATATAAATGACTCCTAAAATGTATACAGTTCAAGGTGTGATGACAAAAGCTATTGAATTCATAAGAAATGGAAAAGCATGTGATCCAGGTAGAATAATTACCGCAGAACTCATATAATATTGATCAATAAAACTAAGCGACTTGCTAACAATACTTTTAATTAAATACCTGAATGCAGTAAAAGTATCATACGAATGTAAAATGGCTTGAATAACGTCCGGAAGAACAACTAAAGAAGTATATCAACTATTTGATATAGAACAACTAAGCGGCTTAAGGCTCGCTGATCATGTGTCAATAATATACCAGACGAGGCTTACCACAAGGCTTTTTCCTATCCCCAAGATCTACCTCAGCGAAGAAACAATGGGGAGGGTGTTATAGAATAGGAATACATATTATAGATGACACAACGCTGTACACTCTACACTTCTCAGATGATCAAGTGGTGATAGCTCCGAATAAGGAGAATGCAGATTATACGTGCCATAAGTTATAGGAAAAAAGCGAGAAATGGGGTTTAAAGACCAATATACAAAAACAACATACATGTACGATTGTATACGACTGTGTTATGCCAGTTTAGGAATTGACGCCACCACCTCCCTTTTGTGCACCCGAATAGCGACAATTGGTAGAACTTTTTCACGCGGGTTCAATGTAGCGCAGTAAGTCAATCAGGCAAATACCGCCAAAGAAACACATGGCTCGTATGGCCTACGATCGCTCTATAGATAGTCGTACAGATCCGACGCACCCCTGGAAAGTCTATTGTTACAACTCTTGCAGACCAACGCCGATGTGCCAGTAAACATCCCTTGAAATGCTGTTGCCCATTCTTTATGTGACAACGTTTTGAGCTGCCGCTGTCCATTTTTGTTTCGCCAAGCTGCGGGTTCCTCGTTGTCTGCAAATGGGTAAATCCAACCGTCACCTCAGGTACGCGGCCCGTCAAAACTTTGCTCGAGTTAAAACATTTCGATTTTTACATTCTTTGCCGTCAGCTAATTCTTGCACCCAGCTAAGTAAAACCTGTTCTATTAGTTAAGTAATGCATGTTCTGAATTATTGCCAATTCTGAATAGGTTAGATTAAGTTAAGTGTTTATCGCTTTAGACATATCTAAGCTTTGAATGCATTTGCGTTGGGAGTGTAGTAAGCTTTAAGCAAGCATGATATTAATATTATTTGCCCTGTGGAATGATACGATAGACAAACACCTGTTTCCTTCTTATTGCTAGACGTGACGTCACTAGCAAATAAAATTGTTGTAGATTTGTTGGGGGTATATTTTCATGTATGTTGTCTTAAAAAGTTTTTGAATTTAATTCAGTTATTTGTGAACCGAAATGCAGTTACACGGTTTTTTAAGTAAGCAAAGCTTTTCAAACGAATTACGCCACAAGCCTTCCTAAATTAAGCAATAAAGTAAATGGTACCTTCTCCAAACGATGTGGACTATTTACAAAGGGATTTGGATGCAGTGATTCATTGGAGCGTTGCTAATATGTTATGTTTCAATACAAATAAATGCAAACGAGTAAGTTACTTTGTGAGTAAACATCCAGTTATTTTCATTACATAATCAGATAAAGGAGGACAGTCTGATGTTATATTGATTTCGCAAAGGTTTTCGAAAAGGTGAAGCAGGACGTACTTCTTCAGAATTGTATACATCCGGCTGCCACATAAATAGGATAAGTTTTTTCAGTTCTTATTTACGAAAAATATTTAGCACCGTCGGGAGTACCACAAGGCATTCACTTAGTACCATTATTGTTTTTTGTGTTCATAAATGACTTGTCTGTTTTTATTAACTCCTTAGAAGTGTTTCTATTTGCTGATGAAGATATTTAAACAAATTGAAAGCAATCAAGGTTGCGAATTACTGCACGTAAGGGCTTGATACTATTGTTAATTGGCCAAACCAATGATTTGCTGTTTAACTTGGGGATAGTTTTTAATTCACGCCTATAGTGGGATGACCACGTGGACAGCATTATAAAAAGTTCATTAAAAAATGTAGGCTTTTTGATAGGCAATACAATGGATTTAAAAAATATGAAAACTCTTAAGGTACTTTTAATTCTATAGTTATGTCAAAACTAGAATTTGCTAATAAGATACAGAATCCCAGTACTAATTTACATCAGCAAAACATTGAAACTGTGCAAACAATTGCCTACCACTAACTCAGTTCTTTTGGAATCAAATTATTATAAGTATCTTTTGACACTTCCGTAAATAGTTTTAAAAAACAGATTTATGAAATGTGCAAGAAAACATACAATTAGATAAGCGGTTTCTTGTAACTTGTAATTTGTAATTTTTAATTTGTAATTCTTAATTTAGTGTGTAATCCTTAATTTAAATTTTAGTTCTTAGTTAGGTTCGAAGTGTTAGAATTGGACCTGTGTCCGTTATATATATAGTAATAGATAAATAAATAAATAAATAACATCAACTACAGGTATGGGCATACATTTTGTTGAAAAAATACAGTTTGATAAACACCTTGATACATCTGTTTAAAAATTGCATGCCAAATGAGGTTTTACTATTGGAAACTGCAATGAATCCTTCTTATAATAGTATGGGATCCCAGAGCTGTAACTTACTCAAAAGCTCGGTCTTGCGCTGGAAGTGTATTGTGAAGTGGCAATCGAGTGTGCAGTAAGAACGCACGTCCAGGCCTGTTCGCGGGGTAAGGAGAGTTTCAACTCATGCAGATTTGACAAAGAAAAAGGCAGTCGCATGCACCGTCAACTGAGGACTGCTCGTATTGGTGCACCTTACCAGTTCTCCTGAAGCAAATTATTAGCTAGCGGTTCTGTGAGCAAGCAGCGAAGTGAATTGCGCCTCCGAGTGCGGATTAGAAGCGACCAAAAAAGAACTTGCAGCCAATAATTGCTGCATACCTGTAAAAGTGCAGCGAATAAGCATTTCGCAATACGCAAACGCAATCTACGTAGTGTACACGTAAGTACACTATTTGTATCATATTTAAAGGTACGCTCTAAGCGTCCATTTTGGGAGGTACCGTTTCAGCAGCTCTTGAGAACCTGCTCCCCATTGGGACTCCCAGTATCACCCGTTGTACTGTCCAAGATCAATGACGCTATCTAAGAGATGCTGAATTCAATAGTACGCAGGATTCAGTTTCAGGTAAAATGTTTGCGGATAAACGTGTTAAAGTTGCGTTCAACTGCTAGATTTTTTCGCAAACGCTTAAAAAATGAGTTTAAGTACGCTAATGATTTTGATTTGAGGCGTGCGAACATAAAAAGGGCCTGCTTTAGCCAGAACCTCCTTTAAATGCTTTTAACTTTTGTGATTTTAGAACAGTTATTTCGAAGCTATTTTAATAACGCATTAATTATGTTTTAGGTGTATTCAATGAGTGTACAACGTACATGCGAGTAGCCTCAAGCTATATCGCACGTAGATTGTTTCAGGAGGTGGGGTCACCTTTATTTTATACTTATTGGTGTTTTTCTATGTTTTATTTGTGTTATGAAGTCGATAGATTGATGTAAACAAATTAGATTCTTTTGTGCATTGTTTGAAGTCAGTTTCATTCCGACAACACTACAGGGAAAAGCAGATTCCTGTTTTGGTAGATAATTATAACCCAACTCATAGATTAATTTCATGTATTCACCGAGCTAGTATGGTAAACAAAAAGGGCAAATAATGCTTAAAATAAGGAGTACCAGACGTCTTATCTGAAAGGCATTTACGGGATGAAAATTGTATGAATCGCCAAAGGTCGCGCCTAGGAACCGGGAAACGTCGAAGAAGTAAACCCTACTGAGACTACAAGGCAACGTACTGTACTGGACATTGAAATCAAAGTTAAAACATTTGATATTATTTTGTAATCATTACTAAGAAATTACGTTGCGTCATGTTTTCTTGACACAGCAAAGTACGGAATATCCAAATATTTGTCTATATAGATTTGTGTATGGATATAACTAGGATAAATGCGCTACAGTTACTAACCAGGTAGATCAAGGTAGTGTAAACGATTACGTTATCAGATGCGTCTCCCAATATATTAAACTAAAATCAGTGAGGGTTATTTTTCCCGATAATCTGAAGGGGTTCTGTTCTTTACATTCTACGAGATATAGGAGAAGTAATAATAATAATAATAAATAATAATGGTGAGGCACTAACACCCCATGAAGGACCTTGGCCTGCAAGGCGGAAGGTCAGAGCTTCCGTATCCTCGCTCTCACACCCGGCTGCCGCGAGTCAAATTCATGACATGTCGTGATGTGGTGAGCATCACGCATTAGACAACCGCATTATTACTCCTTGTTCTTTCGAACGCAGGTCCCCAATTATTTAAAGAGACTGGGTAGGCCGCACGCCAGGCATCGATTCTGGGATTTGAACTCCAGACTTCCGCACCGCAGTCGAATGCTCTAACCACTGAGCTACACTGGCGATAAGAGCAGTAATACAACTTAAATAATAAAGTCGGAAAGCATGGCTTCAGTTAGAACAACTCTGATCTATATGTATGTATGTAGTATCTGTAACTTCATTTATCTTGCTGGGTAGATGCTGGTGCTTTATGCGCTGGCAATGTATTTTAAATAAATATTGAGTATTGGTGTTGCCATGATTTGTGTATGTTGGGTTGTAGTCGCCGGAAGTAAGGGACTCCAAGTTGCATGGTGGCCACGTGGCTAGATATGATGTTAATAATATCGACATCACTTTCGGCTTTCTTTAGGTTAGGAATAACTTTTGAAATAATTTTAAAATATTAAATAAATCGGATGCAAAAGCGTCCTCCGCAGTAAATTTGGGGTTCACATCCAGTTTATTCGAGTATATGCGAATAAAACGTCCCGGATTTAGACAAGATTTGGCCACCGGCCATATTTCGGAGGTTTTGCCAGGGGGAGCCTTAAACCAACACCCATTTCGAGATTGATACACGGCCCGAGTTTCACGGGGGCAAGGCCTTCGTAAGAAATAATAAAACAGATTTTTCATCTCGGCCGCTCGGGCAGCGGATACTTTTATGTCGGCGTTTACAGTTTATATCCCGACGTTATCGCGGCTTTTTGCAAGACACATAAACCGGATAAGGCGCATCATTACGCGATATTCGGCGGAGCTGTAAAAGTGCATTTCGGTTATGTGCGTTATCGGAACGGTGCATTTGCGCTGATTTACGGCTGGATTTGCCTTTGATCTTCCGGATTTGCAGCCCGTGCAATAAAGCCTTACCGCCCGTGTTGTCGTGTTGACGCAAACTGGTCTCTATCGTTTATGTTTAGGAATTTTCATACCGCCAAGGGGCGGATTTGCACCCCGGGCACGTTTTAGCTCCCTGATCAGCTTCGCACGTGAGCATAATGCTTATACATCAGACTCCACCAATATGAAATTGAAGAATTATCGGAATAAAGTCGACGCCTACATCCAAAATCCAGCAAAACAACGCGTTAATCAATTTTCTTCCGTTCTATTTTCTCGGTTTATAGGAAATAAATTGGCATGACTACAAATAGAAGTTGTGGAAGGTGTTGAATAATCCATTCGCATGTTTCAGGCATCTCGAAGACTAAGAAATTTTTTTATTCTACAATAAGTAATTGGTATTTTAATCATAAGTATATCTTTTAGTGATAGAAAAACCTTTTTAAACTTTGTAGGAGAAAAAGAACTATACGAGCTTGTAAATAATTGGCTGTCACGCACCATAATCAAACTTACATACTTGTAGCACCGATCTACAAGTAGTATTAAATAAAAGAATAAAGACAAACAGTGGCTGCTTGGATTGTGGTCACACTCACGGCAATCACTTAAAATCACCTTTTGTAATTACAAAGGATGGAAAAAGTACCAAGAAAATAAATGGTAGTATAAGCCTGACCAAAGGAGCCCTTTATAGTAAAAAACCACTGTTGGCATTCAATATTTATATCACTACAGACGAGAAAACAATTTATCCAAACATATACATATGCATATGGAGTGTAGCTTTATATCGATGTGGAGCCTGGACACAAAGAAGATGATGAAGTACTAGTACAAGCAAAGGAGAGAAGAAACATATGGAGAGACCAAGTACCAGAACATATTTTGAGAAAAGTAGAATTGCTATAGACATTCATTGACGGCAACGTATTCAATATATTAAACAAATAAAAAAATTGCTATATTGGTTTTAAATACGGATGCCGCCGCCACTGGTTTTATGCCTACGGAAAGGGTTTTGCGTCGAACTCCGTGCCACAAACGCTAGCCGATAGGCGCTGGTGAGAAGCCAGTGAACTAGCGCCGATTCAGGGAGTAGTTTACAGTTTTTCGTTTGAGTGTGATATGGTTTGCCGATCAGGAGTATTTTAAGAGCGTTGAAGTAACTTACGGCTTTTCGCTGAATATTATATAGAATTTCCAGGCGTTAAACACCTTGGCATGGTATTCACTCACAATATGAATATAGGGGTACATATAGTAAGAGCGACTCAGATAGTAGGCTCGGCATGGCAAGAATGGACCAACGCACAAAAGTACAGAAAAGCCCTAGAGGAAATGCAAAGGAAGACGGCGATCGGTATAGCAAGCACCTATAGAACGACATCAACCCAGGCTATAAAGATTACAGCGGGAGTAATCTCTATACACTTGCTGGTTCTCTAGCCCACTTACAAAAAATAGGAAAACGTGAGAACACAATGGTAAAGTGGCAGGAGAAATGGGCCAAGAGCCTAATTCCCGACTGAAGCAGTGGGTGAACCGAAAGCACGAGGAGGTGGGATATCACCTCATCCACACTTCCTCACAGACTATTGGTGTTTTGGCATATTCCTAAAAAAAATAAGTTGAGAGAGAGGTAGATAGCGTCTATTAGGGATAGAGAGACGCCCCAACACACCTTTATAAAGGACGTAAAGCTTGAGCGCATCCCCGTCTGGAGTATACAAATCCGTATTTGAAATCTGTGTCTGACTTGTAATTAAGATACTGCCAATACTGTCCATCTTTAAGGGTAATTTTATACGGGCTTCAGCTATCACAATTGTGTCCAACGTGAGTCATATGCTTCTTCGTGTGTTTAATATAACCATATCAGATTTTATCCTGTTTGATTTCTTGTAAAGCAAATTGCAGTACGCACTTTCAGAGAACTGAGGAAGCTTTTTGGAGAGAAAATGGCCATGTATGTTCGAACCCGCACATGTTGAGTGCCCACATTTCCCGTCCCCGTGAGCAAGACTTGCCATGGTGGAATCTTATCACTGCATCGTCAATGAGCACCATGGTGGTATTATAAACATTTTACCCGTACCTACTGATTTTATTTTTGCAGAAGGGTACCTAATATTTAAGTTTAAGACCCCGCCCATCACCTTAGCCAATGGAGTAACCGTGTAAGCGTGTTGCAGGTCGTGACGAAAATTAATTCTATAAAAGCTTGCTTAAGACCACTCCACGGACTGATGCCTTACTTAATAACTTGGAAAAATGTAATCTGGAATTCAAGAAATGCGGGTTGGTGAGAATAATGCTTAAGAGAATGGCGATTTATAGATGAGTCTTGTTTATGAAGTTTGTCAAATTGTTTGACTCAAGTCTCTTGATCGCCCATTTCGCGTTCTAGCATAGAACTTTGTTTTGCCACTATTTTCCTCTTAACTTGGGTCGGTCCATTTCGCTAGCGATTTTTCTCGGTGTGCTCGATCTTCCATGTCCCCTACTGCCATTAAGTTTTCTAGAATAGTTTCACCCATGAATAATATGAGTTTATCATAACAGTTCAAGGGTCCGTTGGAGGCATATGGGCGACATGGTTTTTAAATTAACAGGTCTAAAATGGACACACTTGTTCTAGGAACTGTCCATGGACTTTTAAGCATATGTTTCCCCACAAGGTTTTAAAGGCGTTGATTTTTTCTTGATTTTTCGCTTTCTGCACATGTGACACAAGAATATAGAGAAGTTTGGTTAGTTGGGCACTACATTTCAAACTATTCTAGTTCTACCCGATATTAGCTCACCTAAATGCATCTGAACTAAGGTGAAGTCTGAGTCTGAGGCTCTCGTGCTCGATCCTTTGTAGTAATCGCATTAATTCTTTATTCGAGAAAATCGTGTTGTATCATCTGCAAATCTTAAGTTCGGAATTTTATTTTCCTGTTTAGACAATCCACCAAAGCCCCTCACACATATTTTTCTCATGAATGTTAAACAAATCTGGGGACAATAAGCAACCCTGTTTAACGCCTTTATTGATGTTACCTTCGTCAGATGTCGACTTAAAGATTTCGTACAAGGTATATCTGATGTTCCAGAATTTTCATTTCGTTCAAAGCATTCCACTTTGCCTTCTAGTTTACCGAGCAAAAGCTTTACTGCCAATCCAAGAAAGCATCTGGTATTTGAAATTCTCGACATGTTTCAATTACTTGCCGAACATTTAGAATCTGCTCCCTTGGTGCTCCACGATTCACAAATCTTGCGGTATGTGCTATTAAGATTTGCGCATTAGTCTTCCGCTGTGTGGGATTAGAGCTATGGTCCTGGAATTTAAAAAAAATCTTGTAACGTTTTGTGTTGATTGGGATGATGAGTCGATCGTGTACGTATAGTTATAGAGATCGTTGCCGACATTTTAGTACCTATTTTATGTTCATTTATTTAAATGTCGTCGCGTCTCTGGAGTTCAAATTTGGTTGTTTGAAAACTATACTATGCCCTTCCATTTATTAGCAAATATTTGTGATATGGATTTGTTTATCCAGTAGGTGGTATTAACTGTTCCCTTTTTTGTATTGTATTTCCAGCGTCATCGTTCAGCCGTGGTGCCGAAGAAAATATACTTTTTTGCACCCTTCTGAATAGCTTTGGTTCAGACCTTGTTTACATTCTGTCCCTTCTCACTTTTCACATATAATAATTTTATAAAATGTAAGACATAATGTTAGTCTATATTGTGTTAGACTGTTACTAATTTATTTTCACTTTATAACCTTTGAAATAAGGAGTGATAACATCGTCAACTCTCTCTACTATTAAAATAAAGACCTCCATAAAGGGAGGGTTAGGCAAAACCTTTTCAATAACTTTTTGGACAATAGTAACATCCTTATCACTATTTTGGGATCATATCTTGCGGTTGGAACCGTTATCACCCATATTCAAGATAGATTTGATTTTTTATCAGATAGACAACTCGTCGAATCTGACACAAACACGTCAAACCATATAATTGGCAAATTCTTCGTAGACTCTGCTACAGGATTATTGCCGTTTACGACATGTAACACTCTTAAAGGTTGCTCAGTAGCTCAGTGAGAGGGTGGTTCGTAGACTAAAATGAAAGAAACTCACTCGCGATAGTCAGTGCTTTTTAAAGATATGGGGATATATTCGTGCTATTTTAGGGCGCCATTTTGGCGGTATAGATAGTTATGTAGGTTAAACCTTGAAAAACCTCATGTTACAAAAAAAATTGATGGTTATCCTACGACAACGGCGGAGACAAAGGAGGGTGATTTCTTTGTTGTACTCTCCTTGGGAAGTCACATTATTACTTTAGCCATCTTTGCAGTTCTCCAAGCAATTTTCATAGTTAGCTTTTGGAATAGCTTTTAGCTACTTCGTTACGATCTCTTTGACCAGCTCCGAATCCTCAAATATCTTTCCTTTCAATGTTATTGTAATTTTGGAAATGGCAAAAAACCGTAGGAAACCATGTTAGGACTATACGGAGGTCACTGAATTTGGGTAATGAGCTGTTTGTGATAGCTGTTTTAGCGAAGCTGCCGGCTATCTCTTTCCCAGAGATGAAGCCGTTTTCTCCTCACTACATTTTTCAGTTTCCTCAAAACTGCGACTGTTTGACCTTATCAAGCGTAGCTATAATGAACAACACTCAAAGTAGTGAGCATTGTTTTTGCATTTCCTCGACTTTGAAGTCGTTTTTGGCCTTTCTTCTTCTGGTATTTTCCTGAAAGGATTGGGATTTTGTTTCAGGATCATAGTCCTATGCCCATGCTACATTGTCTAAACACGAATACCCACGTTTTTTTTGCAAAATTTGGTGCCCCAATACGCTTAGTCAGAAGTCCGGTACCTCACTGAGTCGATACAGATAACTAAATGGTTTTAGGCTTGGCAGGTATGCCCATTAAGGTTGGCAATCCGGAAGTTGAAGTGCAACGGCACAACCAGTTGACAATATTTTGTTATTGATGGAATGCTTTTTAAGGTTTTTTATGTTGTGCTACATTTTTTTATTCGGTTAACTTGAACAAAAACGTCAATATTGTAACAATTTAATTAATTTAAATTGTCCGATTAATTAGGCGGGTTGAAACCAAGAAACATTAATAGTTCCAGAGAAAGTGGATGGTAGGTCAGTTTACAAATTTCCGCCACCGAAGGTATCTGAATGCAGCGGTAGAGGGGACAGCGTAATTCGTCGCACCAAACTTCTCTCGCTTTAGCATGGAGGGTAGACCAGCAGTTGGCCAGAGAAGGCAAGGAGGTTGCGTGTGGTGTGTTGTCTCTTACGTAAGTACCGCCGTTGGAAGCCCCTCTTCGTGACGATTTGGCAAATTTTCGACGTATGCCGGATATATACAGAGAATTGAAGTTTCGAATCCCGTCTCTTTTTGAGCTTGGCAGAATTTCAGATCGGCCTAATATCAAACACATCCTGTATCGTCCCGCTATCTATCGTTTTACTACCAGTCTGTAAAGTAACCCCCACCTTGATGTCGCCCTAGAAAACCTTTCATTATAGCGTGTGGGCTCAGGCTAATTGCCCGTAGAAATTCTTTCACCTGCCGCCTTTCATTCTTTATGGTGCCGTTGACGCATCCCTGCAAAGTTTTCCGTTACACCACAAGTTTCGCCAGTGGCGCTGTTCGTTCTGGTTTTGTTTTCAAGCCGCGAGTGCCATTTGTACAGTCAAGAGTTTTGTGCAATGCTGAGGATCAGTGACTTTCCTTGGTTTCCGCATCTTGCTGATGGAACTGCATTAGTTGAATTTATGATTTAATATCTTCCACTGAAATCAGTTTGGAGCATATCCCCGTTCGTAGTGTAGGAATGTATTCTTGAAGCGAGCACATGTGAAGGTTTTGCTTATCACGACAAGGAAGTTTTGCAGGCACAGCCATCGTTACAAGGCTGGCCCGTTTAAATGTAACGTTATGAATGTTATCGTAATACAGTGTTTGTTTAAATTGACCGTATAATTTCAACAGTGCAGTTCAACGTATTTTGAAGTCAAATAAGCATTTTCAGAAATCACGAAACCCCGTAGATTCAAATGTCAGAGCTGAGCACCGCTAACATATCTAATCACCAAGGAGGCTTTCATTGTTCAATCTCCAAGTTCATCCTTGGAATGTAACGTACCGTAGTGGCATCACAACACAACACGAATTATCCCAATAGCTTCTTAGGTACAATTATTTTGACTATCGCGAGCGAGCCCTATTTTATTTTAGTCTACATCCCAATTTGATCCCACTGAGTTATTGAGAAACCTCTAAGTTTGTTACATGTCGTAAATGGGGATTGCCTTGTAATAGGTACCAGGTGTAGCGGACAGTCACATAAATGGAAACACCAACACGTGATTACAGTAAGCAACCAGAACCGCAGACAACAGAGAAAGAAAAAGTGAAGTAAAGAAGCAATTTCAGAGTGGTTGAGTTGGCGACTGTATGTAAAGAAAAAATAAATATAGGGGAAAAGAAGATATGTTTGCTTGAACGCTTTTTAATATCATACCATCACCGCCTGTTTGTTTTTTTTCTAAATATGCTTTCTATGTGTAGCTGATCAACACCAATAAATGTTATTTCTTTGCTCTACCAAGGAATAAATCAAAGGTTCTTGTTTGTTACATTATTTTTCCCTAGATTAGAAACTGACCTTTATTTTTTAATATTTAATTGTCGATAATCGTAGCTTTTTCAACTATTAGTGTTACATGCTCTGTTTTATTATTGCTTTCTGTGTTAATATATTAATTATATTTTAATAAATTCTGCTTTCTTCTCATATACTGGATTAAATACATAATGTTAAATCATCCCAATATAACAACCTGTCGAGCGCAGAATAGCTGTGATAGTTTGTGTACACGTGTCATGTCGAACGCTTTGAAATGTCAGTATAGCTGGCGGGCGAGTAATTGATGCATTTAGAAGGGACTCAAGGTTCTGCAAACAGATCCAGGGATATAAGGGGGAATTAGTAATGTGACCGTTAGCGAATACAAAATGTAATTTAATTAGTTTAGGTGTTTCAGATTGTATTATATACTTTTTTGTGTGTGAATAAATTCATTAAACGCAAATCTTTGGTTTACACAGCTCCTGAGGGGGAATAAACGTAACATAAGATTTATTTGCATATTTTCGCATATTTGCATGTGATATATTTTTCGTGCATCTCATTGGAGAGTAATAGGTGTTAATCACCTTTTTATTGCCGATTTCTCTTTGTCCATATACAACTATGATTACAAAGCTGGGTAACACCAAGCAATTTCTGTTTATTTTCTTATTTATAATTGTGAGTGCATACCATGTCCATAATTTGTTGTTGTCAAAGCAATGTTTACGGTAACATGCTTTGTAACTAACATTTCTGTTGCCTCGACCAATTATACCTATACGTGAAAACGACGAAGGGGACTTCCTGTAAGAATTCTGTTCATTCCAACCAAAGTTCGTGTAAGGTGAGTGCGACAAATTGAAATATTCGCAATGGAATTAAAAATATAAACCTTTGAAGCCTTTTGCAATTGTTTATCATCTAAAGGGATTCATTTTATTTGAAAGCCTTTCGAGAGACTTTTGCAAAACCGTGAAACTGCGACGTGTTTGCCTCGCAAGAGTGGACGAGAAGACAATTACTGAGCCGAGAGCTCTCCAGGTTGGAGGTCATTTAAAAGCAAACCAAAAAGCTGCACCCGCGCTGCATTTATTATGTTCTTTAATTAAGACTCGCTTATCCCTGTGGCAAAAACATACAGCTGCAGCAGTGCAGCGCAAGTTCACATCTTTTGAGCTCTCAACTTTCTGTTCTGCCAAAGGCTAAGTTTTTCCTGCTGCAATATTTTAACAAGTTGTGAGATACTGCTGCTACACTGGGAAATAAAGCTTTGGCATCGAAAAAGCGTGTTGAACTACGTGGAAAGATCACTAACCGATGCATAAGATACTGAATATGAACTTTTTATGAAACTGTATCATTAGCGCCAGGAGAAATTTATCTAAAGCATCAATATTATGCCAGAAATCTACGGATTCATCGCCCTAACGCTCGAACAGAAGATAAGAGGACGTCCACCAGCGGTGCGCAGAGTTTCGTATAATCACGCACAGCGTCGCTCCCACTTAATTGTACCTGGAGCGACTGCACCGATAACGTAAATCGAAAAGAATAAAAGCAACCTCCACATTTATTTCAATCACTTGAGTCTTTAGACTTTCCCCTTCCTAATATTTTTTCGGCGTAGCTTTACTATGTGACAGGAACCTGTTTCGTAGGATATCCTCCTGAACCTGAACCTGACGCAGTTCTGCCTTGTAACAGGAACCCGTTTCGTAGAACTCCTTCTGCTAACCTGGACCTGACAGAGTTCTGCCATGTGACAGGATCCCGTCTCCCAGGATAGTCTGTCCCAGCACCCGACGTCCACTATGCTGACTAGAAATAACCGGCTTCACCGAGGTTATTATAACTTGAGAACTTATTAAATATTAACGTAGCTGTAGTAACAGCATTGTTAGTCCAACGACGCCACCATGATAGTTCACCAAAGGCAGGTCGCATTTTGCCGGCCGGCGCATTGAAGGGCGCAAGCGATCTTCCAGCGGCTCCCGCAAAACCAGGTCGTAAAAAGACTTCGCTTCAGGGGAACAGTTCTTCCTGGAGTCCCAAACTTATATAACAAGGGAACCTCGCGGCCTGCCGATCTTAACATCCTAATTACACACACATCACAGGCACCGTAAAATACTTTATCCTTAACCGGGAGCAAAGTACCCTATTCCCGCCCGTATGTGCGGGCGCAAAGTAAACCATTCTCGCCCGAGGGCGCAAAGTAAACCATTCTCTCCCGAGAGCGGAAAAGTAAATTTTTCTGACCATGTTTACGTAGTTGCTACGGAAATGCACTTTGCTTTTATTAGATCTTGGTATTATGATTTTTTTTAATAGTTGGAAAATCTTCACGTATAAAAATAAATCGCACCACGTCTTTCCGGTTGAGGATAAAATTATGTATATATCTCTGGCGCAAGAGCGATTTCATCCCTTGATGATTTACAGCCCTCCCTTCGGTCGGGTTCCAAACTATAATCGCGGGCTGAAATCGCTTACCTTGCGCCTTTGATATATAAACTACTATTATTCAATCAAATTTGTCCACCCCGAAAAATCATTCAAACTTTCTTGAAGAGGGTCCAGGCGCCAGGGCCAGCGGTGGACGTGGGTAGTATGGGTAGTACTACCCACTCGAAAATATCCGTGTGGGTAATTACCCACTCGAAACTTTCGAACAAAACCTAAAATTTGAAATTGAGGGTGGGTCCTTTCTCAGGGAAAATGAACATCATATGAAAATTGTTTCCGAATTCGTGCGTTTTCTGAGATTAATAATAACAGTACCGAGATTCTCTTGCTCTTTGCGTCGAATAAACAATTATTTAAGTTCGGCTATGGCACAGAATCGGCTAAACCACGTTGCTATTTTGCATTCCTACCCGGATTCAGTTGATGTGCTCGATTTAGAAACTTTAATGGATGAATTTATTGTTCATAATAGAAAACGAACGTCTTGTTTCGCCCTACGAAAATGATTTATTTGTATCTTTAAACGAAAGCAAAAATTAATTGAACTTTGTGACATCTCAAAGTATATTTTTATCAATTTTTGATAATAACCCTGTATCCCTCATTCCTTCAGATGAGTGTATTGTGAGAAATCACTTGGAACCCCCCCCCCTTTACTACCCACTCGGGCTAAAAGTGTGACGCCGACCCTGCCAGGCGCAGAAAGCGAGCCAAACTAAGGTGCTATTTGGGTTGCAGTCAGGTCAGGGACACAGAACACAAGAAACCAGGAGTCTGTTTTATATCAATGTACGCATTTTCTTAATTACGAATTATTTTGTATATGTATATCTAAACACATTATACTAGTGACTTTTCTTTACATTGTGTTATTCTTGTAATTATACATTTGAGTACAACAAACCCATGGGCATCTAAGCATACCTGAGGTAAAAGTAAACAGCTAGATTATAAAACTATGTTCAGTGGGTACGGTTGAAGTATCATAAACATTCCTGGATTAATCAATATATAGTACAATATTAGTATTAATGGAATTACATCTTTTAGTCGCTTTCTACGCACGCTTACCTCCCGCTCTCGTTCCTTTAATTTTAGTCGTTTCGGGTAGTGAAAGACGTACAAAACCTTTGCGCATTACGTGGTGCAAGTGAAGGTGTGCAAACCTATAATCTTCGTCTGATAAAGGTATCTGTTTATTGCAGAATCGTTTTTTTGTTTAATTAACAAGTATTTAGGTGTTTGTATTATTAGTCAGCTACTGTAACTATTTGGGTATTATTTCTTTGCTTGTACAGACATTTTCTATAAGGTAGGTTGACCAAATAAGGCCCGGCTTCGTAATAAGGCCCACTCTTTATTAAAACAGTAGCAAACCAAAATTGCCAAATCTGATTGTTCTGTGGTCTTAACTGAGCGCCATCTAGTAGTGAATAACCGCATTCCGTGCAATAACGTTATTGGTTTCCTGTGTAAGCGTTAGTTGACGTCGGAAAGTGCTAGCGGCGGCTTCGAGTATAATAACAGGTAACTGCGCAATAAGGTTAAACCAAGTGTTTACTTATCCCTTTTTAAATTGCTGCATGTCATTTCAAAGCTAAATAAGTGTAGATTTCAAATTATCTAAAGAACTTTTGCATGCAAGAAGGATTGCAAAGATATTTTTTTAAATTCATTGCCTTGTTGGTGGTCCACAATAAGGCCCGGGTGGGCCTTATTTGGATCATGCTGTAAAATAACGGACAATAATGTATCTGTCTGCATTATACTAACATCCGGCTGTATTGCAACGCTCCACCCTAATTAGTTTTTCAAATCAGATAAGTTTATTTTTCGTTATTTTTTATCTAGAACACTATGTTTGAATTTTTACTTTAAAAAAAGTTAATTGTTTAGTTTGCATTTTCTGTTCCCAGTATTATTTTCAAATAAAGAATATTTTATCAGCCGATATAAGAAGGGGGTGTGCCTTATTTGGGTTCAGCATGGGCCTTGTTAGGAATACTATGTTCTTAATAAGGCCCAGCAAGACATTTTTTTAAACTTTATTAAACAAAAAGTAATAGTTATTTTCGCTTAACCGAAATAATTGCCATCGAATGTTCTTATGTAACAGTACCTTTTCCGTTATTCTTAAATTTTTCGCTCGATTTTCTAATACCAAAAAAATTGCTTTTTTTTAAGTGGGCCTTATTTGGTCAACTTACCTTATAAGAAAGAGCTACATTAGGCGATTGGAGGGGCCAAAGAAGGTGCAAGCTTCTTTCAAAGCGATATAAATTAATAAAACTTTAGCACAAGGACTTTCTTATAAAATCTCAAATTTAAAATAAAATCAAGTAAAAGATTTCCCATCGCAACAATTATTTTTATTGAATATTGTGGAGGCAGCGAATGTTTCTAAAAGAAGCTATGCTTCGCATAACTTATATTTTATATTGAAATCTGGGGATGGTGGTTCATCGAAACCATCAAACAGTAACAAAATGCAAAAAAAGAAAATTGAGCTGTACTAGTCAGAAAGTTACCCTTTGTACTCGGTGCTTCCCAGAAATTCTAATGAAGTTCAAACTCCACCGTTGATGCTAACATATGCTGTAATGTATGCAGAGTTTTGCTAAACTGTAACCGCAAAACGAAACAAATGAAATTCCAGAAGTTTATTTTAGCTACCTGAACTGCTGCATAAGCTGCAGCGTATCATCATAAAACAGCATTCTTTTACTATTTCTCGAACGATGTGCCGAGGAGAATTTTTATTGTTTTTAAAGGCACTGCTTCCGTTTCATTGGTATTTTGTTTGTATTGCGTTAGTGCTGCTGCAATAGAGAATTTAAAAGAGAATGAGAATAATGAAATTCTTAGAGTTTACAAAATGGTTGTAAATGTACTATCCCTTAATTTTTAAGAGAAAGCAACATATCGAAAAAACAATGCAGTGTTTATAAGAAAATTTAAGTAACCCGCAGGATGATAAAATAACTATGAATAAGCTTGATTCTTATGAAAATATATTTACTTACAAAACGATATATGCCAATAATTATTTCCAAGCAATTCAGCTGCGCCCATTGTAGCCCTACAGAACGTTGGACAAAGTTATTATTCCTTAGTGGTTTTTGCAGAACGCCTTCATAGCATATGGAGGGAAGCTTGGGTAAAGGGGTCGGCCCAGTTGTTAGGGATGTTAGGAATCTTTCGAGCACGGTTGGGATGTCTTCCACCGTTCGTGACTGGTCCATTTATTCGTTTGTCCTTTGTGAATTCTCCCTTAGAGAAAAAGTAGCTGCAGGACCGTTTAGCAAGTTAAGTTAATTTATTTAGGTTTAAGTGTGAACTCTGCCGACTGCTTCCTTTTAAAAGAATTGCATTAGCTGCTCGACCAGTACTCTTTTAAAACGCTAATAGATCCAACCACACACCAGGTAGACTACATATTGGCCCCCAACAGCGAGATTTGGGCAAAACAAGGTTGGTTTTATTAAACTTTAGCTGGAAAAGACCAAGAGAGCTGCGTAAGCAAGCCAAGAGTGCAGGCGCAGCAGACCACTTCCTTTCCAAAATGGCCGTTTCCATTCAAATGACTGCGGGTCAATTCCAGATTTTGCTGGAAAGTTTGCACAATATATATGGCAACCGCTTCAACCGGAATGTCAACACCCAGGCAACTACCTGTTGAGCAAGCAGGATTTGCAGGAGGATGGGGACCCGGGAACAAATTCACAAGATGAGGCAGCTGATCGAAAAGTGCAGAGAGTGTAATGTTCCATTGTACATATTATATATTGACTACGTCAAGGCGTTTGACCTTGTACAATGGAAAGTATTATGGAGTATCCTATTAGAAATGGGGACTCCGGACATTTCGTCTTTCTGATCCAACAATTATGGGAGTCTGGGTCTGCTACAGTGAGAATTAATGACCGAACCTCAGAAAGCTTTAACATGCAAAAGGGAGTTCAACAAGGTTGCATTTTGTCTTCATTATTATTTAATATATTTGGAGAACAAATAGTGACAAAATCTCTAGAAGGCTAGAATGGAGGGATTACCATTGGTGGAGTTAAAATAACGAATCTGAGATATGCGAATGACACAGCGATATTTACTACAACCCCCTAAGGAATGAAAACTTTTTTAGATATCATTGAAACGCAAAGTGAAAAATTAGGGGTGGATCCTAATAAGGTAAAACCAACATTATGATTATAAGAAGAGATGATATAGAACTACGAGGAGATGAATTCGAAAAATTGAAATGGTAGAGCAATACAATTTCTAGGCTCATTTATAAGCAATACGGGAAGCTGTACAAAATTAAACAAAATATGGAAAGATCAGAGCATAACCAACACCACCAAAATCAAACTCGTGAAAACACTCGTATATATTTTCCATCGCTTTATATGCAGCGGAAACCTGGATGTTGAAAAAAAATTGATAAAAATAAAACCTCTGCCTTTGAAATGTGGTGCTGGAGATAGCTGTTAGGGGTTTCATAGACAGAACATCGAACAAATGATTCTGTAATTCAAGAAGTTGACGAAAAATTATACTAATAACTATAATCCAAAGAAGAATCTTGCAATTGTTTGGCTATACATATATCACGAAGGACAGACGATAATCTGGAACAGCTGATGGTCCCAGGAAAGATTGAAGGTAAACGATTGAGAGGCATATCACCTAGAAGATGGTTAGATGAAATCGAAAGACTGACAGATACCAAATTGGAATAAAATACAAGAAACGCTCAGGATAGAAAGCACTGGAAGGATATTATACAAGCTACAAACTAAATACATCGCACAAATCACTATCTTCGGATACGAAGAATACGACAATGGAAAGAGAGATCTTTTGTAACTCGAAATTTAGGACTCCCGAATTAACAACTGTCAAATTGACATTTCAAAAAAATAGTTAGAAAAGTGATACTTTTGTCACAATTTTTCGTTTAAGAATGACGACTTTCGTGATCACTATGAAAAAAAAAGTTATTGGACTGCAACGTCATTGAAAGTGCGGGAATGTTTCTAAACTTAAAAAAAAATGGACGTTCGAAGGTGCCGAGGATACAATGTTATTAATGTGGAGTCATGAGAAGAAACCACAGAGCATACCATAGTTTGCTACTCCAGGAATTTCTATAAATTAAATAAATACTTAATTATGCGGAAGGCCCAGCGGACAAATGCTCGCCTCTTAGATGGCTGGCCCGGGTTCAAATCCCGGCGGATTCTAGAAGGATTTTAAAAATCGTACGCTCTACGCTAATACCTGTGGTAGTCGTTAACTCATACACAAGGGAACTCTACTTCACTTTCGACGGGCAAGGCTGCCTCCTACCCGGCCTAAGGGCAAAAAGGGCTTATAGAATCACTTTGTGGTTAAAACAGGCCACTGGCCTATAATAAGAGAAAAAAAACCAGCCACCGATTCAGGAATTGTTCTTCGGTGTAGCAAAGTTTCGCCAGTGAGCTAAGCAAGATAGGGTGGGTTGTTCGGAAGCGTCACTGGTTCAAGACGGTTGATACCAAAAGACGTACAGCTGTCAATCTAAATCCCTAAATCACAAACGAAGATATTGGAGAAGCATAAGAAAAATGGCGACTGTTACACTAACATAAATGCAAATAAGATTACAAAAAGTATAAATCTATGGTTTTTTACATTTTAATGTGTGCGATGTAATTTTAATCTAAGTTTTTATTTCGGTGTAATTGTTGCGAATGTGACGTTGGTTTTATTCTAAGTTTTATATTAATTTTATCAATTGTAAATGTGAGCTTATTTATATATGTACGTAGGTAAGTTTCAACTCGAATAAATTGAGTAAAGAGCAACTGGTCGTACGGTTTGATTGCAATGTTCCTCAATACCACGTTCTTATAACCACTAGCGAAAATGGGCGAAATCGGGGTACGAGAGCTAAAATTCGAATATTTGATTGTCAGAGACCGAAATTCGCGTAATAGGCCTTTGCGTCCGAATTTCTGTACTACATTGCAATTCGTGTAATAACCGTCAAGGAGCAACGACAAAGCTTCAGTGCTCCGTCGCAAATAACACTATCGAGAAAAAATATTTGTTAAATGTGTAATTGCGACCAAATCGTCAAATCTGACAGCTACTATAAAAATACTAATGTCTTAGGGCGTCACAACTAACTCGGCATGCTTGAGGTACACAGTAAGTAAAGCTGCCGCCAATTTATTCTTCAAAGATATGGTTAGAATCGTGACTGCAAACTGTAAGTAAAGCACTACGATAAGGTATAGTATCTACAAGAGATATATTTTATAGGTCTGCCTTTTCGCTGGCCCCAGAACAGCTAGGCCACGAAGGAAATTTCAGATGAGGTACCTGGAGATGCCCAAGCCTTGATAATTGTGTAGAAGTGACAGAAGCCGTGGATAAACTGCCCAAGCGGCATTTTTGGATTCTGCTGGCGTTTTTCCAGTTGGTGAAGTGCAATCGCACGACAAAAAGAACTTAAACACTGTAGAGAGTGGCATTTTTTTCAGCGTAGCTGGGCAGAACACCAAAAATCGCTTAAAAATCTGTCCTACAGGTGTTTCATGTGGTGGCCACAAAGCTCAAAAGAAGATAATGCTAAACGGAGTAATAAGAGGCCTAAAATATTACCAAAAGCAGATTGACCTGCCGCGGTTGGTGAGCGGCCAGAGATAAGTTTTGCTTTTGAAATATTTGCTAATCCTGTCTTAACCAGATGAACTATAACTGGACACAATACATGGGTTCTGGAATAAACTTTTCACGGCAATGAAGGATTTTAAATACACATATAAGCGATTTCCCCGAAAGACCCAACACACAGTAGAAGCAATCTATCAATCAATATCGCCAAGATGGCTACGGGAAACGCCCTCTCTGTACAAATAATCTGTTCCAAAAATTATCAAAATGTTCGTAGCCCCAAGTATTTTGGAAAATCCATACAGAAATGGATCAGAAGGATGGGCAACCGAGTACACACCAATGAATAACTAAAAACCCGAGACAATTCCTTAACTTAATTTTAACTAAAGCATGTTTTACAAGTAACAGGTTGTTGAACACCACATTACATTGACCTGCATACCATACACACCGCCAGGTTCAAGTAGTGCTACGTTAGTGCCAATGCGTAAACGCTGACTATAATAGTACCAAAAGTGTTAATATTGGCGTCGGCACGCTGGCCAATCGTAAAAGGGGTGTATGTAGCGCCCTCTTCCCGGCGTTGGGAGCAATTATTGTTATTAATGGTTTGCGCTTGACGAATGTTCAGCGGATGTAGAAAGAAAGTAACCCATTTCTTCGTCCACCCGTTGTGCATTGTTAATCCTCAGAGGCGGCGTGGCCCCAGGATCTTTTTATAGGTTAAATTATTTCAATTTGGTGTAAGTGGGGACTGTCTTCGGTTAAACATTTTAACTTGCCTAGCTGTTCAACGAGGACGCTCTTAACACACAAGTAGAACTAAGCACCCACCAGGTATAGTAGGCGTAGAGGTATTTGGTTAAACCGTCTTAAAACCGTAAGCAGTAATTCTATGTAAAAGGTGTACTGTAGGTAATATACCAGGATTGGCTTCTAAAATTTTATTTGAAAAGAGAAAACTGTAATTTGTTTAAAGTAAAAGTTAACACAGTATAAGATATCTTCTATATCTCCACCACTTTATTGTGATACGTCTTCATTGGTGACTTCTTCATCATCGCTCCAGGGTCTCCACATTTTAAACCCCGATCCGTTTCGCTCAAAAGTTTGAAAAGAACTACTGCCAGGTTGTTGTTCTGGGAATAAATACATAAATATAAATTAAACGCCATTTATGTAAAATGTTTACGCCAGATACCGTTTATTGATTTGCATTCTCTAAATACAATTACAGCTGAAAATGAGTTAAAATGTTGACTCAGTCCGGCTCGTTTAGATGAGTTGCTTGTAATGCGCTTATCTTCAGGTACCATCTTAAGATGGGGTAACCAAATAGCTCGTCTCCAACTATAGATTATAACTGGCTCTGGAGTACAAAAGGTATTTTAAGATTATCCGACATAATAATTTTCATCGTTTGCTTGCTTGACGCCACTTTGAGAGCGATCCCGTTTGCCGAATTGGCTGATATTGGTGTCAATCGTCTCAGGGCGACGCAAGTAAGCAAGTAGTAGGGTTTTCAAATTTTTATAAGTGACTTTTTTATGTGGATTTTTTTGTTGATAGCTAACCTCAAAATTAACTCGACACACAAAATGGATCACTCTTGTACAAATTGCATTTAATGAATTATTTCGCGCCCAATTTGGGTGCAGAACGCTAGTGCAATAATATTTTCATTAGGTAACGATAAGCTTTACATGTAAACTTACCTTCAATGTGGAGAGCGAGAGTACAATTGCAGATTGCACTATTTGAATCAATTAAAAGCTATTTTCCAATAAAGCACTTTCGACTGAGTGTTGTACTTAATACACGCGTCGTGCCAGCAGCCCTGCGAAACAGATAGCAACGTAAATAAAAGTTTGCAGAGGGAAGAAATTGGTTGATAGACGCAGCCTTGCGAAAAGACACTGCAAATATTTCCATAAATAGGGTCGTTACGCAAGAGCACTACTTTAAAAGCAATTTATTTTTTGACTTCACGAACTCTCCGGTACGGAACCGTTTATCGCCGTATTTGTACGTTTTACTGGATAGTTTTCGGCCTTTATTTAATATTTGAGTAATTTTCAAGCCATTGCATTGCATAATGTGCAAATAATTTCCAGTGCTTTCACATGTACGTGACAGGGTCCTCCAGTCTTCAGTAATCAACGAGTGTGTGCTTATCTGAAACCGCAGTTAACCACTTCTGTGTTTCTCGCTTCAGCAAAAATCGTGTAACTTGTTGAATTACTTTGCTGAAGTATTAATATGAACTATGAGGCTGCTCCAAATGTAATCAGGATTATGTCTTTAAAGAAACCAAACGCATTTTATGTTAGTACACTGTTATCTACGAAGAGAACATTGGAATTGTGAAAAGGCTCATTTCACAAAACAGGTTTGTAAAAGTAGGAGAAATTACGTATAAAATTGTTCAAGCTATCGACGGGGAACATAATATTGCTTGTAATAATTTGAACTTTCACAAAGCTAACGTTTCTATAAGGTGGGCTTTTAGGCAATTAACCTCTGAACTTTAACAAAGTTGAAGCTTCTATATCGATACGAAAGGTGAGAAAGGGCTCCCTTTCAGACTGTACAATAATTGGCGATGAAATTGTATTCTATCGCTTGGAATGACCATCTTGACTGTTTTGGTGATAGAAAGCAGTAATTGTAGCATATTACATAACGAAGAGCAGGATCGCTTTTAGTGGTCGTGTGGCCTCTGTGAACATTCTTCCGTATCAGTGGGTTAAGCCCCTACCTGGGCCGCAGTCGACGATGGGTTCTAAAACTGCATTAGTGCGGTTGTGTCAGGCTCTCGACCTATGTTAATCCAATTTTTTTTCATCCTAAAGACTACCGTTGCTCTCCGGAACCGCTTACGCATTACTTCAGGAGGCGCGGACGTCACTTAAATCTAAACCTTAACTAAGTGAAAATCCAGACAGCCAGTGCCGGGAGTCGAACTCTCGCCCCCTGCGGCACGAGTAATCCGTCTTTTCACTGTGACCCTGGCTGCAGCGGCGATCGCCACTCGCCTACCGAGATCCCATGTTAATCTAGTCTAATCAGAGTACAATAACAAGTTTGATCTTTATGAATAAAACAAATAATTACAAAGCAGAAATCCCCTCTTAAGAGCAATGTGTGTTGCCTATCCCAAGAGTCACAGGCGTATAGTAAATACCACCAAAGCGTATTCTCTGCCTGTGAAAAGCTTTGCTTTAGAAATCTAATAGAAGAAAAGCAATCCATACGTCAAAAAAATGCTGCAGGTTTAAGGCAAGCAGAAATCGTTATCAGAGCAAGCAGAAGCAGCGAGCTAAAAGCTCGCCTTTAACGAACGCTAAGTGCTCGCCCGTCAAAGAATTTCTTGCAAATAAATAAGCAGTGCCGAAATCAATATTTAAAAAAGTCCTTTGCGCGAGCAAAATTACTATTGCCAGCCTCTTAAGGCATTCCCTTTGATGAAACCACCCGACTTTGTCCCGTCGATATTTACCGAACTCTATTTCATAACATAATGCTATCGTCTGCGCCATTCCCCCTGTATATAATAATCTAATTTAGAACTTCTAAAATTTCCTTAGGAGTTGTTACCTGAATTTTTTATTCAGGCCGCAAACCAGCGCTTACGCCCGCTCCAAATTTAAACGCGCCGCAAATTTTTACGAGTTGTGGGAATTTTAAATATCGGGAGCGGTTGCCAGTCTGCAGGTTCTTAACAATTTTGTTTTATGCGGATCGTAACCGCGGCGGAATTCCATAAAAGCTTCCGCCTCACGCATATTGGCTCTGCATCTGTTCAGTTAATGCAGCGATGTTTGTGCAGTTCCTGCATTTAATCGCCGTTAACATGAGCGGCTCGTGAGAAAGCCTGTCAGTGAAGTCAGAAGTTTTGAGATTGTGTGTCTTGTAAACATCCTTAATGACATGAAAACAGAATATACCGTACAACTGTTTGCTAATGAACTAATGTTGTGTAAGTAATTCTTGTTTCAGCCATGTATTTTATTTGCGAACCGGGGTAATGAGCGCGCTACATGTATGGCAGCCAGCTGCGATTTTTCCACATTTATGGTACGTTTGCCAATTTTTTCACTACTCTTTTGTATAACTCCGGTGGAAACATGAAATTGATTCTAATTAATTTGGTTAATTTTCGAGTTTGACATTTCCGCAAAATGGTATACTACAAATACAACAGACTAAAGCCGTTAGCCAGTGGAAAAAATTAATAAAACATCACAAAACCTATAATGAGTCTAGAGTGCTACGGGTTTCACTTGGGTTGCCTGAGTGTGTTTAGAGTAGCATTTCAATATACGGCTGAAATGTGCATATATTTATGTTCTTTACTGATTTTTCTTGTATTCATAATTACATTTAGCTAGTTTTAAGCGCTCGTCAATGTGTTTGTGGATACCGTGCCAATATGCGCATGCACATACCGGACGTGGCCGGTTTCTGTAAAAACAGCACCTCACGTGGTTTGTATTTTTTAAGCTAGAGTGTGCTTGTCCGCGGGCACAAGAGTGTCGCTACGCGAGCTAATTTTTAGATGTTCAACCGCGCCTCAAGTGAACGTGAGCGTTCCTGCATCTCCAGAGAGAAGTTTTGAAAAAACCGATGAGATTTAGGGAGGGTCAAAGACTTACAGACAGTGCAGCATTGGAGCAAAAAGCCAAAAGAGGAAGCGACGAAGGTATCGCTGTGAGAATCTATGATGGCCAAGTTGCGGATTGCGCAATTGGCTTTAGTTGGTCACCACTGCAGGTGGGTGACTTAATATTATATTTGGTCACTCAGGAGCAGCTATCGAAGCAGTTCAAGTGAGTCAGGGAGCGCCAACGGGCTTATGCGTTCGCATTCTTATGTTAGATGTTCGCTGTGCCTCAAAATATTCGCAGTAGACTTCTACCAAAGACATATGACGCAGATATCTGCGAGTGATTTAATGGTCTGGTTCCGTGTGCACTGCGCTTGAATATCTACGTAGTCGAAAGATGTTGGCTAGTTAGGTTTAGTATAAATGCGTAAGTGAGTGGATGGCCCAGTGAGAAAATGCTCGACTCTCAAGCGACCGGTCAGAGTTTAATTCCCGGTGACTTTAGAAGGATTTTAAAAATCGTACGTTTTCCAGCTACCACGCTAGCACCTGTGGTAGTCGCTAATCCCTAGCAAAGAAACTCTTGTTCCATTTCGACTGGTAAGGCTAACCACCTACTCAAGTTGCGAGCTAAGAGGGCTCATAGAACCACGACTTTGTGGAACTAAACAGGCCACTGGTCTAACATAAGAGGAAGAAAAAAATTAATGCGTAGTAGAAACAGCTTTTTCAGCGTTTTCTTGCTGCGTAGTAGAAACAATTTTTTGACACGTGATTTAATATTACTGTTTATAAATGTGTGGTAGAAATAACCACCTGCTTCACGATCTAGTATTTAACTCTGGTATTATTTAGCATTGTTTTTTAATAGCAAATAAATTTGATGGTTGTTTGTTGGTGGGTAAACAAATTTTTTTAGATTAACACGCATCCGGGTAAACTTCTGAGTTTATTTTTTATTAACCACAAACTGAAGTAGATGATAGATATCTCATTGCTATTGAGTTAGCCTGCAATAACAGATAACGAAACCTAGTTGTTAATTATGGAAACTTACTGGTATTGATGAAAAAACGGCACGGAGAGTGGAAACATTACTTATATTGCAGATTTATTTCAGGATAATCATCAAAAGAAACGTGACATGCAAATGGAACATACAGGTCCGGGCGCGCGTGTGCCAATACAAAGAACAAAATAAAAATGGGTTTATGAAAAGTAGTAACTCTCGCCTGGAACATATAACCTACAGGTGAAATTTTCGAGATTCCATGCTAGATTAAAATATCTGATTCGTTATATGATTTATTTAATCATATACGTGATTATGGTGAGACACCACATAACTGATTAATTTCTATTTTTGTTATTGTCTTAAAAAATCGAAAGTCGAACACTACTCTTTTCTATACAGATTGGTGGCGGCTAGTGCAAACATGGTACGTTCAACACAATTGCTTTACTGCACTATAATGGACCTTGAGATTGATATAAAATTCAGTGCATTGTATTGGTAGAAGACATAGAACGATTTTCAAAAGCTACAGCAGACAAATTCTATGTTGCACGTGATCGACTCCATTGTAACACAATCAAATAATTCTAACAAAAGCGCAATAATGCGACAGCTGATTTACAGTACATCAAGGTGCCTGCCGGGAAAACTAAATTGTCATGCATATCCCTATGTTCGCACCAGCCACCACCAGTCTGTATATTCTTCCATCCCAGTTTTACAGTTTGTTGTTACTTCCCAGGTTTGTTTTTGGGTGCTATAGAGGTAACTTTCAATTCTTGTAATGAGTCGTTTGGTAGGCCTTCTGTCGGGACATTGCTTTACTTGTTTACCTAGCTGCCTTAGTTTAGCTAGCTTAGCTTTAAACTCTTACTTCACCTTAGTTCGTGGATAGAAAATCTGAATATTTTCCAAAAGAGAAATCTGCACTTTCAGTATTCTAAACTGCAACTAACTTTAAAAACATGTACAAGAACAGCCAACTTAATCATAAAAATAAATTAAACTTTAAAACACACACATAAAACCATAAAGAAATTAGGATTAATAAATGGCCATTCTCAAACACCTTAGTTTAGGATACAAATAAATCATAAACGATGTTAAAACAATTGTCTTTAGTACGCCAACGCTAAACTGCAAGAAAGTTTATGTCGTGATTTAGTCCATTAAAACACGGCTTCTCAATTGACATACGTATTTAATTGTGTATTAACCGCATTCCCTTAAGCTTCCACTTTATTTTGTAAGTCGGTTACACACATGCGACTTGAACTGAGCCCGCTGGCTACTGATTGCGTTCTCCGCGATCACGAAAGATTTCGTTTCGCTACACCAGTGTTTCACACTGAACCGGACCGCATTCGCGTACTTTAAACTATGATAAATTGCAATGATTATATATAACTAAGAATAGAAAGACGTGAAAAATCAAAGTGGCTATGTACGTAAATAATAATCAATCGAGGCAAGGCGACCCTATTCCCGTTTCAGTCACGTTGAGAAAATTTCGTAATAGTTAGTTTACTTAATTCTTTAATATATCTACGCATATATTATCTTTTGTATGATTCTTTCTCTCATTTATCTCTTCGACTTTTTAGTTGATCATACTGTTTTTCTTTGAAACAAAAATATAAGAAAAGTGTAACAATTAGAAGAAAATTGTGGAAGAAAATAAATAAACGCAAGATCGGTTGACAAGAAGGCAAGAAAATTATTGTAATAATGATAAAGAGCAGTGTGCTATAATTAGAAGAAAGGAGAGTAGGAAATAGGCTAATGGCCTTTACCTCTGTATAGCCATTGAACTAACCAAGATATTGTCTAATGTAGTAAAGTGATGTATTCAAGTAAATAGGTTTATGCAAGGAGTTCAAAAGATAATCTTTAGATATCTGCTGGTGTGGAATCATAATTCAATCATCAACACTGTTCGGAATAGTACATCAAGTACAGTTCCTGCCAGAGAATTTATCAAGCTTTCTTTGCTCAACACGATAGTGTAACGACGAGATGACTCCTGCCAAAAATATTAACATTGGAACAATGACTTACAGTGTAAAACATAGAATTGTGTTGTAATATTTACTTTTGTGTTCTTGAGGCGGTTTGAAAATATTCTATTATTTTATTTGTATTCGTATAATTATGGGCTTTCGACTAAACCAACCACTATGATACGTTCTAAATTTAGCACAGAATCGGAACGAGTCCAAAGCCAATTTACAGACGGAGGGCTGTTTTTAAGATCGGGTGGCGTTTTAGCAGGTAGTTTTAAATTATCGACGGGCATTTTGCGGGAATTAGCCGAGAATTACATTATGGGAATATTGTGAGGCCCCGGGCGACTGGGGGTGGCATTTTTAGAATGCGAGGGTTCTTATTTTTTTTTGGCAGTCTGTAGGCGAGGTCGCACGCTTGTGAACGTGAAGAAAGTTAATCCGCGGCAGTGTCATTCCACTGCGATTATATGTGTTCTCGAAGTGTTTGAATTGTATAAGTTATATAGAGTATAACGATAAGGTCTGTAAAAGGAATGATAGTGCTTGCGTAGAAAATGTCGTTAATGAACAGCGGAGTCTGACATTCGTTATTGTTCGCAGTGAGGCTGATTGTAGAAGCTTTATTAATTGCGTCCTTGTTTATTGTTATCGTTGGCCAGGGGTCAACTAGTTGCAGAGAGCGCTCTCGTACCTGGATCAGTGGCCATTTGGCGAGATGGCGCACGATCTTTGACCTGATAAGCATCTTGCTTATCAGTGATCCCAGTTACCGCGACCGGGTGGCTTCGGAAGCCCGTCTCCCAAAGATGCGTTGTACCTGTGCCTTTTACGGTCTATGCGGCCACCGTAATTGTGGGTTACATTGACAGGGGTTGGACCCATTGATGCAGTTAACGTTCGGTTAATGCGTACTAGATGCGGTAAACATCTGTGTTTTTAGGATTATTACAGGTATATCATCGAAAGTACACCGAAGAATATACCTGATGATGCCTTCTTCAAGATACGACGTGGGAACGAAGCGGGGGGCATAACAACTCCTGTAAGTATTATGTAATGAACGCATTACTGCTAAAAGCTGAATATTTGTTGTTTTGCTTGCATGACTGATTGTGAAATTGGCTGAGCTTGTGTTCGCGTCGGGCGTGTGTGACCACCTGCTATATGAAAGGACTCGCTGTTCGCCTTGCACCCTCCAGTATTATGTTTCTGATTTACATCCCCAGACCACAGGGTCGCTATGGAATTTCGGGTAAGTCGTCAGTTCTTGAAAATTTATACATGTGAACCGATCTGAATCCAGGAAAAAATAAATTAGCCGGGGGCACCGAAAAGATGCGCCTACAATTAATTATTTTGAATTCACAAATTGTTTTTATTAACAAAAGTAGGTCTTTTCTTGATAATGAATAATTTTTTGTAAAACAACTTTCAATAAATATTTTAAAAGCGTCACTGTTTATTCAGCTCTCTTTGTAGTAGGCAATGTCAAACGGAATATTTAAATAATACTCGTATTTTTGAATCTGAAGTATTAGAAGAATATACACATAGATAGAACGTTAACCGGAGCTCTTCATATTAAGACAGTGAAAAAATGTAAGTTTAAAACTGAGTTGACCCTGGTCAACCATTTCCATCATAACTAGGCCATGTTTCTCAGAACGACTGGGCAATTCTGACTTCAAAATCTGGATTCCAGCATCTATTTATGCTCCCGTAACATAACAAACGATAAAATGCTGAAAACGGCGGGAGTTATTAATGATGAGAGGGAAGGCTGACACGTGCTCCATGCAACGCGACATGCAAAAGGACTAGGGACGAAAGGGAAATAATGGGAATAGAGATGAACTCGTCTGATCGAAAACGCGAATGAAAGTTTCTAAACATCATTATCCGGCGAGATTGAAGCTTCACTGCGAAATAAAGGCGCCGCTGGAGCTCCTATTTAAATGAGAAGTTGGATTGTTGGAGACCGCTTTGTTAAAATTTACTCCTCACGAGCACGAGGTGTTTTCTTCCCAATTACAGTTAAATTCGGATGCTGCGGTGCGCCAGCACATTCTCAATAGCTGCCGTGATCGTTACGCGAATGTTGGTACTCAACCCTTTATTCTGGCCAATTTAGCATTTTTATGCTGTTTGTTATTAATGACTTTTGTATTTTGTTCTTATTTGGTTGTTTGTTGGAATTGTAAGAGCACTTAATGACTAGCTGGTCAGGATCACTGTTATGGATTTTTCTATATATTTGAAATCTCCAATTTTTGTAGATTAAATATGCATTTTTATTCACATATATTCAATATAGAATAGTATAACCAATCGCTTCTGCATTTTATTTTTATATATTTTATGTAGACAAGTACATAAATCTATTTTAAATTTAGAGAATAATTGTGGTTCTGCATTAAAAAATATTTAATATAATTTCATATAATAATTCAAGCCTCTGAGAATATGCAGTTAAAATTAGAACCTTTAAACTGTAATACTGATTTAAGGCCTGATCTACACTTGTGGCGTTTGTGCTTCTACAATTTAAATTTAAACATAATTAATATGTTAGAAGTTGAACGCCACCATTATACATTGCAATGAAAGTTTGGCCGCCAGCTGATAAGAGCAAAGGTCCAACGGTGCGCGAGTCCACGACCAAGTAACCACGGCACATCCCCACCTGAATTACCCAAGGAGAATATCCAAGTGGAAAGGGTATAAAAAGACGATGCCCGGCCAGTCTAAGGGATTTCAGTCCAGTTCCACCCGGAGAAGCAACTAGTCCTAAGCCCAGGAGGGCTTTTCTACTATAGTCGACTCAAGAATGTTGAAGTCCTTTGGTCACACTACACGCAATGGGCATAATGTTGAGAGACTAGTGATATAGAAAAAACAGTATAGTAGACGTCTTTGCGGGAAATCGCCAAAGTGATCGAGCGATGTTGCAAAATAATTGCTGAACATCAACCCAGAAACAGGAACTTGGTGGGATTTTTATAGGAATCCATGGAAGGAAGCAGTACATTATGTACAGCGAAGCTGATTTCACAAGTTTGCACTATAATATCACAACACTTCTGTAAAGAATTTATGGTAGCCAATCCAACTAGTTTCCATAATTTCATGTGTTAAGAGTTACATGTTGCATTACTTTAGAAAAATTAGAAGCCGGTTATAAGTTTTGAAAGTAATTTTATCATACAGTCAAACTATATTGTATGTTCTTTAAAGGCGTTGAACGTTTTTAACGAAAGAATTAAATTTGGCAAATTTAAATTTATTATCAAAATCTTAGGAGTCAAAGTTAAGCTCAGTAACTGTTATTTTCGTGAATGAATAAAGTAACTACATAATTTTTCCCCAAGCCTATCCATTATTTATTTTTTACTAAATTTACAACATTAAATTGTGAACATGACATTTTTTTCTGAAGTAATAAGGGTGACTACGTTTGGAAACTGGTGTAATTTAATTGTCTTTATGCTGAGAAAAGTTACCAAAACTCACGGCGCAGTTACCCAAATTCAATTTGTTCATACCTGAATCGTTAGATATCGATATTTACTAACGGATGCCTGATCCACTAATAGTAATGAACATCATATCAAGATATAACGTACGCCAGTTTGGAGTGTTGTGTGGAATAGCATCAAAATTCAAAACTCATTCAAATTGGAGATCTTAAGATAACATTCATAATAATATAGGCAAACGAACTCCAATTGAATGATAAAACTGTAACAGCAAAGGCTAACGAGAAAACAATCCTTAGCAATTTAACCTGGTTGTGACGTCACATTGAACGATAAGAAAATCCCTAGCAGATGTTCGCTCATGGTGGAATTCCACAGAGAACCAATAGTGATAGCCTAGCAATAGCTCGTCAATTCGCTTAATGCGTACTGCACTTTCAATGGGGATGCGTTCAAAACTTAGGTCTACAAAAGCACTAAATTCTTAACCAAAGCGTTGCTATGCAGGCTATTTGCGGGACGATTGATTGCTAGACGGTTCCTCAAACATCTGACCAGAAGTAGAAAAGAAGGGCGACTGCACCACAACGAGACGGGAAACGGAATTTCAGATCTGTAAGCTGTACCTTATGAACTATAAATTGGACGATTTTCAAATTGCTTCGAAGAGTTGCTAATGCTCCAAAAATGGATGCACACCATACGAAACGATAACATTTAAAGCTGGTGCACGCTGTTTGATTGACGTTAACTGCCCCAGCGCTAACTTGAGTCCAGCAGAAGCAGAAGCAGAAGCAGTGTCAATTCTTAACCCGACCTAACAGCTTCTCATCATAAAATTATTTCAGAAATTTAAATTTTTGAAATGTATTTATAGACATCCTTTATTAAAAAAAAGTTCAGTTTGCAGTTTTATCAGAACTTTTAACAAACTATAAAAAATGAACAGAAACGACAGAACTAGAAAGTATATGAAACCAGTTGCATGATGTAAATGGCTTGTGCAAGAACGTTAGAGAAGAAGAATGGAGTAATTTTAACAGAATCACTACCGAATTTTTAGTAGGTACCAATTTTGACCTTACATTTTAGACACAGTTAGAGTCCCCTCACTTCTGCCCTCGAACCCATCCGATGATCGGCTGCCCCTCTCGAAGACCTTTCGAATCACTTTCTCTAAAGCTGGGAGCCTTAATGTAGGACTCCGCTGCACCACACGTGCGTTGTTTGCTTATACACTTGTACACGAACTTATAACACTGGTTGGACCTCCGTAGAATAACATTCAAATACCATAGTTTCCACTGGCCCAAATAACATAGAAATAACTTATCTTTGGGACAGCTTTGCAAAACACAACCAAACCTCTTGAAGACATTACCCCAATTGTTTTGTATACAGGTTATGTTTTTGTGGTATGAAATGCCAAGCTTGCTCTGATTTTAATTTGTTTTTAAGCAAGAATAAAGTTATTCTAAAAAGTCATTCTATTAATTATTTTTATAATAAATATCTGTTTTGTTAGTTATGTTATTAATTACTAGTAATTATTATTTGAAGTATACAGCTACTGAAATGTGTTCATAACATATATTAGCAAATTCACCTTCCCGGATGCATTAAAAATATCCACTGTCGTACCAATACACAAAAAGGAGATATATCCGATGTCTACAATTATAGACCTATATCACTTCTTCCAGGTTTTTCATAAAACAACAAAATGTTGAACAATCAAATACTAATCTCAGTTTGGTTTCAGGATAAATCTATCGATGAGTGATGCCCTGATAGCTTTCACTGCCAAATAACGGACACCTTCAAACACGGGCAGATCTCCTTAGCAACGTGCATTGCCCTTACAAAGGTCTTTGATTGTGTTTGCGGCGTGCTTCTAGTGGACAAGCAATTCGATTACAATTGTGTCCCAAACAGTTGCAACTTAATAACAACATATCCGTACAACGGAAAACTCGCTATTTTTAATAGACATTAATCTGAGTCGTAAATTATCAAATACGGTGCCCCACAGGGATCTATTTAGGGTTTTCTCCTATTTTTAATATTTATAAATGACCTTCCACCTCAAGGCGACGTATAAATTCAAATGAAACAGTAAATATTTTGTTTAAAAACATTACCGATGGATAGAGATGAACTAAGCACTAAATCTCTTACTTTGGAAGTTGATAAAGCGTTATGATGAAATATACAGATGTAGACGGTGACAATAAAGCAATAAAGTTGTGCAAGCATATATTTTTTATTAGAAGTCTAGGCAGCTTTGGGTTAACGGAAGTATTGAGAATTGTTTACCTTGTTCTAATACACCCGATTCTTTCATACGAACTAATAGTGTGGGGTCACTCTGTCTCTATGCACAGGGTCTTCAGGCTTCAAAGACCCATAGTTAAATGTTTTGTGGCTTTAAGTATTCTTACTTTATCTGCCTGGTTGATTGATATTAAAGCTAATCTGCCGGATCTAATTATTCAGGTTCTTGATCACGACACTAGACACAAATTGTACTTATGCTCCAACTCCATAAGGTTGTATAAATATCAAATAGGAACCAAATATTACGATATACAACGTTTTAAAATATTTGAAATAATACGACCTCTCCCTTCAAAACAATTCAAAACTCTTGTAAAACAAGAAGTCCTTCTATTCGCTTGAACAGTTCTTAACCTACAATAATTACAGCGAAGTAAAGTAGTAATGATTTTAATTTGCTTCTCTACGTTTGTTTTTGTTTTAATTTACTTGATTTTTAGATGTATCAAGGAAATTCTTTTTTACATGTGTCAAACGCCAATGAACACCATGACTATCGGTATGACTAATGCAATGGTAAGCATGCTTACGTAACATTCATAGTTTAGCGCATAAGGTGTTTGCCTACAAATCCAATTATCTTTGGGAGCGCACGTTCGAATGCTATCGACTGCGATGTTTTTTGCAGAATAATGTAATTTGCATTACTAAGTGTTTTCTTTTACTCTTTCAGTAGTACTAGAAACATTAACATATTTGCATCTAGTCGGTACATAACTTTAAACAGTCCTCAACCGGTATTCGATCTAGCAAAGCTTAATTTTGCTTGCATTTAAACAACAATACAAAGGCACCAAAGTAACTGTCTTTAATTCGCAAATGTTCTGCTGCATATAAAACGTCGTCGCGATTCGATACATATAAATCTGGCTATATATACAGAATATTTTTCGTATGTATTTATTTATTCATTAATCAGATTTATTTATGGTAGCGAAATCTTCACACAGCGTGAAATAAACGCTTATTGCTCAGACTAAAAACATACTCTGTATTACATTACATTAAGTTTACGGCTCAGCACTGCTGTGCAACGGATTGACCTAACTTACGTTCTACGTCACTGATCTTGTATCACACAATGTACGGAACTTTCTCAAAAATGTGGCGGGGAAATCATTTAGTTGCACACTTGCTGAATCGGCTCACAGCGTCACGGTAACAAATGGCGAAACCCTAGGTGGTGCCGCAATTGCGTACTTGCTTAGTACACGGTTATTTGGCACGATGACTGGCTCGACACAAACACTTCCATAAATTCTATTTACTGTGCGGCTTCAAGCCGTCTTTATTTAGCTCGCTGTAGGCGAAATTCACTTTGAGCCATCAGGGATGTGCGCCTTGAGGCTTGATGCGCCCACGACTAAATTTAGCTTTTCCGTATCTCTCTTGATTCCATTGAATCGATGAACACACAGTTGAGCGATTCATTCACTAAAACAGGACCGTACTGGCGCACTTTTATATACACTAATTCTTTATATTGGTTAAGCCTAATTAACAATGAAAGAACATGCAAGCACAACCCGGCTATTTTAATTATTAAAATAAGCAAGTTACATAATTTTCGTTTCAAGTTGAAAAGCATCGATATATCAATATCAATGTTTCTAATTGCGACATTGACTTAGATATGAAATTGTAATCAGAGCAAGTTTTAACTTTATAATAACAATGTAAGATCGATCTAAACAAGAACAATTGGGGAGCCCAGCTTGTGTGTTTTCTCACAAAAATTAAAAGTTAATAAATACCCATTTTTCTAATTAAAAAAGTGTTTCAACTTAGTACAGTGTCTTTGATAGGCTGTAGATGTTTTTGAATTAATTCCTGGCACCTCTGCAGAAAGTAAAAGTATTCAACTGTGTTTCGAGTGTAGCTGGTGCTTTTCGGTGACTGATTTGGAGGTCCTGGAGAAATTAGTTTGAGATCTGGAAGCTTGAAGTAGACGGCGACTTTTGGTGAAAGCAGCGGAGTCATAGGTGTGGGACAAAAAACCTAAGTGGAAAGCAAAGAGGGGTCAAAGAGCTGCAGACGGATGGCGAGGCATTGGCTGCTTGTACGGCACGAGCCCATTTCGTAGCGGGACTTGCTGTGGGGCATACTTAGGCTCAAATATTCATTGCAGAAGCCAAAACAAGGTCAGAAATTTGTTTATCCAGGGAGAAAAACAGAGAATTATTTCTGCCGTCTTTTTTGTGCATATCCGTCATGAATTCGACCTGCATTGGTGATTTTTTTGTGATACAAAGTTTATCAGTTTAACCTGTAGAATATACATATTGGTGGCGGCATATGCAAACTTGAGAACATAATACATGCCAATTGACTTTTCACGGCAGGCACCTTGATATAGTGTACTGTCAAGTAGTTGCCACATTATGACAGTATTTGTACTACTTTTACTGTTACATTTGCTTCAAGACTTAACTTGCACTGGTTTTCTTACTCTATTCTACTCTTTTTTATAAGCAACTACCTAAATTACGCAGTTTTGTTAATATAGAGAAATATTCTACATTTAAAAAGTCAAGGTATATTGTAGCGTAATAGGGAAATTGCATTACATGTTCACATATTACTGGCCGCCACCAATCTGTATAGTATTGTTTTGTTGATAAGAATTAATGATGCAAATTAAATGCCACAGTTTGTTAGGAACACTTTTAAGAACTCGATTTCGCTGTACGCAAATTTAATACATAACCTGAAATTGCAAATAATTCCACCTAAAAATAAAAAATATGTAGGTTTTGGCTGCTTCGCATACGCTGGCGTATTTGGAGCGGATAAATTTCGCCAGGAAGGATTTAAAACGTCCGAAGCATCGGTGTCGTACACAAGTTGGCGTCAAATTTTAATTGGTATGAGTCATAATCTGGTTTCGGGGTTAAACCGCTTGTTGAAAGCATTACACCGCGATTTAATTGGTGTCAAAATAATCGCGCCCGTTTTTGACGTGGGGGCGAACGCTCCTATTTTGGTTGTTGTATTTAAAGATATCTGCATCGCACATACACGTACTCAATAACACACTTATAATTAAACGCCTTAGCATATTCCACATATTTGCCGACCGGCAGGTGGTCCTATACCGCTGCGGACTTATTGGATTCATGTACAGGGTGTTTATTTAGGAGGCTGAGGTGTTTCTCAGCATACAGGCAACTTACCTACTCCTGTTTTCAGCAAATGCGATTGCTATAGAAGTGGCAAAAATGGTAAAAATTAAAAAGACACAAAGAATAAATGTCTCATTTGTGTTCTGACACCCATGTTTCATCTACTACCGAAAAGGTTCACCAGTAATAGCTTAGATCATGCTTAGAGTGATATGGAGTGTTATACCGTATATGATTCTATTGTTATAAGAAAAATTGTGGCTTTTCAGAGAACGTTGAAGCAAAATACTGGTTTTACGAAATATGGTTGACTTAAATCCTCTTATTTTGGACTCACAAATCTGAAGATAAGCTATGTCCAAATATTTCAGGGACTTTATTTTAATTTAATTGAAATGAGTTATTATGAATTATTTAATCTCAAGGTTTTATCACGTTATATTCTAATCTTTGTCCACAGCTTGAGCATGTACTTGTAACAAAATTAATTGTTCTACTCTTAATCTCGTTGGGTTACTGCAGAATTTAATTCGAGTATACATAATAAAAACTCCTAACACTTTAATATGAGGCAATTGATATTTATTTATTATAAATCTGTATTTTCGGTATTAATAAGCTTTATCAAAATATTGTTAGGAGAAATTTCACGTAATTAATACTGCATGTTAACATTAAACTAGTTTTAATGATGCTATAATGAAAGTTTCCTGTTATATCGTTTATTAAACCTTTCTCTTGAACGCTATTAACGTTATTAAATTTGCTTGTCTTTAAATTGATTGATATTCGTAAATTGATTAAAATTTTTATCGTTGTTCAAATTAACAGTATAGTTCGTTTAACTTTCTGCTTTTTACTCAGGTCTGGTAGTTGTTTATATAATCTTTAATTTTTACATACATTCTAGACTTTTTTCTTCGAGTTCAATTTCTGTTTCTTTGTTTTGGCAAAATGGACTTTGCACCTGCTACCACCGACTGCGTGCTTGTACCGTCGTCAGCAACCCCTGTTGGTTATGCTGCACGCACACACCATTCACATTTTTTATTTTCTTTACCAAATTCTTCTTATGACCACATTTATTGTTAAAACACTTCTTCTGGGCACATACCAGTATTTATTATTGCTTAAATTGAATTTTTATATAATTAGTTTTATTTTAAGCCGGTGTTATTCTAATTAAAAATTTTACACACATATTTTGTTCTTGTTGTTTTTTTTATATACCCGCCAAAACCTTGGATATGAATATAATTAAAATATAAAAATTACAGATTTCTACTTATCCGCCATTATGACGTTTTAACTAACATGTCATATTTTTAGGTTATTTCGTTTTCAAATGTGACCGTTCTTCTCTATTCTGCATCATTAATCCATCATTTTATACAACAAATATGCAAGAAATAAACTTATGTTAACCTTTTCTGATATTTCTTTTACAGATAAAATCTGACTAATAAAATAACTTAGGAAAAAAAATGATCATCTTTAACCAAATTGATTTACTCTAGCAACCTATAAATGGACAACTAACTGGTATCGGTTATAACTTCACATGTAAAATATATTAATAATCAGGATTCTTACTAACTTACATTTGTTTTAGCTGCTTTACTGAAGAACTGTCGATACTATTGTAGGAAATAGAAATATTAATGATAAAACCGTGCTATTCTACTTAATATCCTTTTTATTTGCGTTATAATTAAGCTGCATGTTAATTATTATTTATTTAAAATGATTTATGTCATTATGTGATTTTTCGCCCATATCAATATTGTAATGGACTGCATATAAGAAGATCAAGTTAATTTATTAATGCAAGACAAAAATTTTATATTATATTAAAGAAATTGATTAAAATATTTTACTATTAGATTTACAAAGATGAATTTGCGTATAATAAAAGGAAATCAGATTTATTAACATGTATTTTGTAAAATAAATAACTTTAATTGACTTGAACATTAAAAAATAAGAAACAGAAGATTCTAAAATGATTTAAAAGTTACCTAAAATATAGTGGAAGATTAATAGCAAATACTAACTCGAGTAATGTTATTCAATATAACGGGTGTTACTATATGTGATAATAAAATATAGTGTTGGGCTGTAAAAAGTATGCAAAATCGATCACTAAAGAGACATTATTTTTTACATTGATAATAGAAATTGTTGAGAAATAAACCATGTAATAATTTTTTAAAAACTGAAATTTTGAAAATAAACCGTTTTTCTAAGGCGATTTTAATCTATTTTGGTGTGAAAAAAGGTTTACTTATGATTAAATTGGAGAGAAGAGAATAAACAAAAATTTTTAAACTTGAAGAATGTAAATAAGATACGGAGAAGACGTGTATGGTAGGAGGAACATGATTTAAAATACTACAAGCAATTAAAATAATGTCTGGAATTGGATATGAACTTACTTTATTGTTGAATAATTGGAATTGGATAGCGTCAGCTGTATTTACTGAGAATAGAACACGGCAGGATTCTTGGAGTAAGAGCCTTGGGGAATTGGAAGCGGTTTTTGGCCGTAGGCTGAGCTTGTATTGGGGTTACTCGGTAGTTGGTATACATTTGGATCTCCTAAAAGGCGGATTAAGTTCTTTGGACGAACTGCAGTCACAGGTATTTAGTGAGCAAACTAAAATAAACAGTAATCGAGTAAAGTGTGGTAAAAAAATAAAAGGACTACTTACTATTTGAGGTTTATTGAATGACAGGTATTGTAACAAGGAGGTATTTGCAATTGCTATTCCATGTACAGATTTGAAGTAACACTGACATTCAATGGTGTTGTCAAAAAAAATTGACATAAGTTTTCATTAAATAAAATTTTTCAGAAATAATAGTCTTGATATTGCATGAACCGATTTGTTTTGGGAGTACATGTTCTACTGAGCTAGTAAGATTTAATAACTAAATATTAACGATTTATAAAATAATGGGCATAAGAAGTACTTGAATTCATCTTAATTGCGAATAATTTTTAAACTAAAATAGAATTCGTACAGTGACATATAGAGAACATCAAATAATTGTCGTAATGTAAAATAATTACATATCCAACTCATATTGCAGTGTAGTCAATCAGTGTATAATTAAAATACGTAACTTAAGGCTTTAATAACTGCATTAAGGGGTGTGACTATTGCAATATATACACTTTGAACATATGTTATGAACTTGTGACACGACTACAAATTGTAAAATAATTGAGAGAAACAACTAAATTAAAACTTGTTTCATAGTTGTCGAATCTGTTTTGACTGCCTTTATTAGAGAGAAGCAAATTGCACCTGCAATGGTAAATGGTGGGAAATCCATAGCAAATACAATGAGATAAATTCAAAATTAAACAGTGACATCACGTTTAACAATAATGCATTGATGAGTTTCTATTACACTGTATTTTATTTCAACGTGTATCATCACTTTTTCCAACCTTCACCAGCATTACTAATTTTTGATATTGACAATTTAGATTTTGATAAATGAAAGTTAGTATATTAGATCAGCAGCAAATGAGGGGATGACTAAGAAAATTAAGGTTATTGCGAAATTCATTATGAACTACTACTGTAGAAGTTTTGTGAATGTGCTGAAGTTTAAAATAAAAAATAATGTACATTCTCATAAAAATATATTTTGTGATGATTAATTACATTTTAGAACAAGTTGTAAAAGTTCAAATTGCATATACAGCAGTAAAACGATATATATTTTAATTTTCCTTTAGTTGGAAACACAGATATATAAAAACTATTCTAGGAAGAAATACTCGTACAAATATATAATAATTAATTGCCAATATTTTCATAGTTGATTAGAATTTCAACTCTTATTTACAATAACAATGGCTTTAAAAATTCCTGGTTATACAATTAATTCTTATGTAATATATCGTATGATACTATAACGGAAACTTGACCTGGCTCGCCTTATTATACAGATACAGTAAATTTTGCTTTTTTTCAGTAACGCTACACAACAGTAATTTAACATTGTAAATGGATTTTAGTTAGAAGGTTACGATTAAATCAAGTATTCGAAATGACCTCCCTGTATCTAAATACAAGCTCCTGCTTGTCGCACTGACGACGATCGCACTCGTTCAAAATCAGCTGGCTCCAATCTAACAGAATCGGAAGCACTTTGAATCATATCCAGTACTTCATTCCATGTGTTTACTATTCATGCATGAATCACTTTGAATCATATCCACTGTCACGTGTGTTCGCTGTTCGTGTATACACTAAATGCACTAAGATTTTCCGAAAGGAAAAACTCCAAATAGTTCAGGTCCGATGACCTCGACGGCCAAGATATTGGACCTCTTTCTCCAATCCATCGTGAGGATAGCTGTTATCAAGAAATTTTCTTGCAGCTAATGTAAAAGGTGCAGGTGTTCCATCGTGCATAAGCAAAGAATCACGTCGTAATATAAGTGGCACATGGCCTAGACTGCCTAGAGGATCGGACAAATAATGCCTTAAATCAATTCATAATTATTGCCATTAAGTCGGTTAGGTAATTCAAACGGTGTAATCAGACTATCATCTAGTATACTATACCAAATATTAACAGAACATTTTCTTTGGTTTCTTAAAAAACCAACAGCATGTCGATTTTCAGTAGCCTAAACATGACTTTTGAGGAAATAAAATAAAACATCTCTGGTAAAGCAAGCTTCGTACGTATAAAGAATGTGACTAGAAAATTCAGGATCTTGGGCAAGTTGCTATAAAGACAATTGGCAATAGAGGCGTCGCCGTTTGCTGCTTGGTAACTCTAAAGCTTGCACCTTTTGAAAATGGCAAGGGTACAGCTGCCATTCGTGAAGTACTCTCCGTACAGCAGTTTTAGAAACATTTATGTTTGCAGAAACTCTACCCTCACTAGTTTCTGCGTTGTCAAGCCTATCCTCTAAAATGCCTGCTCCAATGTTTGGATTTCGAAGTACATTACGACCCCAATCAGACGAACTTGGGTGGTTTTAATGAAATAGTTTTCCTGAGTTTTTGGTCGTTTGATAAAAATGCCCTCCTATCCGGAAAACAACACTTTGGATATTTGTTATGATAAATTCCTACTGTTTCAGCCGCATTGCCATCACCTCTACCCAAAACAAGTTGCATATCAGCATATTTTTCAAAAGTGTAGTCGATTTTGATAGCAGGGGTAAATATCTAAGCGCACACTCAATTGTTGATTCATAGACGAATGAGCAAAGCTTGCATTACTGAAAAAAGAAAATGTCCTGAATCTTTATAACAAGGAATCGGATCAAATTTACGATATACCTTTGCCATAATATTTGTTCATCAAGTTTAATAGGCCGGGCTGGATGCGATTTCCAGTAACTACATAGGGATTTTAAATATCCTACCCTCTTCAGTTATCACGCTAATGCCTGTGGTAGCCGTTAATCTCTAACAAGAAAACTCTTTCTCATTTTCGAAGGGCTAGGCTAGCCAGCTACTCTGGTTACAAGCAAAGAATGCTCATAGACCTACAATTTTGTGGAACTAAATATGCCACTAGTCTAATATAACACGAGAAATAAGGAAAAGCGAATTACTTCTGTGGATTTCATCTCAACATGGTGTCACTTGCCGCGAAAGCTGCGAATCATCGATAACCACAAGCAAAGAAAAGTGTCGTTAAGCTACACAGAATGAGTCAAAGCCGGGAAGACGGAGCAATTTGCCGAGTTCGAGCCAAGAAGACAACAAAAAAAGCGGTGTTAGCGTCGAGTGACGCAATTATAAAGGTAGCACGGTGGAGAAGCTCACAGTCTAGGTGTTACACAACCGGTATTTGGCAAAAATAAACCTGCTTCACCCTCCACAAAAAATCTTTTGTTTTTCTTTAGTCGTGCTCTCAATGTTGAGAAGTCGTAATTCTATCTTGTCATTTATCTGCACCTGTGGATAATGCTCCTCCATTTGTAACGGTTGCTCTTGAATTTCTTTCTTATTACACTTAGAAAGTATTTGAATTTAATTCATCGCTCTATCAAGCTTTGAATCTATTCGCCGCGTGAAGAGGCGATAACAAATTCCCATCCACGATGCGCAGAGTTGAGCGGAGGTACTGACGGAGTCGTTTCCCTTTCCATTGGAAACGGGGACCGTATGGGCCGATAAAGCATCGAAAAACGTATAAAAGGAAGCTACATCGCCAGTCCGAGATCTTGAGATTACCTGACCCGTCCTGCTCCCAATTCTTTCACGTTAACTGGTCATTCTATCCTGGCAGCGCTCACTGTCTCGCAGAATAATCCCTCATCTCTTATTTTGAAAGCACTAAAGAAAATGGCAGCGCATACTCTCAGCTTAAAGTAGTCTGAAGTTTCCTATTATTACTCCGACCAAACCGCCTGCATTTATGTATACGAGATTAATTCCTGAGCGCAAGTTTAAGCGCTACTAAAAAAGTTATATTTTTGAAATTTAATTGTGTTAATATTAAAGCACGAAGAGATTTCTCACCGCCGTCACGACGGGCCCGAAACTACTACCTGGATATTGAAGTGGAACAAACTCACCTGGAGAACCGTCATCCAGCGCATGAAAACGTTTTCCAGAAGCTCCGCTAATGCAGAAACTTCGCATATCAGCAGAAAACCTGAGTTACGTGCCCGACGCTGAGGATAATTCCGAATCTCCCTGCAGGCTTTAAAATCTAAAACGGCCTCCAAGTAACTTAAAACTCGCTAATTAATTCGGCCAATTTACAGCGACCGTGCTTTATCAACAATACAACTGCCAAATCAGCCGGTACGCGAAAGCTCCAAGACACATTTTCGCAAGAAGCGGCGGGCGTGCTCCTTCAGCGAGACAAGCGACCTACCTGGTTCCTTGGCAGAAGGATCCGGCGTACGTCTTAGCAGATATTCCTCGCAGGACCTGCATTACATTCCCGCAACTTGTGTTGCGTTCTGAGCCAAGAAAATTAACACCGCTTTAAGAAGTATCAATATAATTTTGTAATGTATAATTCATTTTGTGGTTTAATAATGTACGCATTTATAAACATTATATGTGTTTCTATAATTATCACACGTTTTTTACGACCTGCTCCATCTTCGATTCTTGGTTGTAGTGGGCAGCTGGTGAGCTTTTCAACTTGATCGATCCATTGATTGGAGATTTACTCCTTGGTCGGTTGCCTTCAAATGTCTCCTTTGCAGCGAGATTTTCTAGGTTATCTTTATGTCTGTGTAATCCTTGCATTATATGACCGTAGAACTATATTATTCTTTGACGACATATCTTTAGATCGTCGATCTGTTACATTGATTTCTTGAAGGACCAAGGGATTAGTTCGTCTTAGTAGCTCTGTCGTTAGAGGGGCTTAATTTGTCTTATGTTTTCCTCTCTACTAACTAGTTTCGTTTTTCTACTCCAGGGAAGAATATACCGGGTGACTATAAATGATTGTGACAGTGCCAACTTAAGAAAAAAAATCACATAGTCACCCGGTAGAAAACTCAAGGGTTACTTTCGTGTGCTATGCAATTTGTCCATCAGCCCAGATTTTACATTGAATGACACCATGAAATTCTATGGGAAGTTATAATCAAAGTAGGTTCCCGTTTATTTCCTTATTGTGATCCAGCTGGTCGTAACCTGGAGAACAGACGCTGTTCGCAGTCGTCCAATCTGGGTACAAACGCTACAGTTTGTGCCTGCAGGTCGTCTGCGGGAAATATTTTATATATCCGCTACTTGCTGACGCACATTTAGGGGTTACAGGCACTCCAGAATAAAAAAATTACCTTATTAAATAAATGTACGTGAAAAATAATTCTTTTGTTTCTATAGCCCTATTAAGTAAATAAATGTGAAAATAATATCTGATTGTTTTGTGGTGATGTATTATTCCAACTGTGTATTTTCAGTATTTTTCAGTTCTATTTTTTCCGCGGGGTTCGTATATTAATGCACAAAAACAGAATGTACTGTAAAAATTGCCAAATACACGAAATAAATGCACAAGGACGAAAGTAGTTCTTACCAATCAGGACTAACAGTAAATTAATGGCAGCGACCATATTAAAGCGTTTGATGTGATATAATAAACACTGCAATATAAAAAAGCTCTTAGTTTTTCTTTGATATTCGTGTTTTTCATCTTCGTCAATCATAAAAATCCATATACTTGCCCATTTAACATTTAAACTTTTCTTGGTGACAAAATAAGTAATATTGTTGTGATTCCTGAGACGTGAACTATAAGACTGCGGTTTTCATTGTTTACTACAAATATTGCGTTTGAGCGTTGAGCCTTGATACAATTAAATTAATATCAGCCACCTATATTGTCTTCAAATTTAATTGCGCCAACCATGTTGACGTGCAAATTTTATATAATGATAGTAATCATCAAGAATATTAGACAGCATGCTAACGGATGGCGTAAACAAAATGTCTATGGATTGTAGAGACACCAATTCAAGTAATTTAATAAATAGAACTCACGATTGCAGACACTACTGCACATGCCTGAAGACAGGCAACTCTACGTACACGTGCAGACACCAAGCTCATATGCACTTGAATGTAGATCATCTTTTTCTTAGCCAGTGCGGCCTCTGGAACAAACCTACCCAATTTTTGTGTAGATGAATTTATGTCTCTTGCTTTTACTTCTACCGTCTACTTTCAGTCAAATTTTATGGAATTAGATAACGTCTTCTAACTCTTATGACAGCTATAACTCATCGCTCTGGAAGTCAAAATAAATTATTAAAACTTTCAAAGAAGCGGGATTCCGAGAGCGTAATAGATGAAGCAGTAGTTGTAGAATTTAACTTCCAAGTAAATCTATATTTAAGGAAGCAGAATTCTAGTTACACAGCAATTATTCTATTAAGTTCACCGCTGCTCTTTACAAAATTAAGCCAATAAAAACTAGAGACAACGTGTTTACGGTATAACCCCAACATTAATCTAAGACACTGAAATAAACCAAAATAGGATGTAATAGCCCAGTCGGAGCCGAATGTTAAATGAAAGGTGGCACCAGAAGAGTACAGGATAATCCGGGAAATTATTGACCACCACCTGTTGATCTAAAACCTGAAAGGTGGAATGGAAAGTTTTTACCAAACTAAATGCGTACCTTGATTCCTCAAAGTGCTTAATGCTTCGTCTCAGAAAATCGCTGTTTGTTTCCGGCACTACACACAGTAAATAACATTTCAAGTGAAATATCAAAATGTATATTGTTCTCAAATTTCACGATGTCAGTTGGGGATAAAACGCCTCGTGTTTGGTGCTTTAAAGGCGAACAGTTTGGAGTAACAAATTTATGGCCATATAAGATAAAAAAAATATTTATTGAAAGTTCAAGTCTTAGGTTTGTTAAGTAGTTTGGTCTAATAGAACAACCATTACCTTAGACAGAATTGCCCACATTGCCTTAGAATGTCCATTGAAAATATTCGATGCTCCTGTTACAGATCTGCACGATGCCATCAATGACGGAGTGAGCTGGTTAGCAAACTTGGGGATTAAATTTTAACCCAGCAATATTATACTTATACGTATATACAATAGAAACGAGACGAACAAATGCTGAAGTGCGTGATGGATATAAGATCAGAAACAGATAGGTACGATTTACTATATGTGCAAGATGGGGAAATGCAGTGTGCCAAGAGTGCATATCGTATGGATAATATAGAAATAGTTAAGATATGCAGAAATAATAAATCACCAAAAATAATATGGTTGGGTCGTTTCTGAAGAAGACCAATCTAAAACTAGCGATAATCGGAAGTAGAATCACCACCGAAAACAATATCCCATAGATAAATGAGAAGATAGAAGAAACAAAAGCAACAGAAAGAGAGTTATGGTATTGTAAGAAAGAAGATTTCTATCTCCGGTTTGTAGAGCCTACTTACAAAGGCAACAAGAGCGAACTGAAAAGCACAGTAGTGTAGATTGATAACGATCTGATCGAAGAAAAATTCAACCCAGAAAATCACAAAGCTTAAGACTGAAGAAAAAGACAAATGGGACTTATTATTAAAATCGCATACACGAAGCTGAAAATAGACCAAAATCTTTATCACTGCGAGGACGACGCCACGAGAAATTATACAGAGGTTCAAAGAATTAAAAAAAAACTGACGAAAGAAGAAAGAACTTGGTCTCCCACACGCCCAAAGACGGAGGGGCGAAATTACACAACCTAAACACTGAATATCCGGATATGATACTACTTGGCTAACTGAAAGTAAAATGTAAGGTAGGGGTAAATATATACAAATAGTTAATAAGCACGTGTTGTATCACTGTGGTGTTGATGAAACTCAGTGGGCTACGGCAGGAGTGGCACGTGGAGTGGGTAGATATGGTTATAAAATTTAAGTGAATTTCAGAAATATTACTGCAGTTAGAACTACAAGTAAGACAAACATGGTATTTTACTACAATCTAAAAGGGATTTATGGCAGTAATCAAGCCAAAGATGCCTTTAGCTAGCTACTGGGGGACATGGGCATAAGGTTACTGAAATAGTGAGATTTTCTAATTATATTCATCGTCTTTACGTTATTATTATTATACGAATGCCACTGGATAGATCCTCGCCGGCAGAGATAATTGACATTAACTAATCCAAAAGGAAGCAACTTCGGCAAAAAAGGATTCGTTAAAGTTCGTAAAGCTGCGGACTTACCTTGGTCCTCCACTTATTAACATTAATTTCACCCATAAAATCACTTGAATGCAGATGGCTCCAGGGCACAACTGACGGGATGGAAAATCTTCTTCCTGACCTAGGCTACGAATAACCTTTGGAGATGTTCGTTAGGGCGGAAGAACTACGAATTAATGTTCTGCGTGTGAAATAAATTAGGTAACCAAATCGTTTGTTGGCCAGAGGCATTAAGAATCTACTGAGTGAGGTTGATCAGCGTAGTTTAGCAGATCTAAATTTAAATTATCACTCGGGTTAAGGCCAATTAAACACGATATATCACTAAATAAACTGAAAAACAATGAACCCAACGCGCCCACTGCGAGAGCCGGGTGGGCTGACAAGTCGCTTGCCCCTCAAGAAGCTGTGTCCGATCACTTGCAAGCTGCAACGACAAGCGGAACTAAAATATAGCCCCTGCCATCGACCAGGCCGTCTTTAATTTACTTGTAACATAAATAGCTATTACATTACAAAGAAGGGCAAATTGACGTTAATTTCGAACAACTTCCATGTAAATGGAAAGTGAAACTACCCCTGATGTTGTTGAGGTATTCGTAATGGATAACAGGAATAATATAGTAGTCTCTTTGATCGCATTCTGCCAAGGAAAAACTTTGTTGTCACAAAGCACTTGGTTTAGGCTTCTTCATAGAAGACTTTATACAATCTCAGCGGGAGGAATTGTGAGAAATCTTCCTAATTATATATTAAGCAACCACCCCTAAAGCCAATGGCTACTTTAACTTGTACCAAGAGCTAAAACATATTTTAGGTTCGTACAGAAAATGCAAAGAAAGCGTTGTAAAAAAAGACTTTTGGTGGACATGATAACTTCAGTGATAAAGCTGAAGTGAGACCTGACGTTCTCAAGTCGCAAGTACACATGGCAGTTCACTAAGCCAAATACAGAAAAGGTCTGAATGCAAACGAAATTCTTGTAGACCTATTAAACCCCAGTTGATAATAGTCTGGAGTGTATTAAGCTGGAGTAATACCATAATCATAGCTCTATATTTATTTCTTTACGAAAAAAGAACAAACTATATAAACAATCGTCATACTTTGGTCCCATTATTTACGGACTAAAATACCACCTACTCCGACTAATCATTTAAGGGTAGGTTGAGGGTAAACGATAAATCGACAACAAGAAATTGTATTGAATTCGAAACTTGCGACAATAGTCAGGACTGCAAGCAGAACAACTGCTTCGCCCAGTAGCAGATAGAAACACATTCCAATATGTAATTGACATGGTGATCACCAAGTTTAGATGCAAACAGAGGGAAGTAGAACATATGGCATAAACACAAAGATGTGCACAAATACATGAGCTGTCGCTAGTAGCGAGAAATTAATAATTGACTACTAATGATAACCAAAGATGATGGTGTAAAGAGAAAAGAGGTTACCAGTTAGGATCATTCCATGTGGAAACTGAACGAAATGTAAGTCAAATTGAAATAGCTGAGAAAGAGGTGGAAATCAAAGTCACGAACATCAAACGTTGCAAACTACAACAGCAAGAATTTTGGAAAAGGTACGCAACTACAATAACTTAAATAGTACTACCAAAAAATGAAAGAGGAGAGAAAAGCAGAAGATTTACAGAACTTGTGCAATCAGTTTAAAGAAATCTTAATTAAAACTAATATAAAAAGAGAACTTACGAAGAAAAAGCTACTTTCAAATAAATACCCAAATGTGTGAAACAATAAAAATGACGAAGAGTGTGAACTTAAGGTAAAAGATGGAAAGACTATGGCGTCTGAGCACTTTGATGAAAAATGGAAGAAAACAGCTTGGAGAATGTCAAAAAGCTGGTAGTTGTAGTTTTGAAAATTACGGCCGCCGTCACTGGTTTTAAGCATGCGAAAAAAGGGTATGAATTTTTTTAATCCCGAACTCGTAAGGTGAATCGCGGACAGAGACCAGAGAATGAACGTTGGGTCAGGGTGTGTAGTGTAAATTATCTTCTTGAAAGCATTTTTATACGGCCCTAATAGCGAACTATGGTATAAGTTTACTTGAAGTTCTGTTCAGGCTCAGTTGACGTATCGTAGAATTTCACTTTCAATCAATATCGGATATCACAATCATTCCACTGTCTTCTGGCATCATATAGCTTTATCTCGACTCCATTCTCGTATCAGCGAGTTGCACAGTTGCCAAGAAATTTCGATTCGAGCCGTAACCTTGATCTGTCGTGTACCATCGATTACTGCATTACAGTTAAGCACATGTACATCAATGTGTAAAATAATAGTATCTGTGGATGATCACCGCCCATTTTGTATACTTACAATATTTACACCGCATATATTTCGAATATTTAAGAATCGGGCCTTCAACCTGGCTAACTTACTGTTAGACCGTCAATACTCTCTCTGGTCAGAGCTTGGATGGGAGTTCCACGGCTGTATCTCTCGGCTCCACGTGATACGGCTGTCACGGAAATAGTTGGTCCCGGCGGTCATAACAACATCATGACAGTCGTTAGTGGGGTTGAAAGTCCCCATAAATGCACAGTGACGCCTATAATTGGCGTAACGGCTGTTGGCTGAGTGCAAAATAAATAATAAATAATACAAAAATACTATTTTCTTAGTTTGTATTTATGAGTTGTGACGTCGCACTTTTAGGTAATTTAAGAGTAACTTGATACTAGTCGCCTGTGGTCAATGTGAATCATATGTCACTTGGTGTGTTGAATATAACAGTATCAGATTTTAAACTGTTTCATTCCTTGTAAAGCAAAATTCAGTAAGCGTTTTCAGAAAAGTAAAATAACTTGTTTAAGTGTAAGGGCTATTGCAAACGTTGAACACCGCCATTTCCCGAAGCCGTGTACAAGATATTTGATTGAATCTTCTTAGGTCATCTCTGGGTAACGAATTAGCATCATGATGACGCCTAAAGAATACTAAACAAAGTAATAGAAGACGCAATAAGAATGCAAGGTGGCAGTTATTCTAAAGTACTATGGATAAAAAGCACTGACAAAAAAAAGGCCAAAGCAAAAACTAAGAACTATTTTGACGGTGGCGGTTCGCAGATTTTGGAAAAAAGAGAGCAGCTGTACAGAAAATTTCAAGCGGTATTTGTATTGGTACTTTCATTTAGCCCTCACGTTGGGCACCGTAAACTGTAATGCGGCTTTTCCCGTGCACTATATTATACTTTACTATGAATTTATATTGCCTATTGTTTTCTAGTTAGCTCAGTCGTACAAGCACAAGACCCGCTCTTAACTCAGTGCAGCTAAGGGAAATTTCAATATTGCTCTTGCCGGCCTGCTCGTGATCACCTATAATGTTGTAATTGTACACGCAAATGCTGCCAAAAAATAAAACCAAACAGTTTACATGAAAATAACACACAATGTTAATAAATAAATGTTATATGCACTATGAATAGTAGCACGGAACAGTGCACGAGCTTATTTCTGAATCTAAAGGCAAGGTTTAAATTCCGCACTCGAATTCACTGAATACGGTCCTGACGCCAGTAGCTTGACAGCTGAAACGATGTGTCAACAAGATAATGCCAGCGCTTTGTTCTGGCTTTGCTAATTCAGCAAGTACGCGCACATAGTCTTTGGACACGTCCTGACTCGTTGCAGCTGTTGCATAATGCGTTGCAATTGAGATTGTTTCCTTATTACGGCTTTGGATTTTACCAATCTTCCTGGGCCGTACATTCACTCGTAAAATGCAATTGTAGTAATTAGACTTGCCTTTATTTCGTGGCAAGATGGCCAAGAGATCAGCTCCGTGTGCTGGCAAAGTCGACTGGCTTCCTTAAAGTTCGAATGGCAGCTGGCGCTTAGTATACTTCGCGTAGCGTCCCTATGGGTTTCGGGCGACACGCTTTGTTCTATTGATAACCGCACGCAACGACTAAATCAGCTGGTTTGCACCCACAAAGTCACGCGCGACACTCGTAGGTTTTAAACTGATAATTCGTTTTAACCTAATGACTGCAATGTAAGAAATACAGTTTAGTTCTATTCCTAGCAGAATAATTGTTAAATACCAAGGTGATTATTAAATGTCAAGGTAATACTAACTAGGCCGTTACATATTCTGTGTAAAAAACTAATCTCACTTAATATTTCTCTAGGTTGGTCGTGGCATAAGATTGTTCCGACGGAGTATAGTATAAGTGAGAAGTATGAATTATTGTATATATCATATGTATAAAGTTAAGATTTACTAATAATAAAAAACTAAATGGGAAACTACATATGGTAATCGTTTTGATTATTATCAGAGTTTTCGATTTATACCTATTTATGTACCAAGGGAATTATATTTATACCCGAGAGGTACAAACATAAAGTTTTGTTTTCTACTCTGAATATGTAAATAAATTGAAAAGCAGGCCTAAAGCCTAAAGCGTAATCATTACGCTCGCTCATTATGCCCTCCCATAGTGAGCTAGCCTAATCAATACGGCGGTTTTTTACGCCCTAGGGCGTTATGGACTGCTTTCTATCCTGTCTCACAGATACAAACAACAAATTAGATAAGTGGAAAATAAAGAAGTTTATTTGCTTACAATTTTAGGTGTTTTTAAAACAGGGGTTGGGCTGGAGATGGTAGCCTTTGCAGTATATCGATAAAACTCTACCCTCTCTTTACCGGATGGTCCTAACGACGTTTCCATTTAAAACTAGACAAGCTTAAGAATTCCATATCGAGATTAACACCATAAAAATATTCCCAAGTGTGCTAAATCCTGCCAATACACCTACTTAGAAGATATATGGCTCAAATATTGGCATGAAAAGAACCATGTAATGCAATAAGTTCGTGACTGCATGTGGTGTAAAAGCTTCCGTTCGTGTCCTGCCGATATGTCAGTTCTTATCGGGAAATGCTGCAGGTTAGCGAGCTGTTAAGAATTTATGAATTTCGGGTCTTCCCGATCGAGCTGCTGCAATTTTAACGGGTGCGTTCAGAAATTCTATTAAGCGCACACACCGGCCGCTAAAAAGTTCATTATTTAGGAGCCCGACTGCATGTTGAGTGGCTGTTTTAAGAATTTTCTCGGAAGCACGCCTGAACCTTTCGGCGTGGTCACTGTAATTTATCTGAGCGAATTCGATTCAAAGGTGAAAGCTAAAATAGTATTTCCTCGACACGTGCTGTCGTGCTCTATGGCAAGGAGAAACCAATGAAAATCAAATCAACGTATCAGGTGTGCCACAGGGGTGCGTTCGATGGTTATGCGCCTCCGTGTTACAATTTAGTTCGAATGCTACCACTGTTTGTGGGCAGATTAAGTCTGTAGCAGACAGATCGATGCTTTGTTGAGATATTTAGCAAACTAGTTTGCCTTGATTTAGCAGAAAATTCAGAGATACGCTTTAGGTGCAACAGGCAGAAAAATATAAACTAATCACGTTTAAAGAAGGCGATGTCAAATGTTGAAAAAATTGTGGGCAGTAAATATAAATAAGTAAACACTCAAGATCTAAATGCACAAGTCTCTATACAGGGAGTTTTCCTTTACGGTGTCGTGTCCTTTATACTTTTAATTGACCACAGTCCAGACTAACTCAAAATTCTCAACGATTATGGTCGTTAGTTGGATTAGATAAATATGCTCTAGTTGCCGTCTTGTGATAACAAAAAATTCAAATTAACCAGCAGTCTAAATAAACTTCACTTATGGTTGACGGCGTCTTTCTCGTACAACCCTAATTTTAAAACATAGGAAAAGGTATCGGTGGATCACCCAAGAGAACATATCAGAAGTAAAATAATTTAAGTACCTACAAGGCTTTAATGAATATCATGTTTAGAAGGTTCAACTACATGGATCAAACAAAAGTATTATACTACTATAATTAGTAATAGTGACATAACAATGAAGCCAAATTCAAAGACTCAGGAGAACTTGAAAGTTTATAGTACAACATAGGTTCGTAATGATCACATCATGTTAGGTTGGGTATATTCAAAACAATGCAAAAGTTGTTTTCTAAATGTCATTTTTTGGCAGTGGTCTATTATGATATGTTTTTCAGACTTTTTCCACCATTTTTGGTGTAAACCACACAACGTTTCGGGAGTTTTGATCTACTCTCGTCTTCAGGTGTTCCTGGTTAGTCCTGGGAAGGACTGATATTATACGTTTTTCAACGTAAATTTGTGCCTCCCCCGGGGTTTGAACCCGGGACCGCTGATCGCTGTGATTACTACTCTGCCACTCTAACCACTAGACCACCAGGGCGGTAGTAATCACAGCGATCAGCGGTCCCGGGCTGAAACCCCGGGGGAGGCACAAATTTACGTTGAAAAACACCTGAAGACGGGAGTAGATCAAAACTTCCGAAACGTTGTGTGATTTACACCCTACACAGCGGAAAAACTTCGAAAAACATATCATAATGCAAAAGTGTTAATCGCATTGATAAAGCTTATTAAAAAGGCCTTGCTAAGACGAAGATCATTGATAATTAATAACCTTATCGCATCAAAAACAAGATTTCGCTGGACATCATTGTGCGGAATCAGTGAAAAGAAATCCTTCTAATATTTTAACAATTAAATTCCAAAATTACTTAAAATGATTTGATTGCAAGCAAAACGTTGTGAGCACTAGATATTTGAGCTAGGACAGCGTGGACGCATTAAATTGATTTTAAAGAGTCACTTTAGACTCCTGATAGCTTAAATAAAACGAATTTGCTTGGTGTGTCCTCACTGATTTTTTTGTGGTACTAATGACCGGCAACTCTGGACGACATACAGGACTATGATAGCGGTAAGAATAAGTCTGACCTGCATTTCCCACGTGGGTTATACGACTTCTAGCCGCTTGTACGGCTTCGTGTGACGATTTGATGTAGCACCTTCGTCGTCCACGGAACAACTACAGGACCTGTCAGGAGTCGCCCAACAATAATAGTTTTTAAGCGAAAGGGAGATCGAAACCTCTTATAGAAGACGAGCCCTACAAATAGACTCCACCATGTTAACAGGGGCAGTAATACCCAGCCAAAAACGCTAATTTTAGGAAACAGCACAGCAACACTCGCTCTATGCTGAAGTGAAAGGTGCATGGAGCCTAACACGAGCAAAGTACAAAATTGAGATTGTCAAAATACACTCAAAATTAGTCAAAATTAAAATAGACAACATGCTCCACATACAGGCGCTTAAAGTGATCCAGTTAAAAGGTATAGTGTAGCCATATTTGAACTTGGAAACCTACCAAAGTTTCAATTTGCAAAGGTCTTAGAAACAATATCGCGAAACAGGCAAAACATAATTTTAAACCGTTATAACGAATTCCCGACATAAGAAGATCTACTTAATGGGTTATTTTCATTGTACCGCCAAGCTGTACTTTTGAGCACTTACATTTGTGTCTTCAGGTCGACAGATTGAAATTTCCGGTATGGAGTTAGTTGTCACCCTGACGCTGTTTAGAGTGGCTGCACCGCTGTCTTTTAATTCTCACTTTACGAAAATGGGATAGAAAATAATTAATTCGTAAAGGCTGGAATTACTTGTATGCATATTCAGTTTGACATACGTTCGTACTGTACACGTACACTCACATCTATTGTTACGGATTTATGACTCATTCTAGTTTCTTCCGTTTAGCTGCAAATGAGTTCCATTGGAATGTTTTATCCATTTTATTATTCCACCTTCGAGATTTATCGATTGCAATGGCAACTCTCTGGTGGTTTCGAATACATTCATGAGCGGCGTGTTTTAAAAGTTGTATTTTGTTAGTAAATGGCGCGGGTTAAACGTTACACTTCGAATTAAGGCATGAACTTTAGTATGTAGCTGCTTGTTGGTTTTTCTCATTTTTGGGTATTTATAATACGCTAAGAAGTTTTGTAGATACAAGCCGATTTTGTATTATATTTGACAGTTACAATAAATTTGTTTGAGCAGATATCATTCCACGTGTTTGTTTTGACCTGAATAGGTCTTACATAATTCTTGATGAACGGGAGTCTCTAAGCACAAGTTGTTCCACGCGTTTGCGATATATTGTATTTGGTAAATTTAGAACTACTTGGCCTCATGGAAATTTGCATCGCCTGATCGCTAATTCTTTCCCTACTCACTACCTGCTGTGTACTTACTAAGGTTACTGTAGCTATAGTAATATAACACCAATGAAATCTTTTTAATTAGAATAGAGATATAGGATCTTATAGAAGATGATGCTGCTAAACTTCTCCCTCAAATTGTTTTGAAGTAAATAGTCCTCTGTCAACCGTAATCTTCCTTTGGTTCTCGATGTTTACATCTTACTAGGTATGTTTTTGATTCAAATTTCAAATGCAATGCAGTTATTTGTGGGTTTTCAAAGTCACACCTACAGTTGTAATGTGCTGTACGCAGGAAATTGTTGAGAAATGTGACTGTATTCAGGTAACCTTAACTTGTTGCTAAACTGCTTAGATTTGGCATGGTAGGAGAGAAAATCCTATAAGGTTAGCATTGTCTGTCTTTTCTATACTAAATTCTCACCCAGCTCACGGTGAGCTATTGTGTTACATAATCATATTTGAGGTTAGTTGTTTGTAGACTAATTTTTATGAATGTTTTGAAAACTGGAATTGGTAGCTCAGTTCTAAAACATAACAGCTTTGCTTTTACTATTCTTTCTACTACTCAGTTACTCATAGAGTATGAACAAAGTAAATTTCACCAGTTTTCCACCAGGCATATAGATAATAATTTTGTAATTAACTGAATGGGGGGCAACTCGTAGATGCTCCTTCACGATCCCAGCAAGGGATATATCTATTGCAGAGCCCAGCGAACCCTATCCAAGTCAGTTGTTCGTTTCTTTCACCTCCTTTTACCGTGGAGAACCTTGTCGTACCCCTTATGTCCTCTCACCTACTTCTATTTAATCCATACCCCTATTAACCTTCGTCTAATCTGTTTAGCCGACGTGGAAGATTATGGCCTTTACATTCCTAAATCTGGCAAGTTTTAAAACAACTGGAAGTTTCTGCTACGTAGGATTCAGCGTAAGAAATATTATAAGAGAAAAATTTCGGTGGATTTGTTGACCGTAGTAGAGCTCCAGTCGTTAAACATAACATAAACCAAATCTAGCTATCAAAACAGGTCAAAACCTACTTGGTATGCCTCTTCAACCTACATCTAAACAAAACACGAGCAGGTTTATGAGGGGTCGTACTATAAATAACAAACAAAAACCAGTAACAGTAAATAGAATTTAATATTCACCAACAGTGTAGCAATTATCAAATGTAATTATAGATGCAATATTGATAAACATGTTACGATTAAATAATAATAATAATAATAATGTCTTTTATTGGCACAAAAAAAGAAAATCAAATTATCAAATAATGAAAAAATACACACAAAAAAAATATTGAGATTTACACTGTCATAAATAAAATTATTAGTGTGACAATATTTTTCCGTATTAAGGAAACATATAAAAATTAAAATATAATCTGAAAAAAATAATAACTATGCCAATAAGGCGAAGTTCAGAAGATTTACTTCCGAAGATGTAAATCTCTGCTCTTCCACTTAACCTCTTAAACCTAAGTATATTACATATTATATCTAAGTTACCAGTGCAGACTGTACAAAAACTATGTAGCTACGGCTAAAACCAATTATGTTATTTGTGTAATTAGCCTGACTTGTTTTGAAGGTCTAACAATATCTGATGGAGACGTTTTTTAAATTTATTTATTGTTAAAGATTTAAGAAAATGTGGTAGAGGATTATATATATTACCTACATTATAACAGAAACATCTTTCAAATAGAGCAGTTCGATGAATTGGAGTATTTATGAAATCTTTATAACGTATATTTAAATTGTGTAGATGAGATCTGAAACTAATTTTATTAATTAAATAAGAAGGTGACTTGTTAATAATTATTTTATGGTATAAACATGCCGAATGAAGTTTTCTTCGATTAGCCATGTTCAACCACTTAATTTCTTGCAATTTATGAGATATGTGTTCATATTTTCGTATACCAAATATTAACCTCAAACAGGAATTCTGCATAATCTGAATTCTCCTGATATCTGTACTATCCAAGCAAGGCCCGTACACACAATCACAATAGTTAAACTGCGACAAAACCATAGATTCGCATAATATAGTTTTTACCATTGGGCTTAAAGAAAATCTGTTTTGAAAAATAATTTTTAAATTAAGATATGCTTTTTGAAGGATGTTAGAAATATGTTTTTTAAATCGCATGTTTTGGTCAAAGGTAAGTCCAAGGTTTTTTACATTATCTTTGATTGGTAGTATTGCTTCTTGAATTTTTATTATAATACTATCTCGAATAGCCTCTCTTGCTTTTACTCGTCCGAATAGCATAACATAACATTTATTTGGATTAATCATTAAGCCATGCTTCTCAGAGAAGTTAACTAGATTGTTTAGGTCTGAATTAATTTCTGTATTAGCTTTGTCAACATTTTCTGGTTTAAAATTATATTGCAATTGCGTGTCGTCAGCATACATATGAAATGCACAGTGGTCAAGAGAAGTTTTTAGATTAAAAGTATATATTATATATAGCAGAGGACCAAGTATTGATCCCTGGGGGACTCCAAGTGTGACTGGTAATAAATTTGATGTGTAATTATTTAGAATAACAGCCTGGGTTCTATTTGTAAGATAACTCTCAATAAACTGTATTGCTGAAATACTAAACCCAATGTGATGCAATATTGAAATCAAAATATCATGCTTGATTGTATCGAATGCTTTGGAATAATCAAGCATTAAAATAATTGATAATTCATTGTTGTCAATAGCAGTACATATATCATCAGTTATATTAAGTAGTGAAGTTACACAACTATATCCGGGCCTAAAACCTGACTGTGTTTCCGGCAGAATGGAGTGTTGTTCCACATGCTGACGTATTTGTGCTGCCAGTACTTTTTCAAGCACTTTAGACAAACAAGGTAATATACTAATAGGTCGTAAGTCTTTATATTCACGAGGTTGTCTAATTTTTGGCAATGGAACAACTTGAGCTGTTTTCCATGCTTCCGGAAATAAAGATTGGTCGATACTGCAATTTACTATGTTAGTTATATAAGGAATTAAATACGGACAGCATAGCTTTAACATGTTTATACTTATATTGTCAGATCCAACTGCATTTGTCTTTATAGAAGCAATAATTTTTATAACATCTTCATTGGAAATAGGAGTAAAAGTAAATTTAGACATGAAATCTTTAAATAGGTTGTTATTGTAAAATCGCAAAATATCACAATAATTATTAGAAGTTTTTGGTTTAGCAGTATTCAGAAATGCATTGTTTATTTCATTTACATCGCTAAGAGCAGGAGGAATAGCAAAATTGTCAGCTTTGAAATAAATATGTGCTGTTTTAAGTTCTTTCCACAACGACTGAGGGCCGTTTACATATATTTGATAATTTATGTACGCTTTTTTTTCCTGTTTGACAGCAAAATTGGTGTAATTGCGAAGAGATTTGTAATATTCCCAATGTGCAGGCTTTTTTGTTTTTTTGAATTTTTGTAGAGCTTTATTGCGAAGTGATATCATCAATTTAATGTTATCAGTCATCCACGGAGCTTTTGGTTTAGATATTTTTATTGTTTTAACTGTTGTGTGTTGATTAAATAAATTTACAATATTGCTATTTAAAAAATTAACTTTATCATTTACATTATGTAAATCGTATATTGTACTTAGTGGTAAAGATTGAAGTTCAGCGTTAAAAATTGCGTAATTAAATTGGCTAAAATCTCTATAGGTATACAAAATTGATTTTTTATAAAGTTTTTCATCTATGGGATATTTAGCGTAAGTCAAACAATGATCTGATAAACCATGCACATTTATTACACCAAAATCGCTAACATTTGTTTCCATATTCACCAGAATTAGGTCAATCATTGTTGAAGTAGATTTAGTAATACGCGTAGGTTTATCAATTATTTGCTTGTATCCCAAAGCATCCAACATAGAAAATAATTTTATTGTAGCAGGGTTACAAATATTTAACGCATCTATATTAAAGTCTCCTACACATATAATTTCATTTGAAATGGGTGTAGTCAAAGAAATTGAGTCCTCCAGTGAATCAAGAAATTCTGCATAAGAATACTCGTGTCTTCTATAAACTGTACCAAATATTAAAATTGTATTTTTAAACATTAGTTTGATCCAAAGTTGTTCGATGGCTGCAGAATTTTTTGAGATTGAAACAATTGAATAATTGATATTATTTTTAATATAAACACATACCCCTCCGCCCCAGGTTGCGGTAGCCCTATCTCCTCGAACAACCAGAAAGCCCGGAATGTGTATGAGATCATCAGAATCACTGGGTGACAACCAAGTCTCAGTCACTCCCAGAACATCATAATTGGACGATAGAAGCAGCTCCCTAATCTCTGTAAAATTGTTTTTGAGAGAACGTGCATTTAAATGAGCAAAATTAATATAATTAGTCATTTGCTAAAAAATAAATAAAAAAAAAGATATTAAAAGTAAAAAAAAAAAAAAAAAAAAAATAAAAAACACACATTGGAGCAATGCAAGTACTCTTTCTGCACTGGCAATACACCACAAATAGAAAAACAAATTACTATTCTCTCTACTTAAATCTACATTTAACTCAATAATGTTATCAAAAACTAAAATATGTATAACAAACAATCCGAGATTATTGAAATTAATAAGAACTACGAGTACATACAGCAAATCATATAACCAGTGACCGCAAAACAATAAAAATGTATAACGATGAATTAAAATTAAAATCTGCAAAAAGAACATGTACCTATGTTTACATTTTATTCTTTTATAAAGAACAAAATCACCCAGAGAAATTAAAACATCTTTATTAAAAATATTATGTAAAGTGGTGGGCATAGATCTAATATTACATTGACGTTTAATCGCAAACAATTCCAATTTAAAGGAAATATATTTAACTTTCCGGTAAAAAAATAAATTTCGATACCAAACATTTAAATAAAATTTGTTTTCCTTAATGTACATCATTAAAGTCAGCAATAGAATTGATTACATATACACGACTGGAATCACTTTTTCTCATCATGAATTCATACGATTCAATTGCACATCTATTTAATTTCGATGTCTGTAGTTCGATATCCCGTGCAGAAATTGTGGGCTCGGCGAATGACTTCCATGAGACATGCTGCATAAAATATTCTGCAGAAAGATAGAGGCTTAATTACCACTTGATTAGTACGGAAACTAATTAATATAGAAGAGCTTACCCTAAGTTGTAAAACAGGCCTTAACGAATTACAAACAACGCAAGAAACAAACTTGCAGTAAACATGTATAGCCCACTGCGCGAATGAGGAGTATAAAATCCCTACAATAGATCTCGGTCGATCCCGCGGCACAGCCGCTTTGGTATAAAGCTGATATCAGAAGAAAGCAACTCGAAATCCGCAATCCAGGTACGCCCTTATCTAAGGTTGCGCGTTTAAAAAAAAATAAAATTTGCGCGACGTTCGCACAAAAGAGATGCGTGCTTGGCTATTTGAATTAGAGATGCGAAATCGATATCGAACGCGCACTTCACAAGGAACGCCAAAATAAAACGAGGCGTTACAAACATTGTTGAAAAGTATGCTAAATACTATAAACTGAGAATCGATGGAAACTAACAACACCCTATTTTTAAACTATCATTAATAGGGAATTTATTCAAACTTTTACGATCGAATACAGTGGAAGTTATTGTTACATTTCAAATTTTTATGTATTTTTCTTTTATGACAAATTAGTACCCATTCTAGTTACACTATTATTCTTAGTTATTGTTAAAATGTTGACTTCTGTTAAATTGATATTATTAAATTGTTCTACATATAATAATAATACTAATAATAAAATATAAATTCTCCTCGTAAATACTTTTACAACTTTTATTCTCAGTTTATAACAAGTCTATCCTCACTTTCAACTCCAAATGTGGCACTTTCTAATAATGCCCACATTTTGACACATTCACCTCTGCATATCAAAAGTCCATACGTCGAATATGTACTCCTTTTTATTTCAGTTAATATAGTAAATTTTTATATGGCAATGCGATCTAAGGAAACCAGTGATAACAAGTATTGTCAGTAGATTGAATTGTGTTGGTACATAAGCTTCTGGTTATTATTTTTGAGGTGACATTAGGTTTCATGTTGACTGGTTAATATCTCTTTTTTACAATTAAGTACGAAATATTATGTATCCAACTCTAGATACAAAAAGTGACTCATATTACACTTAGACCAAGAAGCGGAAAGCTAAGACCGTACTTGCTCGGAAAAAAATCAAGAAGTTTTGCAAATTGACAGTTTAGCACAGTTTCGTACTCTGAATAAAATACAAAATTTACGACCTTGGTGCGTGTTTGCTTGCGCCGCCATCTTGGAAAAGAGGCGTTTAAAATCAGTTTTTATATAATATTTACGGGGGTAAAATTATCTACAAGTTTCGTCTGAAACATTTGTTTGTAAAGTAAACCGTTTTTGATTTAATCTCATGTGAATTAGAGAGTATTTCTTAAAATTGCATAAATGCTGGATTGTCAGGCGAAATTGTACTATAGTTCATTCAAATTCAAGATAGAGCAAAATCTGCAACCCAAGTTACAAATATCAGCGGTCAGTTGATTACTAATTTGATTTTATTAAAATTTAGATCAGAGAGATATGGCTTTGTTGCCGTCTTGATGAGTGTCAAAATCTAATTCGAGGTTAGCAGGTTAGGTTTTGCGTCAGTTTTGACACGAACTGACGCAAAACCTAACCTGCTAACCTCGAATTTGATTTTGACACTGATCAAGCCAGCAACAAAGCCATATCTCTCTGATCTAAATTTTAATAAAATCATATTAGTAATCAACTTACTGCTGATATTTGTAATTTGGGTTGCAGATTTTGCTCTATCTTGAATTTGAATGAACTATAGTTATTAATTAATTATCATCTATACCCGTTTTCACACTACCGTAAGGTAGAATAAATGGTGCATTTTTACTCACTTTTAGAACAAAGCAAGTATTGGATTCACCCCAAGAATTCGAAATTGAGTTTTTAACAAATATTCTCGTTTTAGAGTCCCCTGAACCAAAAAACATGTTTTTGTTCATTGGTCTGTCTGTCTGTGTGCCTGTGTGTGAATAGAATATCTCAAAAACGAAAAGAAATATGACGTTGAAACATTATATATAAGTTTTGTGTACTATCTTTGTAGATGCGACAGCAAACTTTTGCAGAAAATGGCATAACCGGAAGTATGGTGTTACTCTTCAGTATTTTTCGATTTTCTTAAAAACGGCTGTAACGATTTTTTTCAAACGTTATATTGTTATAACATTTTTAATGTGTATTGATGTGAGGTAGGTGACATTTCCAGTTGAATACCTCTAAAATGGGTTTATATATATTCTTTATTTTGGTTATTGTATGTACATTAAGTAGGTAAGTTAAAAAACAAATTTTTGATTAATTATAAGATCACTGTAAAAGAAAGTTGTGTGTGTGTGTGTGTGTGTGTATCACACACGGTTTTTACTGTGGTTTTCCACATGAATGGGTTTGGTGGATTTTTATACTTTTATTTCTTTTGATGGTCTAGAAGGACTAGGTTTGTTGCCTTACTGCTGTGGTGCTTGGCTAGATGTCGTCTTCCTCTTCTGTATTCTGCTCTTCCTTAGCATCTTTATATACAATTTCTAAATGACAGTTTGGATTTGCTCATATTCCTCGAAGTCGTTTAAAATGTCAGCAACGTTTTCGCAGGGTTGTCAGTTGGAGTAACTGCAAATGATAGAGCAGTTTAAATCTGCCTTCCTGCAGCCACATACTGAACCGCATGCTGTTTTGCATTTACAAGAGAGGAATTTAATCAGAACTTCAGAAACGGGGTATTTAGTTGTCTTTACTCAAGCTGCTGCTACTGTGGGTGGAAGTGAAACAAGGTTCGACTTGCTTTTTGGCACCGATTTGGCGAAGTGTTGGTATCGAAGAAAATCCAAAGACGTATTTTTTGAGAAACTCTGTACGGTGTAATTAAGAATTGTTCTCCTGCTGCAACAATGGCAGAAAATGCGACGTTTGTTTTTTTCGTTAGCCAGAAATCTTGTCTGTGTGTATGTCGTGATCAAAGACATCCGCAGGAAGTTTGTCTTTTTGATCGGAGATGTCTTTGTGTACTTTTCGTGTTTTTATTTGTTGCCTCAGCTGGATATTTGTCAAATACAATCACTGCGTGCGAACCGTAGCGTCTTTGTACGTACTGTATGTACTGGACTGCTTTGGAAGCTCAGATATTAGTATAAATGTGAATTACTTAATAACTTTTATCAGCCTTTTTAATTCGAAGTTAAAAGCATAAATTCTCCCTATAAACGCATATAAGCAGGCTTCCGCCGATTAATTTTACTACACCTACGTAATTTTGAAGAGGGTAGCGCTAACTTCATGTCGATTATGAGGCGACGCGTGGTCGAATTTGAAATCAAAGTCTTGTATTGCCTTTCGTCAAACAAGCATGTGCCAAAACCAAATTTCTGCTAGGCATAAAAGACCGTTTAGCCTTATGATCATGGTTATCTTACTTCGCACCCATTAATCCAGTGTGTTCGATTTAATCGTTTTTTTAGGCGTGATAACCCCGGGTCAACCTCCAGCTTAGGCGAGCAAATTTTTTCTTCCTTTCCGAGTAATGATGAGCTTATTTGTATGGTATTCAATCACAAATAAGCGGCTTGGACCCGCGCTCTAGTGCCCGATCGTCTGGTCTTGTCACCTCAGTAACAAGGTTCTTTTCCGATTGAATGCCGAAGAGAGGCTAGTTTGGGGCAGGAGTTTTTGTGTTTGGCTACGACGGCTCCTCAATTTAACGAAGCGGCCGCGGGCGCCTCTATTTAAGTTGAAGCTGTGTTGGATCTAAAGTCCTTTTATGCCATGTAATAATGTAAGTACTAGCCGTATTTGTTTTTTCTGCTCATATATCAGCAGAATTTTTAATTTGTACAATTAAGCGCATCAGCTTGCGATTTGCGTAGAGTAACATTCAGGGCATTCAATGCAAGCGCACTATTATCTTTTCAGATACGCTTTATCTCTACTACTGGTATATTATGCTTTATTCACCCCAACGATACCTGCTGTTGTTTTTGTTTTAGCGTTTTCGACTGTTAGCTAGATCTGTTTTTTGCCGCTGCAAACGACTGGAGCCCGTTTGTGTTTCCAAACTATTATATATATTTTTAACTTCAGAAACCGCCGCCTAGTTCTCATCCACGTCATACACTACCGAGGGTTTGAGCTAGCCAGGGCGGTGGCCGCCTTTCAATTAAGAGTGCCGCAAACAAATCAATAACGAGTACAATTTTGCGAGACAAGAGAGCACATATGGTCGAAAATTTATTTATTCAGGATATGCAACTACTAAATTTCCATTTTTCAAACTTTTGGCTTTTGTTTCAAGGCAAGAATACCTATTGCTTGGCTAGTGTAATAGTGTAATATGGAATTTTATATTATACTGGATTTGTTTTTGAATTAGTAGGGTTCATTGTCAATAAATTACATTAACGTCAAGTTAATAAACATGTGATTTGCTTTATTAAAATGTGTAACTTTCTTCAAGTATGAAGACACACAGTTCGGAACAATCGAAAAAGGAGTATCAACATTTCTAGGAATGCCAATCCAGCAAGATACACTAGACATTTGTTAGGATAAAGTTTATATCAAGGCAACTAGTGACACATTTTGTTTCACTAGTCGCATTTTTGCAGAGTCCTATGCATGCAATAATTTTTATTTTTACTGCCTCGCTTTATAAGTAGCAGTTATTGTTTTGACCACCAAATAATAGAGGCCGCTCCATATCTCGTTTGGAAATTTAATCGCTTGTTGCGTGACGTCAAACCGTCTGGTGCCATAATGTCGCTGTTTCAGCTACAAGTTTAAACTTGTTTTGCAGCCCGTTGTTGCCTACAACCGATCTTAGCGTGCGTTTCTAGCCTACGTAACGGTATGTGCGTTTCGATTTTGGGAGAAATAAAATGTACCGTATGGATGTAGGAGAGAGCTGCCAGGTGACGCGTTCACGCCGTTGAAATTACCGCGGCTTTGAAAAAGGTCACCTTCGAGCCGCATTACTTTACAATCTACAAGCCTAAGAATTAGTTTCTGTGTGTGGAATGGCGGCTCCTGGCGATTCATTTCATTCGCCCGGGGTCGAAACCATTTAACACTCTAGCAGTGTTTGAATTTTTAAAGCAACATTCCTTGCCGTTTACGTCTTGGTTTTTTGTTGCAACGAGTATTCACGGTGCCGTGGGGCCCTAGGTCATACGGGGGGCGCTAAGAAAGTTATAGTGCCGAGAGTTCTTATCGGGAGTTTTCCAAGCTCCAATAAAGCGCGTAGGAGGATTTTAATCAGGGCTTTCGTCTGTGCCAGATTTTTCTTGAGGAAGTTCGTGTTTCGAAACTTGAAGGTTGTGTGTACGTCTTTCAGTTACCATTTGGGGATCTCAAGCGTCTATTCTTGGCAGAGAACAACCCCTTGGTCTTCGAAGGGGTTTTTTCCCGCACCTATCAAACACTCTGGTAGTAGCTATGTGCACCAGCGTCAGCAAATTCGTTAAGAGACCAGCTCCTAGACTCCCAAAAAAGATACTGTGTGTTCTTGTTAAGTTAAATTTAAAACGTCGCCCTTCTAAGAAGTTAATTTGATGTCGTAAAATTAATAGAATTCAAGTATTTGCTACCGTTACAGTAAGAATTAAACTTTACAGTTTGTAATCCATTTGATAAGTATTTAAATAAGAGTACTAACCCTTTCGTTCTATTCAATTGTTGTCAAATATTTAGATGCATATTAGATTGCAACATATTTACATTTAAATTAGTTCTGTTTTTTAAATTTCATATAAGATGTTGCATGCGATCTTTACTGATGATGCGTTTTTGGAGGTATAGCAGCTGTCGGATTTAAAATAAAAGTAGGTTTAATGAAGCTTTACGCTGACCGTCGCACTGGAGCACTACCGATAACTCTAAAATAATGGTTTACATTTCCGCTTTCAATAAACTTTTCCGTATTACCGATTTAAAAAGTGGTGGCGCCCAAACATTAACAGGTCGTGGCTTTCATTAACTATTATCGTAATGAACCTTGCCCTCCCACTGAGTAGAGCTGGCAAACTTTGTTACAGAATGTCGTAATGCTGTTGGGGCAAACGATGGAGGAAGGATGGAAACGACTGAAGGTTATGCTGCTGATTCAAAGAGAAACATGGACACCACTAGAAAGATTTTGAAAGAAATCAATCCAAATTCTGTTATTACTTTGTGTGCTTCTACTAGTGCTTCTAATTTTGATATTGCTAATACCCCTGTAAATTCCACAGATTGCAATAATAATGCAATAATTACTTGTGTAGGTAGGTAAATTATTCTATTGATGCAAGTTGTGCCATTGTTACTTTTATAGGCCTTTGAAGATAAATATCGATTGACAAATTTGAAATAGATTATCAAGTTAATAAACTTATTACTAAAGAAAACAGTTAAGTGTCTATTCTATATTATATTAAAAACTATATAGCTAGATAAAATAATGTATTTGACTAGCATATAAGTAATGGCTATATTATACATCAGCTCGAGTTGTAAACTTCATCCTCGTGTAATACAGCCTACATTATATGCTTGTTAAATAAAATACTATTACCTTGTAGTTCTGGGTATTATAAACTGAAATTTTCCTCAGTGTAATACCTACCTAGTTAAAACCAAAGTATAAAATCGCATTTAAAGTTTACAATAGCCACAAATACTATTTAAAATGATATCAACCAGTCAATATGAAACCTAAGCTCACTGTAAAAAAAATAACCAGAATGTACCAACATAATTCGATCGAGTGATAATGCTTGTTGGCATTGTTTTTCCTTGAATTTTGTCATTTGCACTTCCATAGGAACAGAAAATGGACTACACTTTGTCCAAGTACAATCAACCTTAGCATTTTCCTTTATTACTTTTTTGCACCTTGTTCATGTTTTTTAATTGCAGGTCATTCAGCTGTTGTTACAAGCCTTAGCTGCTTCAGCGAAAGAATGAGCTCATTGTCACTTTCCAATACAAATAAACTGTGCAATATTAATCCCATGAAAGTTTACAGTTATTTATTAATTATAATCGAAATGATATCACGTTAATGCTTTTCTATTATAACATTTTACGTAAAATGTTATACCCCTACATCATATTTATTTAGATTAAATCTATTCATTATTTTTAAGGTAAAAAACTGTCATGATATTTTGCACAGACTAGATTAATAAAATTCAATACTTAGTGAGGTCGATCAGAACTATTCAATTTAAAATTTCTAAAATGTGATATTTTATGTGGCCTCTTGTAGATGGTCTGAGTCAGAGACGCTCCAAATATCCTTTCCGTAAAAAAGCAGCACGACCAACTCGTGGTGGCCGTAATAAGAGTTGTAATTAGCAGGCACGCGTTTTTCATCTGCCAGCTCTCAAGCTCGGTGCATTTTTCATTGCGCGGCATTCGAGAATAAAATAAAGAACAAGAACAACGCCGGTGACGAGCGCACGCAACTCGTCTGAGAGATTTGCCAGATGTTCATGCCGCAAATATTTCAGAGAAACACACAATTTTCTATTAACAACGTAAACGTCGCCTTTCTCACCTAAATAAACCCGTTCGAGGTTTAAAGCCGGACGCACACGCGTATGCAGCTTTTTCACAGCATACTTTTTACGATAAAAAATAAATAGGCTCGATATAATTACTGTGATGAATAAAGCTAATAAAAACTGTATCACTGTAGTTATAGCAGTTCCACTGACAATATGTAAAAATTTACCTAAACTAGTAAATAACAAATTAAAGGTTCTTATTATCTGTATTTACCTCATCTTCACCAGACAAAAAGCTGCAAATATTCGAACCTGCAACTTTGTAGAAGATTTTTTAAAAGGTTTGGGGGCAAGGGGGCTATTGAATAATAATATTGAATATTTTGAGACATATATACTTTAGTTTAGAATTTAGTGATAAGGAAATTAAAGGGAGGTTTATAGAAGAAGACGAAGTAGGGCAGGGCCAACCTGTAAATAAAGTAAATTAAGATTGGAGTACATCATAGGCCCACCGTTAGGACGGGTTTAAGGATGGGAGAGTAACGCCAGACCAATTTTTTACAATAAAAGAAGTAATAACTTGTTATGAATATAAAATATCAGCAGTGATGCTGCTTGTGGGTGTACCATTCAATCAGACAAATAAATTATCAGAACTTGTAATGTAAGTATTGATCGGTGATTGTTAACTTTCGCAGCTTTCTACGGCGATGCTTTTATAGTTGCGTCACTAGAGGCCAACGCCGCTTTATTTTTTGTTTTCCTTGTTCCAGCGTGTAAAATTGCGCCGTCTGCAGGACTTTGACTCGTTTTGTGTCGCCCACCAGTTGCTATTTCCTAGCGCGCGCATTTAAATTTTCACTTGCTTTGCTATATCTAGTTCTTAATATCTACAAAAAACCGGCTGTATATCGAAATGTTATTCGTAACACATTCAGATGAGCTAGTTCAGGTTTTATTTTCAAATAAAATATTTTTGAAACAAATAATTAAATTAATTGAAGAAATGAATAGTTACACAAAAACAAATATTAATTAACGATAATCTGACTACAGAACTGTCCGCACCAACGAGAATATGGCGGATATTAGTTTCTTTTTTAATTCAGTTATGAGCAAAATAATAAATAACATCAAAAACTTAGATATTGGGTTTAAGGTAAACCGAATGAAGAAAAAATTAAATTAATTTGCTATGCTGATGAGGCAATAATCATATTCAATGGAGACGAACTACGAAAATACTCGGTGTAGGAAAGGAATATATCTGTTATCAATGGTACGATAATCGAACACTTTATGTCTTTCAAATACAGTATGGCTATTAATTTATAGTACTTAGGTAACCTAGGTAACAGCATATTAAGTTCCGACCAGTAAGGTGAGAATCTAAGCAACCAAAGCTGTAAGAGCATCAGGGTGTCTGAAAGATATACCTGAAGTAAAAGGCGTATGAGCATAGAAACAAAGAGACGAATATATAAATTTGGCATAATATCATAACCTATGCTTTAGAAACCAGAGCTGACCACTCAGCAACCAATACAATATTCGGGACAATAAGAGATAAGAGTATTAAGAATCATAATAGTTCACATACTAAGAGACCGAATACAGAACTCAGAAATCAGATAAAGATAGGTAACGTAAAAGCGAAGAACATAACACGAACATTTATCGCAAAAATGACCAACAACAGATAATGACGATTGCAAGAGATGGAAAACCGGAAACACCGAGACCTTGGAACGAGTGCTGGAATTTATCATTCCAAGAAAATTAAGACATAGCAGAGTTGACCATTGATCAAAAATCCGCATCCACTATCCTAGACGTAAGATCATGGTGTGCTTTGAGTCAGTCCACCTTCTGGTCCGGGCAAAATTTAGATGTAAAATCAGCAGAAACAAACAGGAAAATGAACTAAAACAAACTACGAAGTTTGACCACGATAAACTGAAGGACTCGGAAAACCAGTGGAACTTCGTGCGAGAAATTGAGGAAAGGCTGAAGAAAAATGAAGAACAGTCACTGAAGACTAAATGGGAACCATTAAAACTGCTGTAACGGAGGCAGCAACTTCAACGCTGACAAGAAAAAAGCGGGAAGGAGCGCCATGGTTCGATGAGCAGTGCAAGAGGACTACAGAAAAAAGAAATGGAGCGCACAAAAAATACGTGGTAAGAAGGAGAAGAGGAAGCCGACAAAATATCTAGGAGCAAGAGAGGGAAATATGAAAACGATCTAATTCAGAACATGGACGAAGACTTTAGGGAAAATGACATAAAAAGCTTATGACTTTCCCAAAAACGAAAGATGGGTATAACTCTCGATATAAAATACATCTGGAAGAGCTACTTTCCAAACTTACTGGGCACACTTGAGTAATACAGATGAAGATTCTAATCTGGTCCATTTAGTGGAAAGTGGAAAAAATTATACGCTCTAATAGTACAAATATGACAGGAAGAAAAATTACCTAGAGCCGGAAGAAAAGTATTATATGTTCTATCCACAAACATGAAGATAAAATTATTATTATACAGGCTTGTTTTACAGCAATCGCCGTGTTCTTCATACGGTTCGCGATACTTTTCTATCATATACGTTTTCTTCCTCGAGTTGTCTGCTGCTTATGGCTTTCTCCATGCCTTCTTTCCGTGATCTTTTTGGTCTTCCCCTTCTTCGTCCCTCTGGTGGTACATAACGCATCATTTGTTTTGGACATCTTGTCTCCACCATTCTCTGGTTGCACCCGTAGCACAACAATATTTTTTGTTCTATCTGGTTTATATCTCTTTCCACTTTCATCATGTTGGGGATAAAATGATATGTAAAAACTACCATGGAATTTTCCTTTTGTGTACAGCATACAAGGTTGTTACATGCATCCTGAACAAACGGCTGCAAACCTTCGCAGAGGAAATTATCGGTGAGTACCAAATTAGATTCAGACGGGGCAGGTCAACAATCACTATTAAACAAATCTTGTAATTTGAGATACCGTCCAACCTAGTACAGGTCGTTAAAGCAACAATGGGAGATGCCGAAACACACGGAAGATAGAGAGATGGGCTGGCTTCCACGTTGTTCAATTTCGGACTAGAGTATGTAATAAGACAGATGCATGTTGGAAGAGCAAACCTATTGACGAATAAAACGATCCAACTAGCTGCATCTCCAGATGATATTAATATCATGAGTCGAATAGAAGCAAGAGCAAGAGAAGCATACTCATAACTAAAATTCCCAATCTATTGGCTTGGAAGTCAACATGTATAAATCGAAACGATGTCGCAAATCAGATCAAATAGAGCTGCTGGAAACATCGTTACCGAAGATGCAGTGGAAACCGTGAGCCAGTTTACCTATCTGGGAGTACAGTTAAGCACATATGGAAGAGATGACCGTGAAGTACACCGAAGAATAATGCTAGCCAACAAAATCTATTTTGCACTGTTCCATATATTATGATCCCGAAATGTACATCGTAATACAAATCTACAGAAACCGAAATACGACCCATACTGAAATATGAAAGTAAAACATGGGAGATGACAGACAAAAATATAACAAGCTGAATATCTTTGCAAGAAAAATGCAACATGCTGGAAGTTTGGTGCTGGAGTGGCAGCAGATAAGCAAGATTGGAGGCAAAGGTTGAAGGAGGCCAGGGTTCAATTTGACTTGTAGCACCATATAAGAAGAAGAAGAGTTGAGAAAACAAGCCATAGGCCTAAAACAAAAGGAAGAACATGTGTCTTTAATACCGTGCATCATGACTTGTGTATGGTGAAATTATCTATTAAGTGGATCCCTAAGTACCTGAACGCTGATCAAAAGCTGTCACTACGAGTGACAAAGTTCAAGTCACTCTACAGCCATTTTAAAGAAGATTCTTCTTTTGAATTCGTATTGTAATCTACAGTCAAAACATGTCTTCATAATTAACATGCAGAAACAAAATGACAGTTAGAGGACTAGATTTCCCTAATTCAAAAATGCTGCCTATTCAATAGTCTGCATGAAGGGTTCTCGTTTCAGTCATTTGGACCAAAAACACAATAATTTGAACATATTACTTAGAACAAGAAAAAAACTGGACAGGAGTATATTATAAAACTGTTAGATTTGTAAGTCATTTGTGGTTGACAAAACTAAATTCAGAACTAAGGTTCTTTTACTTCTTAGTCGTTCGCTCGATTTCGAGCAGCGTGATTTCATGAGTTGTTTTGTGTTAGTGATTTCTACGCCTCTCGGTTTTCGGCCCTTTTAATGGATTGCGTTAAGCTTTTGCCAGTTAAGTTTACTATCAGGTCCGCGTAGCGTGTAGGGGATCTTCCACGCAACCTCTTGCCGACAACTGTGCCCTCCAGAGTAAGTCTTTCCAGCTCTTTTCTTCGGACTACGTGGCCGAAAAAATTTGTTATTCTTTCAACTACCACGGTGCGGAGCCTTTTCCTTATTTGTAGATGTTCTAGGATAGATTGATTAGTTCTTCTTTTCACCCAGACTATTCTCAGCATTTTGCGCCAGCAATGCATTTCCAAGGTATCAATTCTATTTTTATCTGTTTGTTTCAAAGTTCAGCATTCCGATCCATATAGAAATACCGAAAAAAAACAGGTTTTCCACCAGTCTCATTTTGTTGTTCAGGGTAATTTGGTGGCTTCTCCAAATGTTAGTCAGTTTGGCCATGGCGTCTTTTGCTATTGCACTTCTTCTATTGATTTCCTGGCTGCATCCGCCTTTGTTGGATAGTAAGGAGCCAAGATGAAAGTGTCTACTTTTTCGATGTTATTTATTTTCCTTAGGTCGGGTCTATTGTCGTTTTGGTGGTCTATAATCATAATTTTGGTCTTCTTTTTGTTGATTTGTAGGCCGATTTCATTGCTCGTCTTCTCAACTCGCTGTAGGAGACTGACCAGCTCTTCTTCCGACGCTGCTATTAACGTGGTGTCATCGGCGTATCGGAGGTTATTAATTTTAATGCCGTTGATAGCTATCTATCAGAACTAATAGATAATTTTAATACATTTTTTAAGTAAACAGATATTCTTAGGCACTGCGTTGATGTTCAAAGAATCTAGCTTTAAGCGTCAAATCAGTATTATTCGTTAGTTACATGTTAAAATTACAGAAGTTTAGGGTGGAGGTGTTTTAATATCTTGAGTTTTTTGTTTGAGCTTCTTGTTTCTTGTAATTCTTGTTAAGTTTATCAACGATAATGGCTGCAACGTATTCTTATGGTGAACAAACTGATATGTTGCTGGTTCTCGGATTTTTTGAATTAAATTGTCGGAGAAGCGTGATAGTATACCAGGAAAGATTTCCAAATCGGAAGGTGCCGAATCATAAAACATTAATTTGCAAGAATTGAGAGACTTCTTCGTGACAATGGAAGATTTAAACCCTTAATTGTTTATTGAGAACACCCTCGTGTAATTCGTTATTCAAAAATGGAAGAGAAAGTTCTAGATACCCTAGAAGAACATCCTGAAAAAAGTACACGTGGTTTGTCTCGTCAAATGGGAGTTTCAGAAGATGTAGTCCACAGGGTTATTAAAGAGTAACTTCTACGTCCCTATCACCTTCAAAGTGTACAAGCCGATCTCTAATCGCATCGGACATTTTGTAGATTTATTCAAGAAAGACGGGCTGAAGATATTCACTTTCATAGTAAAATTTTGTTCACCGATGAAGCGTATTTACGTGAAGAGGTATAACAAATCCACACAACGAAAATGTGTATTCAGATGAAAATACACATGCCATCAGACTACTCCATTTTCAACAAGAGTTTCGACTTTATGTATAGGCAGGAATAATCGGCGAACATCTCATAGATTCCGTTGTTTTACCTGCTAGGTTAAATGATGAAATGTACTTAAATTTTCTCCAGGATACATTACCGGGCTTATTAAAGGATTTGCCATTACTTCTTAGAGGTAACATGTGGTTTTTACATGACGAAGCACCTCCTCATTTTATATTGAATGTGCGGAACTAACTACAGGTACAGTTTTCCTATCAATGGATAGGCAGAGGAGCTGACGCCCCTGTAAAATGGCCACCTCGATCACCGGATCTAAACGTTTGTGATTCGTTTTTGTGTGGAACATTAATGAGCAATAAGGTATACTCTACTCTACTGTAAATACAGAAAATACTTCGGGCCAGAATTTAAAACGCCACAGAAACAAATGATCGACAAATGCTGCAGAATGTACAGACACATTTCTTGCGTAGGATAAATCTTTGCATTCAAGAAAATGGGGGCCACATTGAACTATTTTTATAAATTAATTTAAGACTAGTTATCCCTATTAAACTTTGCATTACATACCATGCCATATTATTTTTTGTGAATAAGCCTTAAGAGTTATCAAAAATTACAAAGATACAAAAAATGTTTTTAAAGAAAATATCTTTTTGGAAAAAAATTGAAAGTTTTTATCGTAGGCTCTAAAAAGTTATCACCAAATTTGTATTCCGAGATTTTTGTTCAAAATACTTACAACTTACTGATGAAGACCAAAACCATCTCAAAACGTGACTTATAGTCACAGAACATGCCATACCCAAAATTATAAAAATCGATCACAACCTACTCTTTTTATGCCAAAATTATTTTGTTTTTCAAAAAACTTTAACCCTTTATACCAACTTAACCAGACGATTTTGGATATAGTTAAGTTGGCTTAATCATCTTATTTTTATCCCAGGAGTCTATATTTAAGATATGTCCCAACCTTTTGGAGACACCCTGTATGTTATTTTTGGACACGCCCTCCAGCTAATGGATGAGTCAGTCTCGTTGAATTTGTCCACATACTTTTTTAAATTGTAGTTTGATTCCATGCAACTTTCTCCAACTTGGATTTATTGAAACAAATTATATCTAGCAAAAAACCGCACAAGAACCTGGTTTAGAAGAAGTGCAAATAATAAATTAGCGTTAGCCCGAGACAAGCTGATTAAAAATTAAAGTTCGCGCTTAAGTCTCATTACCGCAGGGCCGAGAATAAATGCCGCAGCGCGACCCGTCATTTATCTCTCGAATTTTTACGCATACCACGTGCTAAGTAACGCCGTAATTAATGTGTTCTTCGACAGAAAAACGCGCGCAGATTAAAAACCGGTAGTATCGCGTCATTTTCATGAGCTTCTGGTTGGTGCGAAATGACTCCGCCATCCATTACCACTGACAACAGGAAATTGTGATTCTTTATCAACCACACGTAGTCGGCTCACCTCGCAAACAGGTCCAAATAAAAAATGCCCTCTTTATCGCGCGCCCTGTATAAGCTGCGTCTCTCTCCGGCGCCTCGGGCACAGGCGGAGAAAAGGGACGGAGGCAGGTGTCAAGTTCGGCGTGCGAATTGGGGCAGAAGAGCGAATTAACATTGACTCCCTCGATCTGTCATAGGAAGAAAAATGGTTTTCGTACGCCACTGGTTTACGCGAAATCTCGCCCTATGTTTATCGCCCCCATTAGGCGGACACTCAGTTTCGAGAGCTGTACATAATTATGGGAACAGAATGAAATGGAGAAACGTTTGTAGAATTTTTAAAGCTCTTTCGTTTACATTTTTCCAAGTAGATCTATATACAGGATGTCCGTTTGACGATTTCACTTACCTCAAGAAGTACAAGGTTGAGTAAGTTATGAGTTTGAGAAGGTGCAGTAACTTGAATAAAAAATAAAAATGACTGTATACATACCAAAGCAAAACAATTAGTAGTTTTGACTGTTACATTCAACACTATAGAGCAATAGAGCGGACATAGACCTAATACCATATAGTGAGCCTCACAGTGAGAAATCGGCACAGAATACAAACCTTTTGGGAGTTTTCTCTCGTATGCTGCCAAATTTAAGCGGCTTGTACCGTCCTTCAATAAAAGACTAGCCCAAACCCTCGGCGATTGTTGTCATAGGTAAGGGTCAGGTAACGGCTCTTAAGGTTAATAAATTTAAAAAAGAACTGAAATGGACGCCACCAACAACGACAAAGAAACAATAACATTGCAGTCAAATACACTCACGAATCGAATAGGGCCTCTGCTTAGAAGAACTTAAACTCTAAAAACCGAAGAGGTTGCGGTAGCTCATAAAGAAAATATCGAAAAGTAAAAGTCAATAATTGAGGCTTTAATGGACCATAATATGACAGATGCCAAATATTCGATTGTAATACCTCGAGTACATGTCAAAACGCCGAAAAAAATTTTGCAAATGCACGAAAGCGCACATTTGAATTAAATTTGCACAAGGGATATTCGACAGCTTATTTCTCGAAAAGCTATTTTAACGTGTCTATATATTTTAAATTTAGAAATATTAATTTAGTGTTAACCTACATACAAAACCAAAATAATTTTTCAATTCCAGAATGCATTGGCAATTTGCACTAGGAAAAAAATCAAAATTATCAACAATTTGCATAGTACAAAATTATGGTACTTTGAGAATTCCGTAAATCACATTGCGGGAATACAGAAAAAACCAACAAAGGTTGTATAATAATATTTAACTCGTCAATATAGCAAAAATGTATATAAGTACTACAGTAAATGACTGTAAAATACGCAAATTTCTTAAAGCTATGAGCAAAAATGTTTATTTATTTTAGTTAGTTATTTATTTGGCACTCAGCCAACAGCCGTTAGGCCAATTATAGGCGTCGCTGGGCATTTATGGGGACTTCCAACCCCACTAACGACTATCATGATGTTCTTATGAGAGCCGGGACCAACTATTTGCGTGGCAGCCGTACCACAAGACGCCGAGGGATGCAGCCGTGGAACGCCCATCCAAGTTCTGACCAGAAAGAGCGTTGCTTAACTCTACTGATATGGTTAATTAGGTATAAATCTTAAAGAGTTAGATTATTAAGAAACAAATTGTGAACACCAAATGAAGGTACAATCAATGTGCAAATGGAATAGCTCCTCGATCTGGAACCGCATGAAGCCCCGTATGCCCATATCGTTCGGAATACCAAGAAGAAGTGTTAAAACTTGCCAAAGAACTCGACACTCGCGACACTCTGAAGCTAGATGTGGAAGACAGGGGTGTCAATCTGACATTTTCAAAATCCGCCAAATATCTTGCCCAAAATGATAAAATATAAGCTTGGTCCAAATAGGAGTGCATAAAATGGCCTATAAGCTAGAAAAATTCTTGCCAAAACGAAAATTTAATAAAGTAAGGGTAAAAGCAAATTTGGGTCGTGTCAGGCTGAACGACAGCACAAGTTTCTATAAAGGGTAGTCGGAAGTTATCAACAGTTCTCAACAAGCTTTTGAGAATTAGTTAGTTGGCATTAATGATACTGGTTACCTCGTCTCGAATTTTGACACCAAAACTGTAACTATTATCGTTTTTAAATTTCGAGGTATAAATGAGTTTACTTCAAGAGTTCAGACTCTTGATGTAGAGCAAACAAGAAATACAATTTCTTCATTAAATATTAAATGGGTTTTTAAAGAAAGTTTTTCTTGTTGATAGTTTACTTTATAATATTATCGTGAAGAAGATAAGAAAGAATATTTTACAAGTTGAATAAAGCAAAATCGCTTATGTATAGTCATTAAAATCGATTTTCTTTGTAAGGATCACTAATTAGGTGCTGTGGTGCTAATCAATACACAACAATACTAAGATATGTACAACATTGAAAATATTTAGTTGTTTTGCGTGTTTTTCGTTTTAATTTTTCCAAGATGTTAATTTAAACGATTTTCAACAACCAAGCAATTGTTTTTTTCCACAAGGTTACCGGTTCAATGTTTCGGCTCATAACCAGCATCATCGACGTTATATTATTTTAGCTTTGAGAAAACCTATTATTTTGAATAATACGAAGTAATTATTTTCTTGAGCTCGGTGGCTCAGAGGTTAAGCATTCTGACCATCGACCCAAGAGCCGTGAGTCCGATTTTCGTAAATGGTGAGGGAAAAGCCTCCACGAAAGAGATCTAAAACCGTGGGTTCCATGCTACTACGATGTGTAGCATTGTTACGATGGTTTAAAAAGCACACGCTAAAGGAAGTTGCGTAATTTGTCTTTTCAAATTACTTCTCGCGTTAGAGCTTGCAGAATAGATCGCCAGAAGTATTCCAGATGTAATTAAGATGTGCTTGCGGAATGTAATTTGCTTCGCGAATATCGCCATATGTGGGAACCTTATCACGTTAATTTTAAGCAAAAACCTTGTACGATATTCCAGCTTCCCGATACGCGGCTTATATGTTTGGAAATCGGCATACCGCTTCGCTTTTTAATTTCGTAGAACTTCACATCGATTGCCACATTCAGAGAAACGTCTTCACTCTGATTCGTGTAATAGCAGTGTCATCGACGCCATGTATATCATTCTATCGTTTTACAACCCCTCGGAATTCTGATAAATCAAGCTAATTGCTTTAAAATATTCTCGAATTACCGCTGTCTATTCTTCAAACCAAGCTCTAGAAAAGCTCGCTATCTTGCTTTTGTTTAAGCAAGGAGCTCGCCATGTTTGTGGGCCCGTCTTCATCGCTCAACTTTGGCTGCGAGCCGGTCAAACTTTTCGCTCAGCTCCTGTGACGGACTGCTTGTATTTCCACACCATTCCATTCGCAGTATCCAGCGACATGCGTTATTTATGATTTATTATCTAATATTATATATGTTATTTAATGTCACTTTTAAGTTGAACCTGTTGCGTTGTGTAAACTACTGGATTCTTCTGGAATTTTAAAATGTATTTCAAGGCCCTTGCGAAGGGGGCTTATTTAAACTTAACCAAATTTCGCTAAATTTACTTTCCAACTGGTTGCTCCGGGTAAGCTCAAATGTAGAAACACAGGAACATAAATGCATTGTATAATGTGTTTAAATAATTAGACCATAAGGCTTAATTACAATCAATACATATTATAAAAACAAATTTTTTTCTGTCAACAAGGTCCCTGTTTTGATACTTCTGGGCGATATGCAACCCACTGTACACGCCTGCTCTGTTGGTTTCGGTTTAGAGTTTGAGTCCAGCTAGGTCTGCTGACCGGTAGCTGCGAAGGGCCGGAAACTGGCGTTGTTTTGCCCTCTGATAAATGCAATGCAATTAGGTGTATTACGGTATTTGTGATATTGACGGCTAGTGTATTAAGCCTTACGGATCGTGGTGCTTCTTTGGTGTGAGTAAATTTGGGTTACCCAGCATGACATAAACATACAACATAAACTACCTCGTGTAAAGTCCGGCTATTTTGCAGCTAGAATTTCCAGTGACCGCTGGATGCTTGTGATCGCTCTGGTTTCACGATGAGGGGGGACAATTTGCCTAAATCGAAGTACTTGAATTCCGCCGGTGGATTGAAGGTTCCCTCTAGTATACAGGTAAGCCGTGTTCTAAGTTAAGTTTATAAAAAGGTTAGGGCGATAATAGCGCGGGGAAATGGCTGGTGCTAAAATCAAACGTGATTCTCAGCAAGATGGGACCCTATCCACCGGTGCTGATCAGGTAGAGGAGGTGCCTGGAAAAGAGCTAGGCTCCGGGGGGTGGGGAGGGCTAGAGGTGCTAGTCAGGATCGAGGCTGAGGTTCTCAAGTGCCTTGTAATGGTTTCGCGGTCTGGTTATATATCCCCTCGGCTTTCTTTATTCGTCTAAATTTTAGATGGGAAAGAGTAGGATCGGCGCCGAGAGTGGTTGTATGCGTGTCCGCGTATCGCGGCTGGGAGTCTACTTATCGGGAACCGCACGGTCTAAAGATGAGGGCGAAGATTGTAACTGAATAAGCACCGTATAAGTTTCTGGCATCAGATTTATGCTTTAGCTAAATTTGTTACTGACGCTAACGTTATAGTTACCGTTGTGAAAGAAGATTTGGGGTGTATCTTATTAGCAATGCATTCAGCGGTTTACGCCCAGTGAATCAATACTGTTTTTCCTCGTGGGACATGTTTTGTAGATATCTGCTGAGTTTGTTATCGCATGACGTTACATGGAGGAGGTAGAGATTCCTTATTAGATAATGTTTTGAAATTACTGACCTTTGTATGGATTGCTACAAGAACTGTTTTTCCCTGTAAATCAAATTCAATAATATGAAACTCATAATCTACATAGCTTCATGTGAGTATAAGAAATGGACTTTCTTTGTCCCATATTTCCAATGTAAATATTAAAGCTTTGGTTAATTGTCCTACAGGGGAAATTGAAAATCAGTCCAATAAAAAAACTATTTTCAATTTTACGAAGGTATCTCGTTCAAATATAGATTATAATATTAAAAAACAAAAAAATCACCGCGTGTGGACTTGAGCAGGGTGTAATAAAAGAAAAGCAGCAAAAAGAGGCTAAGAAGAAAACTCTTTGAAGAAGAAAACGAAAACTTACTAGATGTAATTAAAGGGGTATTGTAGATAAACTGCTAAGAAATAAACACTAAACAACCAATTGTAGTGGTACGGTTGATCTTAATAAAAATCTGTAGGACGTTGTCATATACATATACGCGAGCGCACAAAGATTTGAATAAATTAGATCAAACCTTTATGTTTTGCATTGATAACGGGTCTTCTAAAAAATAAATTTCTTTGAAATACGAGGAGCGTTCAAATATAAATTATAATTTAATATTTATTAAAGAAAACACAAGGACTTTAATGTGTATATCATGTCATTTTTCTATTCAGTTTTCCTCTCTTTTAATAAACTGGTGCCATCTTTTCGGAAGTTTCTGTATTCCACGAGAAAAAATTCTTTTGGCTGCTGTCACACCCATTCCCGAACAATTTCGATGACTTCTTCATTACGAGATATTTTTTCCTAGTAACTCTTTTAAGGGTAAAAAAATTTAAAAAACTGATGCAGCAAGGTCTGAAATGTATGGTAAATGGGGCAGCATGGTCCATTTCAAGTTTTGAATCGTAGTCAGCGTGTGAATAGCGAAATGAGGTCGAGCATTATCCTGTAAGACACAGACAGAGAACTCGCGTTTTTTTTTTCAAGTTATCTCTACTGATATTTAATGCAGAAGGAATATACTTCATTGTAATTTGACGATGGTTTCAAATAAGTGCATTTTACTCTGTTAACATTGTTTTCTGTGAGAGAATGCGATTTATTCTCGTCACCTTTGCAGCCATTTTTAAACGCGTTACTCCTTTTGTAAACACTTATGTCTGATAGTGATGCGCATCAAACTGTCTTTTAACTCTTACACAGATTTCTTATGGTTTGATATCTTCGTTGAGAGAAATTTACTAATAATGCGTTGTTCGACGCTTGAATGCACTCCCACTTCACTCATGCTTGCCAATTGAACGAAAATGATTTGTGACGATTTAACGACTGAATCAAGTTAGGACTTGTTCCAGAGCATTAATTAATGTATACAACTTCTGTGCACGTCTTTGTCTTTTGGAGAGCAATTTAAATTATAATTCATATTTGAACGCTTCTCGTATAAGATGGGTGAAGCCAAAAAATGAAATCTGTAATCTACCAACGAAAGTGCGAAAAACACTGTGGGAATTAATTTCTTGAAAGTAGAGCATCCGCGCCTGAAGAGACGAGATATATAGCTCTCAGAACAATTGTATATTCTATAAAAATCTAGTAGATATTAATTGTAATCTGTGACGTTACCGGAAGGGCCATTTTTGTGATCGCAATGAACTGGAATACAGACCAGCTCCAGCTGCCTCCGAATATTTCTCTTAAAGTCTTGTATGTTCAAGGGCAATACCACAAGCAGTGGATATATTTTTGACAAATATTTTGTCGTTTTCATGTAAATTATTGCGTTTAAATTTCACGATACAAAATCACATCAAAAATGTCACGAGCCGAAGGCGAGTGACATTTAAATGTGATTTTGTTGAGTGGAATTTGCAATAATTTCTATGGAAATGGCAAAATATTTAAAAAAAAAATCCACTTCGAGTGGTATTTGGAACGACTATTTAACAATATTAATACATAACGATTAACTTTATTGAAAAATAATCCAACAATTAATATAATTATTCATTCTCAATTAAATTCAGCGGAATACTTCCAAAACACAGCATTTTAAAAATTTTAAAACAAGCCACACAGTTTGTTGGGGTTTAGTGTTACGTAACCTAGCGATATCACTAAGGACAGAACATCTTTGCTAAGCGATACTTCGCAACAAGGCTATTTATTTTTTGAGTACGTACATTGTTTTGTGAATATTTTGCATGGTGCCCAATATTCAGTGATATACTGCTGTTATTGGTTGAAAAAAGCAAATGTCTGCAATGTGACTGGCTTATATGTTATAGTGTTGAATAGTCAATATAATTAGCTTAGGTTTCAGAGTATTTTTCATAACCGTATGCAGGTAAATTTAGAAGCGAATTACAAATTATTAGGAGCACGATAAGTTTGCAGTGGTTCAGATTCCGACTACATTTGATAGCCGAGGTCTTTCTTTTTGAGTTAAGAGACGTCCACCATCTGTTAGACGTGACTTTATAATTCAGTGGTGCCCGGAGAATTATTATTACATACTTTGTACGTCCATCCCGAACTTGACTTAGCCAGAAAGATCTACGTTTTTAGAATAAACCCGAGCCCGTGTCCCGCTGTAGCTAGCTATGTGCACTTTTGGCTTGAATATTAGTAAATTATTATTAACAAGTAAGAACTTTTGTCACATTTTTCGACCTGGCGGGATATATCTTTTCTAACTCAAGTATTTGTTGTGTAATGTATGTGTCTGTATTGTATTATTTCAGTAATTATATTATGGCCTTATGTGCATTTATAGTTGCTTTTGTAATAGGTTCACAGCTGTTCTTCACATGTTTATTTTTCAGCTTTTATTTTGACTGCACATAGCCAGTGGCACATGTAAAGGTGTAGAGCATTTTCCTTTGTTTTCTTCAGCTTTTATTTTCATAAATAATTCCACTATTCCATTATTATTTTATGCATTAAGATTATCTTTGTTATTGCGTTATAATAATTCAGTTTCTCACGAATGTGTGATTTATTTATTGATACTCCTGTTGTATGTTTATAATAATTATTTTCGTTGGTAAGCTTCTAAAGTTCGGTGTGGTCGTATACCTATCAATCATATATTCTTTCATTGTTTCATAGCTTTATCATACAAAAAATAAGGAATTTCTTATAGTGTGGGTTCGAAAGGACGAGAAAGAATATATGGATGTATTTTACATGCCAAAACAGTATACTCTCAACAATTGTGGCTTCATCAAAAAATTCAGTGCTTGCTCAAAATCTGTCTGTCATGTTTTATTGTTTGATAATAATTACTAACTATTTCTTAAGGTTGTGAATATGATTTACTGGGCTCAAAACCGTTATGTGTTAGTTAGGTACTCCCAAAGATGGAATTTGAATTGATTAGAATGAGGTGATTATGCAGCACATAGTACAGGTTAGTCTCGCAGTTAAGTGCCTTGCTTTTATTTCCTTAAACATACTTTAAATAAATTAAATGTAAACGAATTTCAGACACTGTTCAGAATAAGCACGCAAGTATTCTATATGCACTTTGATATGCAAAACATAAACTAAGTATATTAACAACAGAATCAAAGAAAAATGTAGGGAGTTTAGGTATTCACCAGGTTACTGAAATTAATTCAAGCTTAAAATTATAAAACCTTGTAGAAATCGGTTTTTACATCATTACGTGTTGCGAAGTAGGTGACCGACAGGTTTGGCGATGGAATTAAATTAGATCGTCCGTCGCCGATTATATTGCTTAAGTACCGTAATGAGAGGGTGCGCTGCTTTGGATCTTCTTATCGGCGCTAGACAGCGCTGTAGGCGGCACATTATTAAAAATATCCCTTACAGTTTTATTTTTATTAAGAAACCTACACGTTTTAATAGCACAAAAAATGTAAAAAAAATCTTTGTATATTTAAAACAAGCCAGACTACGTTTATATATTTTTTTAAATACGAGTAAATTATTTATTTGTAGCAGCATCTGTCTGCTAAGAGCTTTATTTTGTTATGTATTACTACTTGTACAATTAAAATTTTTATCTTCATTGGTCTTGTTATAGAAGATTTACCAAATTATTCCTTAATTGTATCGTTAAGAGTTTATTACCGCACTCAGTGCCGTAATATATTACCGCATTGCTTTTTACAAAACAAGGAATGCATTGAACCAAAATTTATTGATATATTAATATCTATAAATGAATATAGCGTCTCCCAAAAAGTATTTGCCATAAAGATATTGTTATTAATTCATTTAGAAAAGCCCTATCTGGCACAATCAAGAAATAGAACAAAAACAAATGTGTCAGAGATGCTTTTGATGTACGTATGTTAAGTTCTCGGAAAAAATGTCTCTAGATGGTCATTTCGTTTGAAAACTTATGTTACCTATATGTTAAAAGTATTTTCACTAATTTTAATATTCTTTTTTGGAAAAGGTTTTTACTGTGGTAAATCTGATATAACAATAAAATTCCTATTTATTTATTTAAAAACACAAAAAAATATTAACACATACGTTCATACATGTAACCCAAATACATTATATGTAGAGTACCTAAATATAGAGAATTATATACACGAACAATCGAATCTGATTCGCCCCGGAGATCGGGTTTATGGCTTCTGCTTGCTTCAATAGTTCTTCCATTGGACCAGCGGCAGACCAGAACTCGGACTCGTCTTTATTGTCGACAAAGGGTTGAAGGTATTTTCGTTGTGCCGAAGTAAAGACTCTACTCGTAAAAGTCATAAACTCGCTATTCTAATTAGTAAATTTTTAATATGACGTGATGCTCATTTCAACTAGGGCTCTTGTTTCGACTAATTGATACCGAGCGCTTTTAACTAATTACATACTTTGCCCTTAATAAAAGTACATTTTCCTAAACAATCCATTCAGCGAGTGTTATACATATATATAATATGCTCACTAAAAGAGTCCATAAGGGGCTGTGGAAATTCAAACGTAGGAATAATATGTTGGTGGCACGGTAAGTTTATTTAAAATTCGAGGTTAGCAGGATAGGTTTTGTGTCAGTCTGTGTCAAAACTGGCAGCCAGCCAGACGAAGCATAATTTGGCAAAAATTGAGTTTTATAAAAGCAATATGAGACACATAAAAGGCAAATATGACATTAGTATTTAATAAATTTAGTTTAAATATTTGTCTTCATTAATTTTGTTATTGAGATTCTGTTTGGTGATTAGTTTTTAATCTTTGCGTAAGTTCGTGTTATTGCGTAAAGTTAGTACCCTCAGTTTCTTAGTTTATTAATAGACTTTTTTCACTGTCTTTGGTGTTTTACACACGACAAAAACTATACTTAATAATTATTATAGTGATAAATTGCATCTGCAGGTTTGAAAAACTGATAGCGTTCAATAAAGCCCTTTTTTGCATATACTACAATACGAAGACAAAAACTCTATAGAAAGCAAAAATAAAATAGAACGAAAATGCCTAAATGTTCTACTAGTTACATGTGCGATAAATAAAAGAAGAAAGAATATGCACCTACTGCTATGGTTAGGGTATTTGATCAGCAAAATTAGATTATCCACGAAATACTTCAAGAAGCAGAACGTGGAAGCTCGAGCAGATTATTAGTAATATGAAGATATCAATTGAAAAAACAGTTAAGTGATAAACATGCTGTATAAGTATAATTTCAATTACTGTAAGTAAAAAAATGAGAAGTTTGAAAAGCATTCATTTCTTTTCATAATAGTTTACAGCCACCTTTATTAGGTAATTAGGTTGAATAGAATTTAAACACTTCGCCTTCATTATATCAAAAACGGAGAAACGGGAACTTAACCTGGCTCGCCATAGTGTGTTTGAAATAACATTTCGATATACACACATTTGTGAAGCTAGACGTGTGCAATTAAGCATAACGTCCCCCGCCTTCCGTACCTTTCGGTCTCTCAGGCGGGACGCTAGCGATGCCGCAGGTCCGGCACCGGTCCGGTCGAGGCCTATCCAACCTCTGACGACTTATGGAGTCGCCGCCCGTTAGCCCCCGCCGAAACGGGAGCCCCTTTCCCAGCCTGTTGGGTACCAACTGCCACTACGAGTCCTTCCGCACTGGTCAACTACGCTCGCGGTACCCGACACCGAGGTGCTGGGTATCTCGATACGTGGGGCTTGGTGTTGACCGCCCGTAGTACCCGTGTATGTAAAGTTTGACGGGTCACCGTTCGAGAGCAAGCTCTCTACCACACATATCTCTGTGCCAGCGGCTTTCCCACCGTTGCGGAGGCCTCGCGGCTCGCAGTTGCGGGATAGGGTAGAATCCAGAAGTTTTTAAGGGTTGACGACCGTGCGGTCTGCTTCGGAATAGGAATTTCATCTCCGATAACAGGCCCAGTAAGAACTCCCGGGACACCACACTTCATCGACAGATTCCTAAACTCACCTCGGCGTGGGAGTGCCCCCTTGCCTCACTCAGCGTGGGAAGCCCCTTGCCATCATCGGTAAGCCCGCGTCTCCCCACATTTCGATATACAGCCGATTTCTACATATATGAATTTTAATTCTTCTTCGTAGAGTTTTAGAACTAGTTTTAACAACATGAGTGGAAATTTAACACCCGCCAATGAGTTTTGTGGATTTCGCGATAGAATGCTTACGTTGACCGCTCCCAAGTGCCGGAAGCCATCGGTTTCTGCGGAAAGAGCAGCAGTCGTGGTAGAAGCTGGATTCATTTGTTCGTGGGCACACGTGAACGCTGCCTTTCAATCTGAACACAGCGCTAGCTAAAAACAATGTTCGTACGTTTGCTGGGTAACTAGAAGCGAAGAGAAGCTTTCGAATAGTAGCCAGTAAGCTATACCGCAATTCTGTAGACATTGCAGTTTGGCGATTTGGTGGCTAGGACACCAACCTAGGATGTGGCTGCGCCGTCAAGTGACGTAATGGCAAAGGCATCACCGTGGAGCCCAGGTCCAGGTAGTTTGCAATTGTCATTCGTCATTAAACAGTTCAGGTGGGTGATTTTATACGGCAGTTAGCGATTCAAGTGTCGCCATTGAGACCCGCAGTGATTATGTCTGAGCATATGTTCAGCATAAAGGCGTCCTGGAAACAGCCGTCGGCGTGATCTAATATTATTGTTTGGCGTGCCAGCGCTTTGACGTTTGCGCCGTGATCTATTATCATAAACAAGTCATAGAAACAGCTGTCAGCTGGGTGATTTAAGCAGTTTTAGTAAAATTGCGTAGTAGCGACAGCTTTTTGCTAAAATAATTGCTTAGTAGAAACAGATACTCGCTTCGTGGTTTAGTGTTTAGTTTTATTATTAGCGTTTATTTTACAGGAAAATATAGCTATTTTATTGTTGTTAGCGTGTAAACAAGTTTGTTTTTCACTTGAATAAATTTTTGAAGTTAATATATTTGAGGCACTCGTCCTTCCGTTCAATTTTTAGGCCGGAGAGTGTGTCTTTACAGAACGATTTTAGAATTTTTTCTTTAAACGCCTATTTTGGAAAATTTACGTTCTGATTGGTTTACAACATTTGTTGACTGTGGCTGCTAAGGAAATCAATTACAAATATTTCTAGATTTGTATGAAGGTGTAATGCTTGTTTGTTATATAATGTTTTTGTAGGCTTTCAGGCTTCGCCTTTGGCATCGGCCTGAAATTTGCCTACTCGTTCTATAAAGACAGTTTTTCCGGCCTTGTTACGTGAACTACTATTAGATTGGCATGTGTACAGGTCAACTTCTGATTTATTTCAATAGAGATTTTCTTTAACCACGACTGAGGTATATGATGTAGGAGCGATCTCATTGCTATTGAGCTAGCTGGCAATAAGAGATGGCAAAAGTAATTAATAAACACGTAGTGGCGTAAGAGACGCCTAATTACAACGCTAACAATGCACTAGAGAATTATAAGTAGACTGGGATAGTTCTGACTTTTTCGTTATATAATACGTTCACTCAAGTGCATGGTAACGTGAATTATCATTTTTACAGTAATATCGACACATTCTTAAGTCATTCAGGAACAGAATTAGGGTCGATCAATCAAATGACCCCACAAACGATAAGTCTATTCTTTAACAAAATAAGAAGGTGATATTTTGGCAGCTCGCATCTCGAAAGTCGACAGCGAAATAGGTACGTAATAATAAATTTTCCCGAAACCGCCGTAAACCAACATTGATGTTGGTGGTTTTGCTCGGACGATGCATAAACGTATCGTAAAGCTGACAATAATTTCACGCTTGGCGGAAGAACAGTGGATATCGGGGCTTTATTCAGGAGCGAATACGTCGCTGTATAAGAAATATTCGCGAGAGCCGCGGATCTGAATGCTTTCCGCTCGAATCGCATTCGCAGGTTCGGAAAACCGGCTGTTTATGAATCCTCCGGTTAAAAGCCCGATTTTGTTTTGGATTTTATTCGCCATAAAGTGAACCGCACATGGAGCAATCTAGCAACACTTTGCCTAATATACGGCCGCGCTCGAACTTTTATGTGGAAGTGCAGATGCTTCATTTGCGGCGGTTCACAAGCGATTCTCGTAATCCCCAATATAAGTTTGTTCTAGGCTGATTTGGGTTTATGAAACAGGAAAGTTTCGCGGTCGGGATCGCGGCTGCAAAGTTGTTCCGAAGTAGCGAACTTGATTTTTTCTAATTTTAAACTTACTACTCGAAGGCTGCTTAACTTGGTCGCTTTAAGACCTTGGAGGCTTCTTGCCAGCAGTACAAGTTGGAGTTGTACAAAATATTACTTCGGAAGTTCTCTTTCGTTTCACTTTCTCGCTTATGAAATATGTAAGTAGTTTTGTAATAAAGACCGGAAAAGTTTTGTAGGTCAGCAATTACAGATCACCTGAACTTTGTGAGATGCCAAATAAAAGTTCTTAGAATAACATACTGAAGTATTTTTCTCGTCGATTACTTTTACGAGGAACCTTTGCACAATTATTATTAACAGACACTATATAGGTGCCAGTTATATTCGCCCAAGCTTACTTAAGTTTGTAATCTGCTGCTCATTTCTGGAAAATTTACAGCAACCATCACTGGGCTTCTTTATACAAAGATACTGTTGACGTTGATAACAGTCTCACAGAGTTAGTTTTTCTAAGACCCAAGTAGTAATCTTCGTGAAAAAGTGAAGAACCGATGCCTGAAATATTCGGTGCTAGGTTACAACTTTTCTCGACGGTACAGTATCTGGACGCCATTCTAGATAAGGATATGTTGATGATCTTGTAGCACTAATTGCAGGAAAATTTCCAGAAACACTCAGTAGGTTCCTGCAGATAACCTTTCATTTAAAGATGGTGTGTTGGCCATGGTCTCAGAGTTAATCCTCTTGAAACCAAAATGGTAATCTTCAAAAGAAAGACAGGGATAGATAGATGGCTCCATTATGTCAGAAATATTCGACACTAGGTTACAACCGGTTACAACTCTTCTCGGCGTTATATGATCTGGTCGCAATTGTTCATCAAAAGAATCAATATAATATGATTATTTCGTTTTAATTTAGGAAATGTCCAAAACGCACATTGGATTCCTTCATAGAGTCTTACTGATTATACAAAGATTGTGTGTTCGTCATGGTTTCAGTGTTAATCCTTTTAAAACCAAACTAGTAAGAACTTTGGCACTAGGTTACAACTCTGCGCCATTTTAGACAAAATTAATTCTGAATGCCTAGAGAATTATTGAACAAAGTCAAGTTAAGCACAGAATTGAAATATTTTATTTAATTTCAACTTAGACAGTATTTGAATGTATTAAATGCATTTGATGTGAGATGCAAGAAGGATAATTTGAGGAATAAAGGATAGCATATGTAAAGCAAATTTCGGAAGGGTTGAGTTTGAAGTTTAAGTAAAAGAAAGATTTAAGATGGCTAACGTAATATAATTTAATTGATATGTTTGAGCATATTTGAAGCCGAACCATATGTAAACGAAAAATGCAAAAAGATGGGTTATGTGCTGAAGGGTAGAAAGAAATCGATGCAAGATAAGCTAGGAATCTGTAAAGAGCAGTGTGAAAAGATGGCAACCGAGTGAGAAAAATTTGTGACGTATTAAATAAGTAGAACTCAAAGTGCCAGTGCATTTAAACAAGAGTGTTAAAAGAGCAGAGCAGTAATTAGTGACATTTATGGGAAGACAAAGACAAAATGTTAGAACGTAAGAAAACTTGTTATCAAATTTTATTCTAATAATGTAAAAATGTTATCAAAACTTATTACCTTTTAACAAATTTTCGACTAGCTTTTGTTTAAAAAAGCGAAATCGATTCTGTAATGTCAAGTTGTGGGCAAGTTAGCTTCTGAAATTTTTACAAATTTTAAAATAAAAAGTTGTTTGTGAAATCTAGCTTGTGTACCCAGTTATTTACCAAGTCATTGTGCATATGTAGCAGAAGTTTTAAAAGTAAAACGGCCCATAAAATAATAAAATTGTGGAAAGCAAGTTTTGTCGTAGGTCCGGCTCGCACCTGGCAAGTTCGAAGGTTGTCACGAGCACTTTTCCAGATTCAAAAGCTAGCTATCTCATGTCCTACGTCTAGAGAAGAGTTGTAACTGCACGTGCAGAGAAGAATTGGTTCTAAAGAATCCACTTCAGGCGATTTAGAGTGTCGGCGTCCTTTCAGCCGCTACGGAAGCTAGGTTATCGCTCCAAAGAGGCAGGCGTTTTTACGGGATTTAAGTTGCTGCAGTTCTAGAATACCAGAGTTCTGCCAAGAATACACCTTCTACAAGGAGTCCAGCTTGTGTCCAAGTGTCCTGCATAGAACAGTGTCGAGATAATAAAGTAGCGTCCCTTGGAGGCGTAAATTTGTAAGAAACGGCGCCAGTTTACCGGACGTAAAACAAAAGACGAGCGTGCTTCGATTTAGATGACAGCTAGAAACAAAACCCAATTCGTTGTTGCTAAGAGGAAGATTTTATTTGATTTACCTGTGGTTTTCTTGCAGTTTTTGGCTTCAAAACTCATTTAATACGCTGTTCGTACCAACTGATCGTTTTGCGTGTTTTGTAAATTTGTGAGGTTATATTACAGTAAAATGTGTAGTGTAGATGCACTAGTATTTATGATTGTTGACCCTACTCTGAATTAAAAATCCTACAGAGGTTTAAAATCATTCAAATTGAACCCACCCTGAGATAAGTTGACTTCATGTTCGCCGGAGCTAATCCCATACAAAATATTGCAAATAAATAACATAAAGAACGGGGAATTAACTATTTTAGTTGAGAGTAAACATTTGTTGCATTTTTCTTTAATTTGCCCAAAAGGTATTTAATTTACAGGCAAGTTCCTATTAAATGTCTATTGTCTAGCATTACAATATGGATGATCTTCTAGTACTAATCTTAGAGGCTCCATTAATTATCTGAAGATGGTGTGTCATCCATAGTCTCTATCCAGGGTATGTTTACAGCCGAGCTAGTAATCTTTACAAGACAGCGATAGCTACATCATGCTAGAAATAATTAGCACTAGGTTACAATTCTACTCGATTTAGATTATCTGGTCACTATTCTACATTAAAAGGATCTATATATTCTGATCACGTAGTGCTAGTTTTATAAAAATGTCCAACAATGCACAGTGGGCTTCTTTATAGAGTCCTACTGATGATTCAAAGTTGTGTGTTGGTCATGGTCAGATTTAATTTTTCTAAGGAAAAACTAATAAAGTGTAAGAGAAAGAGAAAATTCGCTAGATGGCTTCATCAAGCTACAAACATTTGGCACTAGGTTATAACTCTTCTATACTGTGCATTATTTGGGCGCAATACTAGATAGGAAGGATATATGAATGACCTTCTAGAACTAATTTACAGGAATGCTTAGTAGTCTTCTTCACACGGCTCTATTGATTACTCAGAAATTTATGGCTTCTAAAATTGAACTAGTAATCTTCACAAGACAGAGATCAATAGATGACTTTATTATGCCAGAAATATTCGACTCTATGTTACAACTCTACTCGACGTTGCAGAATCTAGTCAGCATTCTTCAACAAAAGAATCCATATATTACGATCTTGTAGTGCTAATTTTAAGAAAATGTCCACTATGACACAGTCTAAAACTGAACTAGTAATTTTCAAGGAAAATAGACGAATGGATAAATAGTTTCATCAAGCTAGAAACATTCGACAACAGCTTATAACTTTCCTCGACTGTGTAATATCGGGGCGCCATTTTAGTTAGGAAGGATATATGGATGATTTTGCAGTACTAAGTTTAGGAAATGCCCAGTAACGCTTAGTTCCCTTGATTCAACAAAAATGGTGTGTTATCCATAGCCATGGTCTTTTTTAAACCAAGCTACTAAGCGATGAATGACTGCTCCATCATGTTAGAAACATTCGGCACTAGGCTACAACTCTCATCGACAATACACCTTGGCACCATTCTAGATAAGAGGAATATATGGACTGGAACAAGAGGCAGTTGTGGAATTAACAAACGGGAAACTCTTAACAGGAAAATAGCCAGGGAAGATGAAGAAGCAGATATTACTGGCCCTCCCTGAACACTTTCTCAGAACCACCGATTTTCTGTGGTTGGCGGATGGATCAAAGACTACGAAGAAACAGGCAAAGGATTTTTATGCTTTAGACAAGCCTGTTATGGCTTTTCAAGCAAGATGTTCGCCACCATCAGCTATGCGTCGAAGAAAAACCTTCAAAGTGAGTATTTGAATTACCATATTTATAAACGCACAGACAGGGAAGCAACTCCCAGGGCTCTGCAGAACAGCCTTGAACAGCTGCAGTTCAAGAAATAGGTCTGGGTCACCGTAGCGTTAAAAGAAACAAAGAGGCTGATGCTTTGATCATAAAACTATCTCAGCAGCTACTTCTTAGTCCGGAGTTAGTACTTTATTTCTCCAAAGCTCGGGCGTAAAACAAAGGTCTTAATCTCTGACCAAACTGCATTTACATTTTAATAGAAAGCGCATATGGGACGAAGATCCTAAATTTAGGTTTTACGAATTAAAAGATGAAACTTCTGTACACCTCTTGACCAACTGCCCAAGACATGATTTCGAGACATTAACACCTAGGAGCCAAAATACCGAAACCTTAAGACCTAGCAACGGTAATTGCACAACTGGACTTACTAGCTTAACCGGTGCGGTTTCGCACAATATTCATACTTAGCCGGAACCCACCTAGCTGCTTCTCGAATGAGAGGTTCATTTAATGGCCTATACGTTATCCCGTTTCCTTCCTATTAATTTCGTTAACTTTTTCTCAATGATCTTGATAAAGTTTGTTACGATTCAATTACGCATCTATTCTATGGTACTTAGTTTATATTTCGCGCGCTTGTGACACGCCTACTTTTGGATAGCAGCCCAGAAAGTAAAAGTCGCAATTGTTTCCCCGGCGTCTTTCCAAATTGTCTTTATTACCCGCAAGAAGCCAGTTTAAGCGTCTACAAAGAGCATGATCTTGAACCAACCGTTCGTACCTACAAGTTATGGCCTGCTCCACATATGTTGCGTGAATTTTATAGAGAGCGGGAAGGGACTCGATTCCGGAACGTACATGCAGATTAAAGTGTCCCTTTTTGTATACCACTTCTCTGTCGCTTTGAGATCCGTTCAGGCATTTTGACGCTTGGAATTCTGACGTAAACTTGGGAATATACAGTTCGTTCCGCGAGTTTTGTACTTGAAAGCACACAAAACGTTTTCTCCAAAGCTACGGAGTAGACAACGCTGTATCATTGCCTTGCACACAATTGCCTTCTTTTAATGTGTGTGATAATATTGTATCGCTGTATTGTGAATTTGTAAGTATTAAAATTTATGCGTTTTTTGAGGTACCTCGTAACCTCGTCGGCCTGTATTTGTGTTTGTTGATCTGCGTCAACCTGCGAACAATTACCTGTATTTTATATATGAATTAATAAATTTTATACTGACACCAGCTTTGTAGTTTTCACTTTGTTACTGCTACCTGCATTTGAGTTGAGCTTCTCTTTCAGAATATTTTGTGCTATTTGAGTTTACGAATTCTCTTTGAATGCCTGGATACACTTATCGTTACTTGGTAAAAATTCGTTGGCGACCTTTTGGCTTTTAATTAAGTCGAGTACTTTAAGAACTGCACATTCCGTCTCCATTTGAGCTAGTTTGGGCCGACAATTTTATCCAAGTAGTCATTAGTTTGTTTATTTTCTTGAAAGAATAGCTAACCGATAGCCTTGTTATGATAACAGGTTGTTGCAGTAGTCTGGCATATTTTCAGAACCACAAAATGACTTCTATATGTTTATATGCATGGTGAATACACAGCATGGAACATTGCCAGTATAGCTTTAAATACTACATTTAAGAACAAAATTATCCTATCTAATGATTAGCCATAATTTGACGTCTTCAAATGTGTTTCCTGTAAAAAGCCTTGTAAGGAGACTAATTATCTGATTGATAACTTATAAAATCTTAAAAGCTGCGAAACAGACATACAGAACAGTCTGGTCTGTCTGTTGGCTACGAATGGCGAATGAGTATGTCCTTAAAAGTAATTAGAACGGTTTTATTGGTCATTAGTTAGGTATACTTCAACATCATAAATAGTTATGACACTGAAATTAGGAGTTAGAACAAGCACTTTCATACTCGTATATAACCAATATTTTAACAGTCTCGTCAAAAGGATTTTTTTCTACCAAGTTAGTAGCACGAACACTTCAAGTTTTCCGTTTTAAGAAGTTTGCAATATTTTTGTAAAGAAGTAAAGCGCATTCGCGAACAACTGCATTTGCTGTGGTTGCTGCCCTAAAAACTGCGCGGTGAGCCATGAGACAGTACTTCAACTGTTTTAGACGGAAAAATCTGGCTTAGAGTATCATAAATATCTTTTAGTGCCAATTTAAACGCCCTGACATAGTTTTAAAATAATTGCAGCCCGTTTACTTGTCTTCATACGTTGTTGCGCACTTAAATTTATTTCTGTGACAATTATGAGAACCAGCTCCTGCACGTTTACTCGATGTTTGCTTTGATAATTGTCCAGATTGTAGCAGTTCTATTGGCAATATTTATTTTTGAATTGCGGTTGAAAACAAATTATTTATATACAATTAACGTAAACGATTGTCTTCATATATAGTGGTTGACTTAGTACCTAATAATTTAATTAGAAATTCATGTTTTGAATTAACACAAAACTTACCATTACATACTCTAAGTTTTATTGGCTCAGCTGGACTTACCTGCAACAAAAAATAATACACATTATTACAAACATAACTCTGAGTAAAACTCTTTAAATTACAAATTGTAGCTGTAGGCCATCTCAAATGTTGTTTGGTTTACTATTTTATACATCAATAACGGTTTTATTAAATTAAAGCATTAAAATGTAGTTAAACTACTTATTGTACATTTATTTTGGTAATTTTTGGAAATGTTCAAGAGTGCCTGTATTTTAATAAATCGCAGAAAAAGTTATTTATGGTGTATTGATTTTAAAAATTACTTAAAAAGAATTGTTTTAAATGCCAATAAAATATCTATAAAATAAAATATAAATCAACATATACACAATGCTAGTGAATGTAATACTATGAGGGAATTAGTATGACCAGCTTTGAGAATATCCTAAAGATTTATATGCAATACATTTATTTATATATATTGTTGTGAATCCGCGCTTTATTTATTATCAATAATAATAATTGTATTTATTGCCGAAACAGATACGCTTCCACCTAAAATTTATTTTTGGTATTCGCCTTTGCATAAAAATTTATTATTACGGGCACATGTAGCAAGTTTTCTCCAAGCATAAATTATATGATATTTTTGTTTTACGCACGTTGCAACTAAGGATTATAAATGACAACACACATATCAAACGGTTCGTGGGTTCATGGAAGTAAACAATAAAAAGTTATTCGAGAATTAAAAACGAAAATTTTGTTATATTACTAACTTGTTCACTCATTTTCGCCAGCTTAATCATCATAATAGAGCTCAATATTACAATAAAATACGCGAGCTAAAAATTGAAAAATAGCACAGAATATTTTGATAACCTGCTTTTCCACGCCAGTGTCGAAACCCCTTTGAAATCTGCAACCGCTCAACGCTGCATCCTAAATGGCTTCAAGATGGCTGCTGACTCCAACTCGAAAATTAAATTTTTTCGAAGTAGTTGTACTATTGCATGAAGTGAGGCACAAAATTTCAACAATTTTTTACAAACAATTATGCTAATCGCTAATTACCAAAATGCTTATCCTAGTTGAACAAAAGTCTTATATCTAAACACAAAACTAATAACATCATTGTCTTCGGGGCATTTCGGTGCACAAATGCCCCAAATTTTACACAGATGGATGCCGGTCTCGTGGCGAACAGTTTTAGCATGAGTCGAACCACACACAACCTAGATGTGATGTCTCAAAGGCCCTACTGAACGTGTGTGAAGTTATCTACGGGGGGAAATGGAATTAACGAAATCTGTCTACATTGGTCGACGTGATATGTGCATCTTGCAATCTCGCACAAAGCCGCGGAGCCCCACAGATCTGCTAATGTTTGTAGGCCCCAATATGTCCAATTGTGCCTCTTTCAATTATGTGCATGCTTTATAAACTGCACAGACTCCTCTGCAGTATGTTTGGTGCAATAAGTATTATCATAACAGTTCTACTGTTACTGGTACGTCTGTTCATAGCTTTAACGTGCACAATAACCAATTTTCTGTGTCTTATTTTTTAATACGCACGTTGATATGAAACTCGTCCGAAATGTTTTATTCTGTGCTAACTAATACTAACAAGTGGCCCTATATGTTTGTTCGCTATTTGTGTGGCTGAAAAATTGTATCTCTAGGTGAATTTTGACCTGGTTTTACCTAAACATAACCCCACATGTTGTCAACAGATAACAAAACCTCGAATTTACTTGGTGCTGTGTGAAATGCACTTTACGTGTGTGCTTAACTTCATTCAACTATGAGTTATGTGGCTAGTAAATACACGAATCTCTATATTTAACTTTTGAAACAAACGTATCCCTTGAATGGACTATTAAGATCGGTTCATTAAATTCTACAGCAAGAAACCTTTTTGTGTCAGCAATTTTCCTTGGACAAATAGCACTTTGTTAGTTTTTAAGTACATTATTTTATTAAATCTCCACTGTGTAAACGAATATCACAGCAATATATGCATATTTTATATTACAAACTAGAAAATGCATTAGAGATTTATTAGCAAATTAACGAACGGAAACGCATAACTTAATTTGCTAATATTTATATAAATCTGAACGTTTATGTATTCATTATTTATATATTTCATTCTTTCAAGCTAGATGGCTCACACACAACTGACTCTGTATGAAGTATGCCCATCACTTTGCATAGCTGTGAAGTATTCTATAGAACTATAGAACTGTAATATTGTTTGATTTATCGTTTCGCCAACTTTGTATATGTACAGAGTGGGTCGAGAGGAAAGCACCCAACTCCGAGAGTTACATATAAATGTATTACTAAAGGACCAGCAAAGTTGTAGTTCGACTTTTATTTGTTTTCGAATTACAGGGTCTGAAAAGTTTAAGTTTAATCAAGTAAAGTGGCACATTTCAAATATCAATCAACAACCTGCCAATTGTTAAACAATAACCTGTCATTTTTAATTGCTTTCTCATAATTTTTAAAATTTTCTAATTCCTTAGAAGGCTGCAGTTTTCATAAAATAAGAACATCGAGATGAAGTCAAGAGAGCAATGGGTGTTTTCTGGTTCAAGGCCATGTCACTGGCTGTGATGCCAAATTTTTGTGCTAGGCCATTCCAGGACGCACGAAGTTTTAAAAACTTTCAAATATATTTGACGTTAATAAACTATTTTGACAAGAGAGTTCACATCAGTTGCAAAAATGGCTTTGGGGTGTTGCGTAGCAAGCTGCAAGTCAAATTAACTATGGTTGATCATTGCTCCATATACTAGCGTGTTCAAATTTCCATCGGATGCAACAGTGGCACCAAAATAGTAACAAGTATTGAATTGAGTGGACTGGCGGATTGGAAAGATTAGTGCTGCTTGTAAAAAACACTTAAAAACCGATATAGAGATTGATAAGATGAAGAAACTTGTTCCGACTGCAATACCACTGGCTTCCAGACAAGTTATTTTGAAAAAAATATTGTTTTAGGGAAAGTCAAGATTAGTAGAAATTTACTTGCAATGGAGAGTTAGGTATACCCATTATGAATTGCTTTCAAACAGAATATTACGGTGATTTTTTTTCAACTGGCATGTATCTGAATGACAGGAACAGTGCACTAACAGATTGTCCATTTAGTGACCAAAACTAGTAATCTTCTGTTAAAGATTGGCGAAGCCATGGTGCTAGATTGTGGTAGCCCATTCCAAAGGTCACTTTAAAGACCCAGTGTTAAGGCCTGGAACGATATAGTCCGCCTTGATGTTGTTCGTATACGATATTTATAGAATGTCTACAGTTAAACAGGGATTTTTATCCAGAAAAGGCTGCAAAATGTATTACCAATCTGATAAAAATTCTTACAATATATAGTATGTAATGTACAGGGTAAGTCGAGAGGAAATGACTAAACTGCGAAGTGTACACATCAATCTATGACTAAAAGACCTAAAAGTTGTTATCTGCTTTTCATTTGTTTTAGAATTATAGCGTTTTCAGGGTTTAAGTTTAAATATGTAGGCTAGCCTGAGAATTACAAATTGTTTGAAGTTTGAAAGCTGTTTTTTTAAGTTTTGTAACTCTATAATTTTCAAAAATTTGCTGTAATTTTTCGCTTTTTCGAGAAACTTTAAGAGGAAATTATGGCCACTGTCTTTGACATATCTCCTCTCTAAATTCCAAACGTGCTGCTTCCGCCTGTCTATTTTAGACTTTTTTTATTGTATTAACTCAATTAGCAGAAAACAGAAGCTCTAGTTTAAGCACCGCAGAAGATTTAATTATACGATAATAAGTCATGTGTTTTCACGGCCGTAAATTCACTTCTGCCCGCTATATGGCATACAAATAGAAACAGGTGGTTCCCTTGATTTCTGTCCTTCATCGCACACGCGCTCAACACAAAATCATCCCTTCCACGATCCAACAATAGTGGCCTGCGCTTGAAATTATATACGCGGGAGGAAACAAATGTAACAAGGGATGCTCATTATGTATATACCCAACATTTCTGTAATTATTCTATAAATCTTGAAGTTTGAACATGTAATGGGCTAAAATAATTCTGCAAACTTTTACTCTTATTTCGGCTTCATAGCGACTGATTCGCTAAGAATTCGGTGGGTGTTTATACAGGTGGAAAATAATAAAGTCAGAAATTGACGAAATGTCGATGGGGAAAAGCTCTGCTGCTGAGACTCTGTAGATAGCGCCTACCATGGGCACCACCTTGAAACTACCTTTTTCTCTGGCTTCTACTCAACTGCTACCGTTCTTCCCACCATAGACACCTTACCGCACAACCACACCACACATGTTTCTTTCAGGGCACTGCAAACATCTTCAGGCACATTTCTTTTGCTTACAATTATTTTGAATATAGTGCCTTTTGCCTTGTGTAAATTTAAAGTTTTAAAGTTTTCGAGAAATTGGAAAATAAAATCGCTGACTTGCCTTTCACATTTTATTAAACATTTTGTTAAACTTATGTTCTGTCTAACAAAACAATATCACTTTAATATTCAACTTGTCTGTAATCACAACTTTCTCGAACAGAGGCGATTTGTATAAAATTTAAACGTTTCAATTGTCGAGATTTGCTGGAATATTTGAAATGTCTAACAATTATAAGGCACCAACTTAATAAGGTTATTACTGATGGGGCGAGGGGACCATTGGTTTCTGAGTCATGAATTTAACGGTTCTAAATTAAAGTAGATGCATATCATTGACAGATTACGCGGTGGGAAACCAAATCAATTAGATTACAATCAGAGATTTAAGAACTCTATCAGAAGATTGCCTTCTGCTGGCGCAAATCTGGCTTGGCCTCAAGGTAATTGAGATGGGGAAAGAAACTTTAACTAAAAAAACAAGCTGCTAACAGAAGCAGTGACTCGACATATAGAGGAAGAGGTCGAGCACATGCCTGTAAACCGAACATTAGTTTCGTGAAGCACGCCTTGATGTTTTGCTTCCGTGTCATCCACGTTAGGATATATAGTCGAATCAAGGAAGCTATCGGTGGTTCGCAATTGGGTTTTTGCAACGGGATGCTCTTTTTAGCGTTCACATCTGGGTACAGTGATGACTCAATGTTAATTGACATGTCTTTCTCTACTTGATAGGTCTGGCACGGGAAAGTAATGAAAGTGCTGCAGCTCATCTACGTTTCATAGCCAATTTTTATTGGCAGCAAAGAACCAACCGCAGGATCGCAAGTCTCAGAATGGAAGAGGTCTCTCTTGATCTCCAACTGCTACTTTTATTTTATTTTATTTTTTTTTTAATTTTTATTTTGGTACTCAGCCAACAGCCGTTAGGCCAATTATAGGCGTCGTTGTACATTTCAGCACATCTTCATAAAAGCTATCTACGATGCAGGAGACGCCAGCGACTCCTAAATCTTGTTCTGATCGAGTGTGAGACATACGAGTTATGATTAAACATCAAGAAGACCAACTAGATGATAGTGCCTAAGGCCCCAGTAGCAGATAGGGGCGTAACAGTAGAAAAAGAAGATGATCGTCAAGATGAGGTATCTCGGATATACGGTCGCAGAAGGCAAGATCTGCGTCCTTCAAGTTTTTGAGAACTTTCTCCGCACGCGGGGGAAGATCTGTGGTAGACGCAATCTGAGCAGAAGACAATTTTTTTGGCTAAAAAACATAAGCCAGTGCTTTGCTCTCTCATGTAGTGTTCTCTTCAGAGAAGCCTTCAGTAAAATGATAGTGGGCAATATGATAGCCAACGTCCAGTAACGGATATGGTACAGAAAGAAGAAAAAGAAGAAGAAGAATCTTTGTCCTAGCTATGATCTGTCCATCTTTTGTTGGCTGTCTATTACAGACAACCCTACCTAATTATATCTACTTATGCTTTCCATTACTATTTAACAGGTTTTGGCATAAATATATTTTTTTTTGAATCGATGTACTTTTGAACCATCTTTATCTAGTTATTTCTACCGAGCTACCACATCTGCCATATTGGAAGAGTATCTATTTTGAGGGTATTGATATTTAGTCAAATTTGGAAACGTATTTCATGTAAATCTCATATCATTTTGATTACGGTCTTTTATATTATTAATAGCAACATTGCATTGCTTGCAAAACGGAAGTTTAAGTATTCACTTTTGAAAGTATTTATGAATAATATATCTTTTTGACTTCTACCACAATTATCTTCAATATCCTTTGCTTTATATCTTCAGGAGACGCTGGTTTGAGTGAATGTGTAGTTTTGTCCGCGGGCACAACATCTTTTAAGGTGCGACGCAGCACCAGTTGAAGGTGAGCGTTTTTAAATTTCCTGGGAAACTACGAGAGCAAGTGTTGAAATAGCGACCAATTAGCATCACATAGGTTTTGAAAGTTCTGCAGACATCATGGTGGCGAAGCGTTACGTCATTAGGGCACATTTATAAAGGCATAGCCGTGGAGACTTAGTAGATCTAGATAAAGGTATTTTACAACTGCTATTCGTTCGTCATCACTTCAGGTGGGAGTTTATATGGTACATTTGGCCATTTGAGAGCAGCCATCTTAGTAGAAACCGAATGAGTCATTAAATGCCAACGTCCGTACTCGCACACTTTCTAGTGTCTGTGCGTATGAGAATATGTGCAGTAGGTTGTTAGCACATAGGTGACTTTTAAAGTAGTTGTCTGCAAGTAATTTATTATTCTTTAGTGTCTGCTTAGTAAAGTAACAGTATAAATGCGTCATAGCTGTCGTCTGTATGAATTAATTTTCTTAATATAAATGCGTAATAGAAACGGCTCTTTGAGCTAATATTGCCATTATTTTTCAGATAAGTGTGTAGCGGAAATACTTATTTATTTCCTGGTTTAGGCCTATTATTAGTTAGCGCTTTCTTTTACAGAAAACAGATATTTTTTATTACTATGTGTGCAAACAAATTAGTTTTCTATTTGCGTAGATCTTTGCAATTTTGGTTTAGTACGAGTGCAGGTAAACTTATAAGGCTATTACAATAAGAAAGGTTTCCAAGCTACGAGTTGAAGCAAATAAAAGAAGAGATCTCATTGCTATTGAGCTAGCTGGCAATAAGAAAGGGCAAAAGAAATTAATACAAACGTAGGGGTACCTCCTTACAATTTGAAGCTCACAACTTAGAGGTTCAAAATCTGGAATCATTGCAGCAAAACAATTTGGACGCCTATATTCATAAGATACCGTCTAGTACAAGAAAGTAAATATAGTTAATGCTCGCAATTTAATTCTGTATGCATAGAGAAATATTGAACAAAGTCAATTAAAGCACAGAGTTGAAATATTTTATTTAATTGCAATCTAGACAGTAGTTTAAGTTATTAAATGCATTTGAAAGAAGATGCAAGAAGCATAATTAGAGCGATAAAGCAGGTTTCGGAAGGATTGAATTTGAAGTTTGAGTAAAAGAAATTTAAGATGGATAATATAATATAAGTAATATGATAGGTTTGAGCATATTTGAAGCAGGACCAAATGTAAGTAAATAATGCAAAAGGTTGGTTGTGTATATAATGAATATGAGCTTAGAGCTATTAATAAACGTACTGGCCAGTGAAAAGCAAGCAAGCTGAAAGGTAGATGGAAATCAACGCAAGATAAGATAGAATTTGCAAAGAGCAATGCAGGACAAGGGCAACTAAAATGAAGAATAATTAGTAACGTGTTTAAAATTGAACTTAAGTGCCAGTGCAATTTAAAACTAAGTTTTCATAGCAGAGAAGTGGTAAATAACATTTTATGTGACATGCAAGGACAATTTTTATATATAAGAAATAAAGACAATTTCTAGTCTTAAGCAACAAACATGTTAATCAAATTTTATTCTTTTATGTGAAATTGTAACCAAAACTTATTTCATTTGAACAATATTAGATAGCGGTTACAAGGTAACGCGATGGTCTTTTGTTAAAAAATATCCAAACTAATTGCTATAATGTCAACTTGTGGGCAAATGATGCTCCTGAGTTTTGGTGTTTTTATATAATAAAAATTATTTGCAAAGTCTAAAAAAAATCTGCAAGCCAAGATCGCCTTAGGTTCGGTTCCGACAACCTGGAAATTTCAAACTGCGATACTAGTCCATTCCAACATCAGAAGCCATGGATCTCAAGTCCTACAGGTCGGGAAGGGGTGTAACAACATCCTAGAAGAAGATTTGGTGCCAAGGAAGCGACTTCCAGCAAATAAGGGCGTTAGCGTCACCCGCAGCAGCTCCAGAGACGAAGTCGGCGATATTGTAAAAGGTACGATTTGGCAGGTTTTTATGTGGTTGGAGTCCGGAAAGCTAGCGGACTTCGAGAACACACCTTGCTGAAGAAATTCATCGTGTTTCCGAGCGTCCACATATGTCCAAGTTCTAGAAAATTTCGTGGCGTCACTAAAAAATGCGATTTATGCCAGGATTTGCAGTTTTCACAGGAAGTCAAGACAAAAGATAGTAGCGGGTCGTTTTTACGTCACAACCTGAAACAAAACTAAGTTAGATGTTGCTAGGCGGGAGATTCGATTCAGTTTACCTGTGGTTTCCTTGCAAATTTTGCTTTTGAATATCAAAATAAAACGCCGTATGCACCCGCGAACCTTTTGTGGTGTAAGTCAATTTTGTGAGGTTATAAATTGTTGAAGTGAGTGGAGTAGTTGTACTGAAATTTTGAGTATTTGAGCTACTTTGAGTTAAATATTCTACAGAATTCTTTTAATATAAAATTCAAATTTGAACCTAACCTGAGATGACAGTCTTGTGTTTTGCCGGAGCAAGCTCATAGGATTGCAACTTGATAATAGTTATTTACTATACAAGTGGGATAACAGCATCATTAATATACGTGTGTGTAAGCACACAAGTATATTAATGATGCATTATCACACATGTAGTGTACAAAATTTTATCTACGACTGCTTAAAATTGAGAAAAGTGCATTAAGAGAAATGTCAGATCTGTCATTTTCAAAAATATTTTAGTAGGCAAATGTCATTATGTCATTCATTTGACACTATTTCAGTTACGTAATGAAGTCATTACACAACTCAGTTGCGTAATGAAACCATTACATAACTGAGTGGTGTAATGAGCTTCATTACCTAACTGAAATAGTGTCAAATGAGTGACGTAATGTGTTACTTATCCCACTGGAGTAGATAAAATATATAACGGGGCAATTAACCATTTTATTGGAAAGTAATAAATATGTTTCATTTTAGTTAGCCTAAGATACTGACAGGCAAGTTTTGCATTTTTGAAATTTAAGTATTGGGGTGTTTGCCTAATAGGACATTGACTTGGCGATTGTTTAACATTCATGTAAAATTAGAAAAGTTCATTACACATCTTAATTAATTTCAAGAATCATTCTGCTTGGCTGAAAAACTATACAAAAGTGAAAGCAGTTTGGGGGGGATACTCGTCAGTTAAGAACCTGCCCTCAATTTACAGAACACCCTGGATAAGTGTTACGTGTATATGGATCATTTCTAGGTGTTTCACACTTTACTACCTTAATAGATCTAGAAAGCTAACCTACTGACCTCTAATTGTTTTTGCAATATAAAGGAAGGAAGCTACTTACACATGTATAATTCAAAAGGTAAATAGGCCAGTTCGGCCACTACACTTTTCAAAAGTTAAAATGTGAGGACTGAATATCAAACCAGAAGTTCGCCAAACAATTCCTTTGTTACTTTGATCCTGTTTACGTAGGGCTTTGATTGTTGGGGTCTTATAACTCGCCATTGCGAATTTGAATGAGAGAGTGTCTGGCCCAGTTTCCGCCCGTTAAACAAATTACAAGCGGGTGTTCTGTAGCCGTTTTCCCAAAGGGCATCGCAACGTGCTTACCTCTCTTTTTACCGTTTTGCGATGAGAGCGTTTGCATGTGCTCGTGATAACTCGCGAAAAGCTCAACTTGGCATCCAACAACTCAGCTGAATGCACTCATCGAGCCTCGTTATTTCGCGCTGGTTTACTGCCAGAGCGTTTTGCGCTTTTGGCAATGAAATTTAGAGTACTTGTTTTAGACATGTTTGCAAACTGCCTTTATTAATGAAGTTAGGAACTAAATTTTGTTCGTTTTTTGGGGCAGTGGTGCAGGTTGTATTGAATTCAAGTACTAGCTTTTAAGTAAGAAAAAAAAAATGTAAAAACATGCCGTTCATATGAAATTTTAAGAGGAATAATTAACTGCCTTTAGTAGATTTTCCTTTTGCCGCTACCCATAAATAGCTTCTGACATTCAAGGCTATTGGGTTACGTACACTTCTTTGTAAGGTAACATTGTAGTTTGGTATCACGCTTAAAGTTACGTATAACTTCTTTGCCCTTATTTGTAGATTAATTTAATGATAAGTTGTCGAGCTTGAGACACCCTGTATATGAAATCACGCCACTTATTTTTAGGCAGGCCGTGTAATCGATCCTAGCAGGAAATGCGATTTTTGCGTCATCCAGATTTAAATAGTAGTATAATTGCTGCTTGTTAAACGAACCGTTGCGAGTCTCGATCAAGTGCAAATTACAGAATTCAATTTGGCACTCGCTGACAAGTAGGCCTTGAAAGCCAAACTCTGTCCTGCGTCCCGCTTGATTGGGTTTAGTATTTTGAATCCACTAAATTATAATCTGTGTGAAATAAAACCTAATTTTGTGCACCGTTTCGAATGTATCACAAGTTTTTATAGTCTCGATGCTGAGTTAGATGAAGTTGTAACAAATTTGTTACTAAGTCGATGCTATGATCATGTGGTATTTTTCGTTTATAAAATAACTAGTCAGTGTTAGATGGTGTTGGAATATTTGTGTTTAATATTTTGCGGTAAGGACATTAAGAGTCCAACTTCGCGACATCATCGAGCGGGTAGCGAGACTGAAGTGGCGTTGGGCGGGCCACGTGGCCAGAAACAACTCCAAATGGACCACAGCCCTGATGCAATGGAGACCAAGGGAATCGAAGAGAAGTGTCGGACGCCAGCAGGCGAGGTGGAGAGACGACATCCAACGACATGCTGGAAAGAACTGGATCCAGACCGCCCAGCAAAGATCGACATGGAAATCATTGGAAGAGGCTTATGTCCATGAGTGGACGTCTAGTGGCTAAAGAAGAAGAAGAAGAAGAAGAAGAACTTCGCTAACCCATCTATACACTACTGCCCATTGTCGATTCTTCGGAATTTGGTAATCTATAGTTTTGCAGACAACGAGCAGTCACGGATGTCGACATTCTTCGAGGAATTACTGCGAGCTGCTTTGCAAGGCTTAAGATCCCGGAGGTTGGCATTATTTGATGTATTACGATGGTCCGTAAGCTGCTGCAAGGATGTTTCTGTAACCTCTTTTATCTATCACTAATCTAGCAAAAGGTAACGCGTTGTTGTTGTTTTTGTTGTATTTTTATTCATCATAATATACACCGTGGTGCTTAGATATGTCACAATTCCAGTTTAAATATAAAAATAAAAAAATACAATGCATTTACAGAAATAGTCAACTACAGAAAAATACAGTAACAAGAAAAATACTAAAGTCAATAAAACAAGACAGACTTAATTTTCAACAAATTTGAAATCGGAAAGTTCATAGTAGACATTGGCCAGAAGATGTTTTATAAGCTTAACTTTGAAGAGTTTTGTTGGAGCATTTTCGAGAGTACCAGGAAGTGAATTAAATAATCCTATTTCGAAATTATTTCGTTTAGTGGACGTTAGTCTCTGCTGCGGAACCTGTATATCGCCTCGACTGCGGGTGTCGTAACCATGGGCATCGCCGTTTTTTGTATAAGCGCCATAATGTTCTTTTATGTGTAATAGATTACAATATAGTATTGCTGACGGTAGCGTTGATATGTTATATTTTTTAAACAATGGTTTACAACTATCTAGCTGACTCGCTCCCGCCAACACTCTCAAGGCTCTTTTTTGTACAATGAATTTTTTTTAAATATGTGTAGAGGCGTAGAGCAATATGTAGTATTTAGACAGCTCTAAAGGCTACGATTATTATACCGTTCAACAAATTGTGGGAGCTACAATAGCTACCAAATCAGTAACTAGTCAAAGCCGCGGTGAACCTATAAGAGAAAGCAAGTGTTAAGGTGGAAACTTAGTTAACTGCAACATTTATCGTAAGCAAAGGATTAAAACAAGGGTGCTGCATATTCCCTGCGTTATTTAAAATACAGCATTGGATATTTCGAAGAAAATGCTTAGCAATGGGTGGCATACAGATAACAAAAAGCACATTATCAGACTATCGTAGCTCACGATGGAAACTGCATCGAATATTTGACAAGGAAACTCAAAGAGGAGTACAAGTGGGTGTTACAAGTAAATGTACAAAATGGAGCGGAAATAGAAATTGACAATTGAAAGAGTTGAAAAATATATAGAATAGAAAGAGTATGAAATATACGAATTAGATAAGTAGTAGAAGTAGAATATTATTTCGGCGAAGATTTGTCTTCACGAATCATGAAGATCTATAAAAGAATTTTGTAAAAAAATAAAATATGACCGACTAATATTAACAGCAACATCTAAAACTGAGTTTTCCACAATCCATGGAATGTAGAATAATAGCAAGCAGACAAAATGCTAATCCCATTTTCAGAGCAAAATAAAAAAATACCGAAAACACGAAGAAGTAAACCTGCGAATAGGATAGTGGTTGGCGAGTGCAATAATAAAACTCTACGGAAAATCATTCCATGTATGCAAACGGACGACCACGGCGGGAAATTAGTATTGATAGCGGAGATGGACTAAAAACACAAGCCGCTTAAAGTGGCTGATTCTTAAATATCACACAACATGCATTGCTTAACTTACTATAACATATTCAGAATGGCGATAATTCACAACATGCGTTGCTTAAACATTTACAAGGTATTCCACTTAGCTGAATTGCAGCAGGTTTGTTGATGACGTGACTACGAAATGAGGAAATCAACACTTAGGCTAAGACAAAGAAAACCATTCTTTTCCTAACGCAGCGGCTCAAATTTGTTAGACGTCTAGGGCATGATAATAGAAAAAGTGTCGGTAACGAACTGTTATGGAAAATAGGTTTTTGAGTTTTGTGTCTACGTAGCATGCTTGCCGAACAATTGGTGGCGGAACGGTAAAAGCTATTTCAAATATCCGACCAGGAGTCGAAATAAAATTATACTGCACAATAACGGGAAGGAATTATAGTTAAATCCGCCAACGTCGAAATTGCCTCGAAGTGCTGCTAATGTTCCAAAATGCTTAACACATCACACTGAACGGTGACACTTAAATTTGCACTGCCTGTTTGTCCGACACTAGCTGACTCGCAGTGAACCGCGATAACTTGAGCGGTGTGAACAAGTTCAGCAGTTTTCTCTACTTCTCTGCGTTGAATCGGAATTGCTGGCATCAGCAAAATGGTAAAAACCTGTCGCCGGACGCCAGACATGTTTACGTCGCCCTGAATAAAACCTGCAAACTAATCGCGGCATACTTTACTTGGCTGGTACAATTTTGCCCGCAATAGAAAGAGAAGCAGCATCATACAGAGCCAAGCTTAAATCGTCTGACCTGCATCTCCTCCATAACGTCTAACTAGCCAACCAAAGGCTGAAATCAAGAAATAGCTTTCGCAGAATAAGTCAATACGTCTAGAATATAGTGATGGAGAGCAATGAATAACCGTCATTGGATAAACCGATCAGAAGATCTAGCAATGGGACGTAATGAGAGTTGCGAAGTCTGGAAATCCATTATTACATTACGAACCGTCACAGAGCGTTGTAGAGAACCTTTAAATAGATTGGGCTATCTAGTAATTACAGCACTATGTAACTGCGGAAAACTTCAAATAACTGCACACATGTGCAATTGCCCACTGTGCCCTGCTCAGTGTAGTTTCGACGATCTGAGGTCAAGGTAACCTAATGCCAACGACCGTTTCCGCTTTTAGACAGAAAAAAAATCTAGCTGCTAAGTTAGTGTTACAATTTTTTGTAATAACTAAATATACGGACATAAATTGGTAAAAAAATTGATAACAATCATAAAAATTATTCATATAAAATTAAATTGTTTCCACTTTTAGAGAATAGTTTGTAAATTTCCGCCGCCACCGGTAATTGAATGTAGATGCCAAAAGAAACCGTGTAATCCGTATCGTCAAATTTGTTCTCGCTGCAAGATTTCAAGTTGCTGAGGGTAGATCAGTAGTTGGCCACACGTAGTCGTACACAGAGGTTGCAAAGGTGTGTTACTTGTTCCGTGAAGATAGCCGTTTGGGAAAGCCTTACCTTAGGTGAATTACGACGATTGTAGGATATATTCAGTAGTAATACTATAAGGATTTCGATATTATCGGGTTATATGTCGATAACTTGTTGCACAATAATAAAAGAGTGTCAGTTTGACAGGTTAAATAGTCCGACTGCGCAGCGGGAGGATTATTCTTTCAAACTGACACTATTTGTTATTGTGCAGGAAGTTTGGGACATATAACCTGTTCGAAGTAAGCATTGTATTCGATTTAATTATGTTTTGAGTAAATTTCAATATTAGAAAAAAATAAATATTTTATTGGCAGCTCAATTCGTTTGTATTAACCTAGCTGAAAGCCATCTGCGGAAAACAACATTAAGTTGATAAGTTATGCATTGCGTCGCCTAGTGAAGTTACTCTAGTATAATCGAAATTTTACAAGATAACTTAAGTAAATCCAGCATTCTGATTGGTTGAGATCGCTACAAAAAACATAATTAGCAGTATACACAGTAAAATTGCGAGTTCCGTATCGCTTTTAAATTTAGCGGAATTTCATATCGACCGATGGATGGATACATTCAAAGTAACACCCTGTATCATGTCCCGATACGCCCTGTGCATTAAACTATCGTTTCACGACTCTTCTGTATTCCAATGAAGCTCCAGAGAAACTCTCTATTCTGTTTCAGTTTCCGAGTCACGAGCTGCTTTATATGCGAGTCGGCCTTTATAGTTCAACTTTAGCGGCCAGCGATTTAGTACAGCCAGCCACGATCTTGTACAATGCTGGGAGTCTGTGTCGTCGTGATCGAACTGCATTTCAGCTAAGCCGGCTTCGTGTTTACTGCATGTATGATATACTGCTTATTTAAAATGTACTAAGAAAAGATTTTGTACGTGTAAATTATCGCAACTTTTATATGAATCCTGTCGAGTAGCTTGCATTTTGTGAAATAAGTTTTGGGGCACAAAATCGTTAGCAGTGATGCCATTAACGCTCTGTGTCAGTACATCGGTACTGCTTTTCTATGTGAAATCTGTATTGCAGGAACACATCTCCTACTTTTGCGTTTCGCGCGACGTGACAAGCAGGTAACAATTCTTTAGAAATGTTTTGAAACAGTTAGTTGCGGTTGCAGCTGCAGGGCAGACCTGCTTAAATGAAAGGTAATGAATGTTATATCAATAAAGTTGTGGAATTGACTGTGTGATTTTCGCGAATTATGAAGTTCAGTAATCATTTCCAAAGATTTGCAAGATAAATTATAGCTGGAGCTAAAATACCACCCACACCTTCTATCTTCGAAAAGGCTTTCCATGCTACAACCTCCCACTCCATATCTATCTTCCAAGGCATAATTATTTGACTATCGTGAGCGAGCATTCCTTTTATATCAGTTTAACTCCACTTCTATCCCACTGAACAATATGGGCCCGTTTAAGCTTATAACAACACGTTCAAAACGGGGATTACCGTGTAACATGACCTGCTCCTTGTTCATCACTTAGTTTGAAAAGATATGAAACGAGAATTTATAGGCGACGAAAAGCGTTATACTCTATGATCAGTCACGTAAGTTCTTGAACAAGTTTGAAGTAAAATAAGTATCGCAGGAAGATTGTAATGACATCCTGGTGATTCGGATACATCGATTATATAGAAGAAGTGTATCAGCTTTCTGATGGTGACATTGATGACTGCAGTATCCCACGTTGTTCTTAAACGTTTCTAGATTGCACTAACCTATACTCTAAAAACGAGTAGGTTACGGTTGAATCAAATAAAACACAATAAACCAGTAGTAGGACATGAGAAAGAGGTTTTAGTACTTTTACTGTTGAAATTTAGTTACACAAAATAACAGCATCAACATAAATAGCGACTTGAACGATTAAAAATTAAACCAGGCTCGTCAATTTAAAAAGAAAGATTTGGGGATAAATGCTACAATGCAAAATAATGAGCAGAAAGGTCGAACTGGGTCGCTTAATGCAGTGGCCTAGGGATTACATGCTAATAAAGTAAGCAAAAGCTACGTTAAGCATCAAGCAATAAAATGATCAAAATTAAATATTAAAGCAAATTATGGACATTTTGGCTCAAACGCGAATTGCGCATTTAATAGTATCAAAAACTTATCAATATGAAAGATAGCATTAACCAACAAAATAATATATATCAATTCTTTGCGCTGGCTGCCTCAAGTGCTACAAAGGAGAGTTCTCTTGGTACTATCTTACCCACAACTCTTAATTAATTATAAACATTATAAAATTGCTAATGCTCTAACGCGGCCATAGTTGTCCACAGCAGTACGGTATCGCCAAACTGGGATTCCTCGAGAACGGGAATTAAGTGTGTAGGGATTCTGAATGCAAAACGACCTAGGCGTTAGATGTTAATAAAATAAGTAAAAGCTACGTTAGGCATCAAGCAATAGAATGATCAAAATTAAATATGGCTTCGTATACATACAGTTGTGTTGGAATATTATAAATGTATTTTGATATTGAGGGGTTTCCAACTGCATCGTCAATACACCGTGGATTTAGTTTTCGTACAGGTCGCAGCCATTGTTGTTTAACTTTAAACTAAACGCAACAGAAGGAAGCGAGCTAGTAGTTGGAACATTTTAACTGGTTTATAGATGCTCTGAGATATTTTATTCTGACTTTTTCCGTTTAATTTCGTTCTGTTCCGACCCGATCCGAACCGATTTGAGCCGATTTGTCCCGATTTCGTCCGATTAATTCGTCGAGATTTAAAACCATTAGATAAAAGATATATTATTCTTTAAAATATACAGTTGCCTGTATAAGCTCAAACGTACTGCTTTGCAAGATATCAGCATCTACAGCAGTCAGTAGCAAACGATGTTCAAAATGAAGTTCATTTACTTTTTCCCGGAGAAATTTCAGATTCAGCCACATCCGACGAGTCATCTTATTTCTCGTAAGTTAGCTGTTCTGCCATTCTCCGGAAGGTAATGTGCGGTTCGCAAGCAGAAATTTGGATTGCGACTGCGAATGTGCGTGGCTGCTTAAGATGCGTGCCAGCTGCGGTCGGACCGCAATAAAATTAAACGGTCGTGTCAATCGCTGCGTTTTCCGCCCCCTACTAAATATAAGAGGGGGATAAAGCATGTGTAAGCGATCTCATCTTGGCTCGTGATATCTGGTTAACACAATATCTTTGCAAACCGTAAAAATGCGAATTCAATTTCGATGTTTCCGTCCGGGGGCGCACGGGTGGCTAGCCATCTGCGATCTGCAGACCGTATATCTGATAATATTTGTTCTTCCCCCGATTCCCCGATATTCCCGGGGTTATGTGTATCGTCTGTTTATTGCATTAACTTTCTTGTTTGCAATGTATTGGAGTTTTGCCTCGAGTTTCCCTATTTCGGAGCTTTTATTTAATTTTATGTTATATGTGTGTTTCGCTTTCTTACTGTTTTATTGCCCCCGATGCCCTAAGCCAACATTCGAGGCCGCATTTTTTGTAAATTTCTCGTTAGTGTGGGGGAATAACTGTCACGGTATTTATTTCAATGCGCCGTGCCTGTTGGAATTTAAAACTGGTCTGTGTATTATTTAAGGGACAAATAAATTAAATTGCAAAAAATAAACTCACAAGGTATTTTGGTAAAATAAATGGTTTTGTTAAAATTATCTTTACCTTCATTTAATAAATATCTGCATGTAAATGTCTAAAAAGTTTTTTTAATTTCGGTTCTAATTTTAATGCTAATAATATATACAAATAAAATCCATTTATAAAAGTATTGCCAGACTATCAAATCGGCAACACAACACTTGTTCACAATGTTGTACATGAATCAGGTAATTACAAATTACACAGCAGCCCTTAAATCAGTTGATAGAAATTTCCTCTGCATTCCGCTAGATACAGATATTGATATTGAGTTTTTTTGCAGTAAGAATTTAGTATGGTGTTTACTCTTGTAATTTTTTTTTGGTAACGGAAGATTTTGAAAGCAAAGCCATGCCGAGTTATGAATTTTAACCAAATGTTTCAAATATGGAACTTGAAACACATCACCAGGACACATTCCTTCAGTAATCAAAGAGTTGATTTCAGTAAATTTACCATTGACGTTTGTTATGTCAGGCTAAAAATTGACGCCGCCACTGCGGGTAGCGGAATTTGTCAAACTTCTTCTCGCGAGATCAATTTCAAGCTGGGAGGTAAGCACTAGTTGATTAGCTACCGTTAACCAGAAAGGTTGTGTATGATTTTGCGTGTTACCGTTTGTAATTTCGACGCCGACGGATATAACAGGTTCCTTGTGTACAATACTAATCTGAAATTCCGTTGCAATATCACTGTGGTACAGTGCTCTCATACTTGAAATAAGTCCTGATTGTAACGTTATCTTCATTTCACCGACACTCTGTGGGTTCCAACAAAACCCTGAGAGGACCTCTCGTTATCAGCGTGTAGATCAACGCCGATTGCTTGTAGTCCGTCTTTGAGCTACAACTGCCCATTCTTGTTTCGTCGTCGCACGGGCCTCCTGCTGTTCGTAAATTTTCCATACCAGGTCGTGTGTTAATTCCTGGCCCCTTTCGCGGCTTTTCTGGCCGCCATATTTTTATCTAGCACCTAGCTGGTAGAATTAATTTCGTTGTTACATATAGCTGTGGTTAACTACTGCACCAAGCTAAGATGAATTGTTTTATTAATTTAGTAACGTATGTGTTAATTACCGCCAATTTTTAATATATTATGTGCATTAAGTTAAACCCTAAATGTATGAAATAAGTTTTGGATACCGGCGGTATTGGAACATCCCTATTGGGATCGTAATAATGCCGTAATCGACCTGTGCTGGCTTGTCGCCAGTTATCAATATTTTTGTCCCTTGTATGCAAACACATATCGAGTTTTACTTTATATACCAACATTTTTTGCTTGTTGGAGTTTCGGCCATTCAGGTGTGACCTGTGGGAAATGTATTTTTATTAACGTTATCTTAATAAATAAAATAATAAATAAAGCTTTTACAGGCCAATTTAGGCCAATTGCTTAACAATCTCTCTCAATTGTCTCTTATCCATGATTTGATTTCTCCAGTCTTTTATCTCTTTACTTGCTACGTCTTCCATTACTGCCTCCGTCCACCTATTCCTTGGTCGCCCTCTTCTTGTTTCTTGCGCTCTGTTGTTATCTTAATAGACTTTTAAAATTTACTGCTGTATTCCGTTTTGGTGAGGCAAGGCACAGTACGTGCATTCCAGAAGTAAATTATGCTTTTCAAAAATCCGACAAGTTAATCCCCCTGTAACAAGTTAGAAAGCATAATGGGTTACCGTTGTTGTATAGTCTTATAACTGAAACGGAGGATAAACCTCTATGTATACCGGTTTATCCAAAAGCAACGCACAATAAACTCTGCATATTTTATTTCAAATTAATATCCAAGAATCAATGAAGGCATTGTATAATTCTTATACGACAGGGGAAAGCTAATATATTCCAAATAAGACCCCCTTTCTAAGTAGTAAAATACAATTTCAAACGTGCTAGATAAAGATATCAACGCATCACACTTTCTTTAGCCTATTGTCGTCCACGTCTAGGGGTCGGTCATTCCCAATCTTCTCCATGTTTACCTCTTTTGGACTATACGAATCAGGTTTTTTAAAATGTTATTCGTTAGAGCACATTTTATTGACGACTATTGTATCAAATGGAATAAGGCAAGCATTATCAAGCAAGGGAAAATTTAATATAAGTTAAATAAACTGCGCATGTGCTGTTCCACAGGGAAGCAACCATTAGTAATCCTAGTTTCTACAATTTTAGTTTTACGTGGCTATACCTATATTTTGACCTAGATCCCCTAAATCACCATTAGGCAAGGTCCACGAGACAGCATAGACAACTACGATAAGCGTCAGGTGATAAATGCTAGGTTGGGGCCTATCTAACATCTTTTGACTGTAGATGTGTCCACTCGTGCTGTACAATGCGTCGCTACAGTTGCCGGGACCTATAGCTCCTGACATAGGTCGACATAACTAACTCCAGAGTCCATCCTCAATTAAACGATCCAAGCACTAAGGGACCTGGAAATACAAAGCTCCCTTCGCCCCATTGGATGAGTCTTCGTCGAGGCCATTTGGCAGCAAACCTCTACTCCATATCTCTATCACCTGGGGTATCGGTTACCTACACAGGTGTGGGACTGGGTAGCTTCGCAGATGGTTTTAGGGGCAACATTGTGGGGTCTAAGGTTTACCTTATCTTTATCGTACCCGGCAGTATTCATGTCGACAAGGTTCCCTTTGCTCCATCAGATGGGTGTCCGGCTAGGCTATTTTTGTGCTTCTCTACTTCACATACTCTCCAATGGCTGCATTCGTTGCCTACCCAAGTTAGCGTGGATAGCCTCGCAAATAGTTCTAGGGGTTACGTCGTGGAGTCTAGCGTTGCTCCTCTACCTAGATGGATATTCCGCATAGTGTCCATGTTGGCACAGTTTTCTTGGCACCATTGGATGAGTTTCCGTTGAGGCTACACTCACATACCTCTACTTCACATCGTTCTCAACTGCGGCATTCGTTATCCACACAAGCGTGAAACTGGATAGCTTTACAAATGCTTGTATGGGTAGGCACCTCGGAGTCAGCGTTTTTCTACTAGCTAGAAAGATATTCCTCATAATACTTATGTTGTCAAAGTTTCCTTGACCCCATTGGATGAGTTTCCGTTGAGGCTACTATCACATACCTCTACTTCACATTGTTCTCAACTGCACCATACGTTACCCACACAAGAGTGGATCTGGGTATCTTTACAAATGCTTGTATGGGTAGGCGCCGCGGAGTAAAGCGTTTTCCACTAGCTAGAAAGATATTCCTCATAATACTTATGTTGTCAAAGTTTCCTTGACCCGATTGGATGAGTCTCCGTCGAGGCTACTATCACATATCTCTACTTCACATCGTCCTTAGTTGCGGCGTTCGTTACGCACACAAGCGTGGGACTGGGTAGCTTTAAAAATGCTCTTATGTGTAGGCGCCTCGGAGTCGAGCGTTTTACCACTAGCTAGAAAGATATTCCTCATAGCACTCATGTTGGCAAAGTTTTCTTTGCCCCTTTTGATGAACTTCCATTGAGGTTACTTTCGTGCACGTTTACTCCACACCTTTACAATTCACAGCATCCGTTGTTCACATACGTGGGATTTGGTTGCTCTACTATTGTATTAAGAGTAAACGCTGTGGAGTTCAATGTTTACTCGACGTACTAATTTTAGCATGGATTTATCAACGATATGGAGATATGTTCTTCGAAAGCAGTTTAAAAATTCGTAGACAGCTATTTATAGTTGTAAATTTTTCTGTTGATAGACGGTTGTAGAGTAAGCTAATTTTTCTTCTCTCTTTAGACGTGGTGGTCTCTCCTATTTGCTAAACTTTTCCAATTCTCGTAATCGATAATTTGCCATCTCTTCTTCGGTCTTTCTGGCGGACGACGACCTGTTGGTCCTTTTCCTAAGACAATGTGTGGTATTCTGTTGTAGTTTATTCTTTTGACATGATCTCCTTATATGTCGTCCCCATCTTATCATGTCATCCACTTCACATATCATCCATATTTCTTTGTTACCTATTTCATCTCTTACCTACTATCGCTCGTTTTCAAAATGCTGTTAGTTTTAGAAGTTTCTGATCTCGTTGTCATACTAAAGGTATGATTTATAAAGTTAGAGTTTATTCTCCGCTTTTACGTATTTATTTTTCCATATTACTTCTTGTAGGAATCCAGATATAGAGTCAGCTTTATTACTTTTATATATGCTTCATATATCAATTACGAGATATTTGAATTGCATGACTTTCTCAATGGTCTTGTTTTCTACTGTCAATTTACATCTTATAGGGTCCTTGAGAATGTTATAGAATTGGTTTTCTCTGTAGAGATAATCATATTTAACTGACGAGCTCCTTAATTAAACCTCTTTCTGACTCTGTAATTTCCTGTCTCTGCCAAAAATATTGCTTCATCTGCATAACAAATCATAGTTAATTTTGTTGTTGTTTAGTTGACATCCCAGATTCAGCGAGCAAATTTCCTTTATGATTCATGTTTAACTTTGTTTGATTCTTCCTTGGTTGACATACTATCAGTGGTCTGGTGGTCAATTGATTTGTGTCGTGTTAATTTTTGTAAAAAGGGTATTAACATGGTGCCCCAAAACGTATCAGAAATATTTTAGACATTATTTAAAGTCAAATTTAGATGAATATATTACAATGATGTAAATGTTTTCGTAGGTTTTAATGTACAATTACATAAATAAATGTAATAAGAATGGCTACAATGACTCTTACCTCATGGGTCGGGTCTCCACAGCCTAGCAAGTATTATTAAATTATAGAAATTGATTGAAATACATTTGCTATCAAATTCAATATTTGGGTCCTTTTATAATAATTTTAGAAACTAAAAGTTTTGCATTTAGCTACTGGGATCGATTCTATGCGCTAATGGGAATTCAACAATTATGGAGTTCCAACCTAAAAACTTGTGCCAAACAAATTCGCTTTGCTTCGAGAAACAGTTCAGTCTTACGTCATTACATGTTTCCTAAACGATAACAAAAGCGTAAGTAAATAGATGCCACAAATCAAAACACTCAAGGGACGCTCTTGCCGGAAGTTGATATAAAACAGACGCCACTTCATAATTTTAAAAAGAATACTTTCTAGAATTAGTTTCCTGACCTGTTCTGCTGCTTCTGCGATTGATAATAGGGCTCCAAAGAACCCCGCAGTAAATCACACGTCGCTGTAAGCCTCTGCGCCGATGAATATGGCTGTACTGGTCCACACACCTTGCTTGGTTGCTTTTTGAAATTTTCTCGGAGGCTACTCTGCACTACTTCGTCTTTTGCCTCGTCCAAGGGCTCCAAACTGCTCCAGGACAAACCGCTGCCTTGTTTACACTCGCTTTAGACTTCAATTACGCTGCATGCTCGTCCAAAAATTGCCTCGAAGACAGTAACTACTGTACGACCAACTTCGAAGCACTATTTTACCTGGGCGGAAGTACTAACAACACCAACCACACTTCCACAGTTTCCACAAGACACTTCCAATATATTATACAACTTTTAATAAAAACTGAGATATTTATTTATTGATACTGTAAGTTTAAATTGGGGAAGCCAAAATAAACAGCCACCAAGCTTGGCTTCCTATCCCTAATTGTTTTGTTTACAGATTTTATTGTTGTCTAACAATCCAAAGCCTATTCTGATTACATTTGTTCACTGCAAAGCTAATATGATTCCAAATCAGTTTTTAACAATATTATTGGCACATCCATAGTAATATTGTAGAAATCAGTAAATTATGGAAACATTTTAGATATTATTTGAAATTCATGAAATATTGTTAATTGCAGTAATAGTTATGGATGCTTTAAATTGTGTGCCTAGTAAGATATATTAATCTCATCCGTTAACGAGTTATTCTTATTTTTCGGGCCAACATCAGCTAGGTAATGAATGCTATTTGTTTTCCATAAGAATTAAACGTTTTTGTTGACAAACAATAATATTGCATCTTTCAATTTATTAAATATCGGTGTCTTCAGCGGAACGAGAAACTTACCAGGTATAACCTATTAGGTGAACTAAATCTCGGTTTTGTACCGGATGTCGCAAACACTTCACTAGTCCTTCCGTCCATTGTATGACATTGTATTCGACAATGCAGACATGTAAAGCCGATGCTTTCATCTCCCTGAGCGTGGTGGACTACCTCCAATTTTAAAAATGATAGATTATGTATATTTGTGTTTTGTTTAATATGGCTATCTCAGATTTTAGACTGTTTGATTTCTTGTAAAGCAAAATGTAGTACGCGTCTTTATTAAAGTGAAATAAACATTTTTGAGGAAAATCTGGAAGTAAGGCAGGTCATGCCCTGAGCACTCACATTGTTTGACGCTGACGAAGATTTTCCTGGTGAAATATATCACAGGCTGACGAACATCAGCTGCTGCCCATAAAAATAATTAGAATTTGTCGCTGTATCTTCTAGGTACCATTGTTTTGAGTATTACAAGCGAACCCTGGTCTTACAGCCTATGACCCACCCCTCTCATAAGTTATTCGAGCAATCTTTTAGTTTGTTAAATGCTGTAAACGGGGTCTTTTTTATAACAAGCTGCTCGCAGTTTCGAATTTCTCCTTCTTCGGATACGACTTCTTTTCCTTCTTATTTCATGCTTACTATTTACTTCGTCTTCAGTATCATCCAACATTTTAAAGTGCCGATGGGGCCACAATTATATATAACAGCAATAAGATAACATGAACAAGAAAATAACTCGTATTGCTTGAGTAAGAAAGAGATAAACATAGTAGCAAATATTCGAGAAGGCTTGACGCTTAATTTAATTATGTCATTTGTCAACTAAACACGCCTACTAAAATACTTTTTTCGTATGGCCATCTCTTTCTTACTCGAGCATTCTATTTTGCTATTCATGTTATCTCATTGCTGTTATATATAATTATGGCCCCATCCGTATGTTTCAGATTCAGTAATGGATATGTCTTTTCTATAGCTCTTGAGCTCCTTCAGTTACGTGTTTTCTGTGTGTCTTAAGTCATCGTATTGTAGCGCCCGCGGTTCGTAACAAAATCGGAAACTAAATCTTTATTAACATATAAGTTTTACACCACCATTTTGTAACAAACAACTATTTTTCAAAATCAATAGGAATCTATTTCTATTTCTATACATAATCGCCCACCTTAGTAATTTCAAAACGTACTGTATGTTGCCGTCAGCATGAGCTTCTTGTAACAATCTCCTCTTCAATCTGACTTCCTACAATTGTCGAGTGTTTTCCGTTTCGAGTGATTCTTTAGTAAAGAACCAGCTTGTGGTCTGTTCGTATATTGGCTGATAATAGAAAACTTTTGGAAAACTTTTCTGTTCGTTACTATATAATAAATTATTGGTTTTAGAAGAATTTAAAATCACAAATTTATTGGACATAGCGGAATTTAAGATCAAATCCGCAGTGCGTAAATAGAGAAATTACTTGTACGAGTCCTCGCAACCTACGTCACTGGGAAAACATTAATTAACTCGGGGGCAACCGCAGAAAATGAAGCTGAATTAATGGAATGCAGAAGAAATTTTTCGCACGTTCAGAGGTTGGAGGGGCTCTGCACGAATTAATTACGGTCGTGGTCTAACCGAGGCGTACCCGTTCAGCTGAAAACGCCGCTGAAATCGAAATTTCTATTTACTTAACAATGGAGCAAATGTAATGCATCACTCGCGAGCTAGTTGTTTATCTCAGATTAACACGGTGCATCCTATGCGCAAACAGTTTAGACTGCAATTCCGAATCAACGGATGCGGAGCACGTCCGCCGGGAAATGAAAAATGACTAGATGAACAAACAGATCTTTTCTATACGTTGACATAAGAATGTTTATTTTGGAGGCGAGACGAGCTTGTTCTCAGTTAAATATCGCTTATTGGCACAACTATCGTGAGCAGAGATTTTTGTGTTGCAGTTTCTTAGAGAAGCTGGAGCAGGAGTAGTTTCTCAATGAGCAGTTCCTAGGTTTATTGTGTATCTAATCATATAGGAAGTGTTAATGTGATTTATACGATTATAATAATAATATTTGTGGCAATCATTTGATTTACAAGGAGGCAATTCAAACAGATATAAACCAAATGACACAAAAAACTGAAGAGGTTAACGATAGCTGCAGTTTGTATTCATGCTTAAAAATATTCATCAATTATGCTAGTGCTAGTGATGGTGCCTTCTCTTGAGGTTAAATATATCTCATATATTTTCAACAGATTAATTTTGATTTATTGTTTTTTGAATGGTTACAAACACAGAGAAATGCAAACTATACCAAGAGAAGTTGCAAGAAAGGGAGAGCAATCAGAAACCAGTCGTTATCTACTAGAACGAATAAAATAATAAAATAAAAGCTACAGTAGCAGATTATGACAATAAAATGGCAAGTACGTGCAGATTATCAAATGAAACGGTCTAACTTGTAGATGAGAAATTTTAAAATATTGTTTAACAAGATAGTAGTAATAATATGGAAAAGGGATGGGACATATCCAAAGTAACATTATTAGAAACATCTAAACGAATATGCTGCACAAATGCTATTGTGAAGAGAGAAGGTAATATTAATAGAAAACACTGCAAACATACAATGTGCAAAGAACGATGACGAAATAAGATGTGATTGAAGCAAAAGAGACAGCATGAATACATTCGGCAATGAAATTAATAGAAATAACAAGTCCAGAAAAAACTGTCCCATCTGCAAAACATTAAAAGTATTTAAAAAGGAGAAGATGACAATACTGAAACAAATACAAGATGTTGATAAAGAAACATTAGCCAGGTGGAATAGTGTATTACTCAACAAGTGCTGTAGGAAGCATATTACACGCGAGTGGGAAAAGTTACGCACAAACAAACGTTCAGGCTACATGGACGAATTGGAGGGTCGACTAGCTACAGCGGAGATGGCGTTTGGTTCTCTTATAAAATTAACAAATGGTGTTTAAATTACCAAGGGGCGCCAAAGAGTCTTTCAGTACAACCAATAAGTCCTATAGCTTACGAGAACTCGTAAATTCATTAAAATTAGTCAAATCAAAGTTAATATAAACAGGTCTATGTTAAGAACAGTAGTTCTGGCACAATCAAATAATTACAAGCACTCGTCTAAGTCACAGGCAAATCCAACGCTACAGGCGAAAGCTACGAATACGACCAGTTCTATTGTTACAAGCTAAATTATAATAGTTTTAAAGCGTCAGTGATGAGTTGCAAGAAATTGCAACAAACGGGTTACCCAAGCAACTTCATTACTATAAAACACATAACTGAGTTAAACATTTAAACAGTTAACAGAAGTCTTGGTATTATTTAAGTCATAAACCGAACATAGCAGGAAATGAACAAAATACTACCACAATAAGAAGAAATTTAGTAGTTTAGTAAAAGCACACGAAAACTCGAAGACTTGCTTCATCTTCGAGTTTTTATTCAAGTTTTACTTGTGCTTTCAATGAATATACTAAATTTCTTCTTATTGTGGTGGTATTTTGTTCCGCTGGTGCGGACACAGTATGTGCACAGGTTCGGGTTTAGATACTACCAGGATAATGCAAGACTGTACCGGGAAACAAACAACAATAATCAACAGTAATTACATAAGTGGTGAAAATTTTTTGATAATTTTAACTAGATTCATGAATCTTTGTTGCTATTAAAAAATCTCACGAGTGGAAGAAGTGCTAATCTAGTTAAAATTATGAAAAATAACTATTACCACGAATGTAATTCGGCGTGATTATTTTTTAAACAGTTCAAGCTGTAGATTGGGTTTGATGGAGCTTCCAGATGAGTGTCCTGTTATTTTTAACAACTGCTGCTTACCTACTCCACTTTTAGCTAGTTGTGTTACAGTAGAAGAACGATTTGAATGGTTTGTGAAAAAATAGTCGCTGTAATTTGCTACTAGCAAATATACAGTGTAATTTTGATGCTACTAGCAAATAGTCACTGTAATTAGCTACTGGCATATAGTCAGTGTAATTTTGATGCTATTGGTCGATTTGAATTTTTTTCTCATTACTATTGGCTGATAGGACTGTTTAAAAAAATAATCGGCAACATTCAGCTACCAAGAGAAGTTCTCGAATATCCGACGAGGCTTCGGTTTCCGGGAAATAGTTGCAAAGCTATGGAGCTCGTCTTTGACGACTCCGACAATAATGAGAAACTGCGATAGTAGCTGCAACACAACAAAGGAGCCTCAGTAGTGGCGTTGCTAATCGACCGTGAAACTAGTAGCACAACCTTTAACGACTCCAGGGTCGGTTCTATGAATTCGTAACGCGAGTGTCTAATTACCATAATAAACACGAGAAAATAAGTAAGCACATACTTTAAGTTCACTAGATATGCTCACCGATAAGGATCCGCACTCTCAAGTGCGGTGGGTAGACAAAAGCAAATTATTCTTCTTCATTCCGTAACCCCGTCGAGGGTGTGGTGAAATCATGATCGTATGGAGGTTGTTATTGTTTTCCAGGCATTTCTATTTCGTGCTATTGGTATTAACCCGTATAGTCCTTGGCCGATAAGGTCTTTTGACTGATCTGTTCGTCGTGTGGGTGTGCGTATTCTGGACCGCCATCCCGCTACTAATCTTTCTATTATGTCACCTGTCCTTGCTGTATGTCCAAAGTAGCGTAAGCATTATTGTTCAATTAGTTGTAATAATTGGTGTTGTATGCTGAGTTCTTCGAGAATAGATTTGCTTGTGCGATGTGCTTTCGACCGTATACGTATCCTGCGGTAGCACCAAAGTTCGAACTCTTCTGTGATCTGCCTGTTTTAGTGTCCAGGTTTCTGCAGCGCATGTAATAATTAAGAATATTAGTGTTTTGCGTAGTTTTAATTTTATCTGTTTTGTGGTAGATTGATCTTTCTATATACGGTAAAATGTTGTGAATAAAGTTCTTGCTATCGCTAATCTTTTTCTGATTTCGGGTTCACATGTGGCTTTGTTTCTTATTATGGATCCCAAATACTCACATCTCTCCACAATTTGGTAATTAGCCACTCTGTGTATATGTGGAAGGTTATTGCTCAACCAGTCTATTATTGTTACTTTCATTTTTGCGACATTTATTTCCAGGCTGGTTTCTTCTAATTTTCCCATAATAGTCTCTAATTCCTCTTGGTTTGCCGTTAATATTACAGTATTATCAGCATATCTAAGGTTGCAGACCTATCTTCCTTCAATTGATATGTCACCTTCCCAATTTTTTAGTAATTCTCTCATTATATATTCGGTGTATATGTTAAACAGCGTTGGCAATAGTATGCGAGCCCTGTCTGACTTCAACAGCGTTATTAAAATTTGACGATACCGTTTCGTTGACTCTTATTGTTGCCGTATTTGCTTCGTTAAGATTTTTTATTATTTGCATTAGATGTTGTGGCGTAAGCATTTTTCTAAGTATTATCTACAGTTTTTTTCAGAATACTTTGTCAAATGCTTTTTTATAATCTATGAAGCACAGGTACATTTTTATGTTAAATTCCCTGGTCTTTTCGATTATGTTTTATGCTTAGTATTTTATTTATTGTTTCTTTACCAGGTATATAGCCCGTTTGTTTGTCTGAGCATAAAGGGGAGTATAAAACCGAATAATCTGTGTTAAATAAACCCATAAAACCACGTGATAACGCGAGTGAACTAAGGCATATTGTTTTGCACTCACAGATTACTATACACCAGTTCCACGCTAGACAACTGTCAACAATGAAATATTGCATGAAATCGGCTCAATAAACAGTAACGAAAAGAAAGGAAGCTAAACGCGCAACTAACAAAACAGTTGACAAACATCTGCAAACCATCAACGACATGACTCAGTTTGGTCCTAACAAAGAATTGATAATTTGCTTCGTACAAGTTGAAGGTCGCCATATGAGTTTGGTGATCTGAAAAAGTAATTCATTAAGGCGCTAGGACAGGGTTAGCTAATATAACATGCGATAATTAATGTGCAATAAAAGCGTGGCAATTTTCGACTATACCAAAGATTAAAGTGTGGCTACAATTTTGTCATTATTTAATAAAGGTGATACCATGAAATGCGCTAACTATATATGTTTTTTCTTACCTGCAGAGGCTGCAAAAGTATATGAAGGTAATTTGAACGAAGCTGCCAAACCAAGTTGAAGTTCACTCCAACAAGGCGAAAAAGAATCGATACTTGACAGTTAACCAGAAAATATTTGAAAAAGTGGGATCTAGGTGAAATTGCATAAAAAAGAAATTCCGAAGGGTGTAGAAGTGAGAATAGTAGCGGGAAACAAATGTTGAGATAGAGTATAGCAATCGAATGATAGGTCAATAAATTCAGAAATCATAGTATATAGAACAGTAGCGAGAACAGTAGGTACGGAGTAGAAATGTGAACACTCACTGTAGTAGAAAGTAAAGAATGGAACACGAGACACAAATTTCGAACTAAACAATTGTAACAATGTAGTACCTAAATGCAATAACAAGTAATAGAGTAGAGTGGTTAGAGCATATAGACAGAATGGACAAATTAGGGACATTTTGAGGGAAAAGGTATAAGGGAGACTTGTGATGACGGTAAGATAAACAATACTCTGGAAAAAGACTTCGAAGTGGCAGAGGCCAGGGACTGTATAAGATTAAAGACACCTGGAAAACTATGGAATTATTTACAGGAACCGGTAAGATTAGCCGAAGATCAGTCCTAAGGGTAAGTAATTTTTCCTGGTAGAAAGCAATTTAGTTTGAGAGCTCACCTAAAGAGACCGTAGCCTTTAATGAGCTGATGAATGCCAATGAGTAAAAGTAAACATTAGAAAACAATGTGAATTAAAGCACAACTTCAAGATGCCCGATTTTTGATCTGTATACGTATAGTGGTGAAGTTATTAAGGAAAGCCAGTAAAACTTTGCTGTGATATATTGATCTATGGAAGGCATTTAATACCATTGAACAGAACTGAAAGAAGCCGTTGAAGGTACGTATGCATACACTTTTAATAAAGTGAAAACATGAAACTTTATTTCGGTATGCTGGTCATATCGTTAAGGGACCGCGAACACTAAGTCTATATGTTATATCTTATTTGAATTCTTATAGATTTACCTTAGACGTTGAATTTTCGCTTGTACAAGAGTCTAATTATATGCCAGAAGCAAATGTTTTAAAAACACGAGCAACATACTAAGTGCGACAAGCGTGGGCTGGAGCTATGGCATTCGTGGTGTTCATTTTGCTTAAACAAATTGGGCCGCGCCTAAAAAAGTGAGTTTTATTACGAGGCGTTGAAATCACGTCCCGAATCCCAGAGTTGGTGTTTCGAGTCAGATCTCTGCGTAACTTTGCAGGCTCTGAATAAAAATCAGTTGTGAATATAAGTCAATAGTATCTACAGCCAGAAGCTGCAGAACTTCCAGAGATTTTTGCTCGTTCTCAAGCTGTGCGAGGAAGCCTGCCGCAGCTGGAAACTAAGTATAGTGTGTACCGCAATTAGCAAAAGTTGGTGGTATAGTTGTCCAAATTGTGCAATTAGCAAATTGCATCACACTGTCGCCCCACTTTCCAATACAGTTGAGGTTTTTGTGTTTGGCCTAAAGCTGTTGTGATGACCTATAACTTCAAGCGTCCGGTTATCGATAGAGTATTGGATTACATCGCAAGACTCGGCGAAATACTGCTTAGAATAGGCTTTTCTGCAGAACCGGCTTTTATGCGGTTTGATGTTCGTGTATGAGACAATTCTTATGTTTTTCTTTTGATAGTGTTTAATTATAAGTATATGTTAGTCATAGTTATTATAGTTGTGTCCGTAGAACTAAGCGGCACGCTCTTAGTTTTCTATTATCAATTAACACAGTAGTTGGGTTTACCAACTGCCTTTTATTTTAGGTGTAATACTATTTGGTTTCTTGTTTTATTTGTGGGTATAATACCAATATTTGTTTTTGTATTACACAGATTGGCTTTTATTTGCGTAGAATATTGGAGTGTATTTTTTCAGTGTTTCGAGCTACATAGGGTTAACTTGCAAAGCTTTGTTACATTGAGTATCCGCAACCTCGACACAGAAAAAAGGCAAGAGTTCTCTTGTTGTAAACTGAGCTAGCTGGAAACACATGGGCAAATAAGTATATATAAAAAAAACAGTGGGACGAACAGAATCTCCAGTTCAACAGTAATAGACAAGTGAAAAAGCTGTAAGAAATACATGCCAGGGAAAATACAGTTGGAATAATACTGTAGAGTTTAGAGGAGATACTGAAAGAGAAAAATAATACAGAAAAAAATTGACAGAAAACAAGACCAGCGCAGGATCTGCTTTTTCATAGTTGAGGCAAAGTCGCCAGCCGCGTTTTTCTGTATATTTCTTTTTCTCAACAATTGAATTACGACGATATTGACATATAAACGCATGTGGTTGAGTAACTATCTAAGTTACCTAAGTTACTATTACTTAAATGCTTGGAAACCTAAATCAAAGCTTTAACTTAAAATAAAAAATCAGCTTATAAGTGTCCACTTCGATAATGTTTTTAACGACAAACAGGTCGTTCCTTAAAAAAATGTGTTTTTAAGATTTGGCAAAAACTAGAATAGATACTGGATTGAGATTTGATGTGCTTAAATGCCTCATTAAATATAATTCATTAGATTAATAATTTGAGTTATCTGGCGTAATGTAATGGCGTAGATTTGTCAAAATAGATCTTCATCTTCGTGAAAACCTACGCCTCTATATTTTTTAAGCAAATATTTTCTCGATTCGCGATTAACTTTTTCAAAGGAGATCATAATTATTAATTTTTTTATTAAACACTTGGATTTTGATATATTTAATTTAACGTAAACCCCACAACCTATTAAAAAGCACAATAAATTGATATTTTCTATTTAGAATGTTGTCTCATTCTAGAGGCCTAAAGTTTTTATTATTCTTTTCCAGCAACTCCACATTACTCTTAATTGTGCCTTGGGGATACATTACTACAAGTGAAAAAAATGTTTTGATTCAATGTCGGCCATTAAATTGTTAAAAACTTAGCTTTAATAAAATTATATAAGAGAAGTTCGTTAAGTTGTTACTCTTTCTGTAACTAAATTAGTAGGTAAGATAGCAAGTAGCCGCCTGGTAATGCGTTTGCGCTTGCGTCGGCAGGTACTGAGTTCGAATCTCACATCCGCACAGTGGTTACATCTTACGCTCACCGCTCATTAGGGAATTCTTTCTAAATTCAAGAAGTTAAGCTAGCCTAACCTAACCTGCGGGTTAAGATGGTTTATATACTTGCATTCAGTGTGGGTGTAACAGGCTTTCAGCCTATATTGAAGTGAAATAGAAAAACATTCAAATATAGATTTTTGTTGAAGCACAACTCGGCATTGCATTGCCCTCCTTATCTTGCAGTTCTACCGCGGTCGGTCGGATTTTTATGGGGTTGTGTAATAAGTTAAGCAAATTATAGTTTGACTTAGCTTATTTTCGGTTGTAACAGAGCCTGTATCCACGGTTCTGTATAAGAAAAACGATCGAATCACACAATTTAAAATTATTAACTCGTACTTGTTTATCGTGTAAAACGCGTACTTAGCGTTAGAATTTATTTCGTTGCGTACACTTGGTAGCATAAATGCTTCTTCCTTTGGAGTGTCGTAGTCGCGACGATAGTGGTTATCTGCTATACCGGTAAACATTCGCTGGGCTTTCTGTCAGTGTTCGTGACATTTGGTTATGCGTTGAAAATTTTATCTTGTAGTGCAGGCGTATTTTGTTTCTGTTTTAGATATACAAAGAGACTTGTTGCAACTATAATAGTGTTATTTTTCTTGCGTGACCTCAGTTTAACAACTTGTATGTAATTTTCGTGTCCCGGAGTTAATCCGTTAGCTCCGTGTAGTTGGAGAGATTTTTTGTGGAAGCTTTGCTACTGCGGATTCTCGGCCTGCAAAACCTATTTGGGACATATAAGGTCTACGTCTATTAGACGGAGCATTTATTACAAGTTGTTAAGCATTCTGGCCTTGTAGTACAAGGTGAGTGTTTAATTTATTTTGGTTTAAGAAGCATTTTGTATTTAACTGATTGCATACGATGTTTCTAGCTTTTTGCGGAAGGTTCCAAAATTTGCCGATACAACATGCCCTGGGAGACGTGTATTTCTTCCGTCGTGGGAGATTCATTTGATCTCAATTAACATGGCCTGAGTGACCCACCTTGCAGCCGTATTTGGCTTGCGACATGGTGATTTCTGAAAGCACCCTCAACCTGCTGCCTGCATAGCAGTGAGAGCTCGTTTGGAGGCCATTCAGCCTTCCGCTGTAGAAGCTTGGTCCTTTAAATAAGTACTTTCGAGTATAGTAAACTTCGTCCCCGCAGCCCCATCAGAGTTGTGGAATTACGAGTATACCTTTTTGGTGTAGCGTTTTCACTTTCATGTGGTGCTATTCTACTCGATGCACCTGGCTGAGTTTCTTTCAGGGTTCAGCCGTTTCGAAATTAGTTTAATGATATTCGCCCTACGAGCATTCAAGCGTTAGCGTAGAGTGAATTAGAATGAAACTGCTTGTAGTTTATGCCTAGGTGTTTAGCCTTAATTTCTCATTGGTGTGTGATAATTTATGAGTATAAAATAATATTGGGAAGTTCCACTGGCTATTCTATTTAGGAAAATTGTAGCTAACACTGTGTTATGTTTTATAGACATATTTTTCGTTCAACTGATGCAGAAGTTTCTTTTAGTTTAGTCTTTTTTGCTATAAATGTATTGCTTTTGAACTTTATTTTATGCATATATATACATAACTTCTTTCAGAGGAAAGTATTATGGTGTAAATGCTAAAATATAGATTTAACATACTGATGATAAAGTAACTAATATGAATTTTATAACAGCCATCTGCCTCATTTAGGAAGGGTCAAAAGTCCAAAGTTTCGATGATACGAGCTAGAAAAAGGTAAATTGATGAAAAAGCAGAACTGACAAAAAGCAAGTAATTTAAGATTTTTGCCCCATCCCCTGTTTTCGTGTTCATTATCCCATGCAGATATATTGGAGGAAATTCGTAAAGGTTTCATTTCTGAAACGATTTTAAAATGTCAAATATGCCAGGTACAACATTCTGTAAGTATTAATAAGCGAAACGGGAAGATGAGCAACAGTGGCTGTTGTAACTCTAACACAATTACTGTAGGTTGTGGTATTTCCCAACTTTAGGAACTTACAAACTTCAAGACATTCCTTCAATATATAAGTTATACAATAAAATTCAGAATGAGCTCGGCTGTGTGTGCAGTAAATGCTGTGCCGTACTGTTTTCATAAGGAAAAAATCCACATGTTTATTTTCGAAACTGGCAAGGTTTATCAACATCATTGTAAAACGACATAATGTTTGAGGAGTTCAAGAGTAGTATTTTCACGACGATATCAAATACGCGTTTCTTGTAGCAGAGGGCGTTTATCCCAAAATCCTCTAATCTAAACCATATGGAAATTTTACAGAACGAAACATTGAATGTAGTAACCATTTACTACGTAACTATTGCTCTAGTCTAAGAAATTTGTGTTCTTAGCGGTTTAGCTTACTCGATAAAAAAGTATCCGTACTATTTACACATGCTCTAAAGTGGATTGTTATTAACTGAGCCTTTAAACAGAGGCGATTGGAAAAAAGAAATGTTACGAACAGTCCCGTTTATTAAAAAGCTGTAAAGAGCTTTACTCAAAACTTTCCTCGCAAGTGGACTTTCTGACTCTAAACACTTTTAAAAATTAAATGAAAATAGGGGTAAAAATATCTTGACGTTTGTAATAATACTGAAGCAATAAAAGGAAATACTTTGTAAAGCGAACTACTTCAATTTTCAAAGAAAAAACAAACGTTACCGGTGCCGGTGGTGGGATTCGAACCTCAGCGCCAGCGAACGAGCCTGCGAATGCGATATCAAAGATTAGCCGTAGCCTGCAAGTAAACCACCCGTTCGCTTCTCTCGGACACCGAAGACCCCTCGAATTGGTGAGATGCGGCTGCCTTAAATACAACGCATTTATTGTTGATTTTTTTCCTCTTTTACACCATTTAACCTGTGGCTGGTGGGTCCAATTTTTGTAAAGGGTGAAGCCTGAGATGTGTGTAGATTATTACTTTTATCTATTTCTCAATTAAAGCAACAATAAACAACCTGTATTTCTTAAGGTGCTTATCCTGTATATGTTAGATACAAAATATGCTCATTTTCGTCAAGGGTAAAAATCTGAGTTATGTGCAGTTATGACAGATAGACAGACGGAAAACCTGATTTTCGTCATCTAGGAATCCTAAAACATAAAGATCTGAAGAAATGTTGGAAGGTAATTTTTTCGCGATTGCAATACTTTCGTTGTATTTTAGACGAGAGAATTAAAAATAGACAGAGTATAATGTCATACGTTTTCGGTAAAAATACGCTATGTAAAATGTGGCACTGTCTTTGTAAAGTTCCTAAATGCAACTAAACTAATTTAATCGATGGTACGAAGATGTATGGTTTGTACAATGTATTATTAGATGACATACATCATGGTTTCTTCTCTTTTAATATAAGCCTTTTCTTGTTTTTGGTCATTCTCTTTTTTTAAATACCACAACCTCTTCTAATGTCTTTGTTTCTTATATGGTCATAGCTAGTTACACCCATTATCTTTGTTATTGTGTTCATTTCGGCGGTTTCTAAAATTTGTTTAGTCTTAAGTGTCTGATCTCTAAAGCACATGTTACAATTTCCCTTATTACTGATTTGTATATTCACCTTTTTTATTCCCTTTTAAGATGTTTGTTGAACCAGAACCAGAAGCAAAAAGAACTATGGTGCTAATTTAATAAAAAATATGACCAATAGTGCAACTGACTGTGAATAGCTGGAATTTCATGTCTGTTGCATTACTATTCGGTCTTTGCTTTTCCTTGCTTCTACTTACTTTAAGTAGCTTTAGATCTTCTACTACTAGTTATTAAAAAATCCTCATTTCCCCCATTCCCTTCCTTCGTATACACTTCAAAATATATTGTGTACATTTCTTCTCTCACATATTTTCAATTTTTCTCTTATCATCTACATTTACTATTATTTAATAGTGTAATAGTCAATAGATGTAAAGTTCCAGAAAAATCGAAACTTGTTATCGAAAGTGTTGTCAGCGTGAGTCTCAAAAATAATACTTATATACCAGTTCGGCTTCGGAGAAAAACAATCAATGACACAACAGTGCTACAAAATAGTAAAGAAAATAAAAGAAAATGTAGAAGAAAAAAGATACAGCTCTTTTTCTAGACATACAACAAACCTTCGACATAGTTTGGGTCGAAGGGCTACTATACAAACTGAATACTAAACCTAACCAACTCTATCCTCTGTTAAAATCCTATATGCAAGATTGCAACAAAGGTACTTTTGAGTAAGTTGAGAACATTTTGTCTATTGATACAATTAGGAGCAAGGTAGCTTTTTAGGATCATTCCTACCAATTATGGAGGACACAATGATGACTACCTTTGCTGATCATATGGCGATACTATCAACAAACGTAAGGCCAAAGATAGCATTCCAAAATCTGCAAAGTCAACTAAATATACCTACTGCAAGAACAGATAAAAACTAGACGAAAACCGATAATTTTCGCAGATTACTGTTACGCCAAAGCGTAGTTTCTAGTACAAATAAAAACGAAAATAATACCTAGGAATTGTCTTCGATGAACGACTGACCTGGAAACGACAGGTAAATGTAGTGGGTAATTGACAAGAGGGCACAGTTACGGCTAGAAAGTAAAGTTTTTATTTATAGAAAATCGTCTTAAAACCGATCTCAAAGTATGGAACAAAACTTTATGGTTGCAGTAAACTAGAAAACACAAAAATACTACAAAGAGCGCAATCTAAGATCCTGCGTATAATATCATATTGTCCATGGTACATCTCCAACTATACTCTTTATAAGGATCTGTAGCAGATTCGTAGCAGATAATATCAAATCATACGCTATTAAGCATAGGCCAACAGTAATCCATTAGTAAGTGAACTACGCAACCAACATATGGCAGAATAAAGATTAAATCAACCATGGCCAGAAGACCTAGTTAAAAGAACTTTGGTGACCCGTTACTTGATGGTCCCTGTTTCAAGCCAAGTTCCATTTAATAAATTTATTTAAAACTTTGCAAAAAAAAATTCAGTATTTAAAAAATGAACACCTTTGAGCGAATTAAGCAACACCTTGATCAACAACAAAATTTATTTTTTGTAATATTCAGTTATTATTAATTGCACCCAAGTACTACATAAACATTTAGTTACAATAACAATGGTAATACACACTGTACATTCCTTAAGTGTGGTTGGCAACGCATGAGCTGGAAAAAGAGAAAGAAGTTGCAACACTGGTATCGAGCGGTGCAAAAAGATGTAAAGACCTATTTCTTTAACTACTGTTAGCCATATAAAGTTACAATACTCAATAGCAACAAAATAAGCCAATGACAATCGTACAACATTTCAACGTAAGCAGGATAGCGAGATGTGAATACCCAAAGCGGCCCAGTGACCAATAGTTTCCAACGGACCAGCTAACTAGTCTAGAGGAGATAGTGGGATTACACTAAACCAATCAGATTTAATATTGTTTGTTAATCTAAGATTAAAAGATTTTTAAATTTTATGATTACCGTAACTTACAGTCTGGGAGAGATCTCAAAAATTATCTTTATCAAACGCTGGCTCTTTGATAAGCTATGACATGTTATATATAATGTTGAACCCGATAGTAAACACGCAAAACTTGCAATGTCATGATAATTAAAAGTACATACTTAACCCACCAATACTCAGAACAAGGCACGTAGCAACTACACACACTTCATTAATACGTGAATAAATCCGACATAAACAAGAATATTTCAATATAGTCAATTTTCATTTATATTAATATATTTGAATTGCGTCAATATATTTAGTTTAAAGGAAAGGTGGTAGTTTATCTGTTGCTTCCAATTTCGATCAAGGTATCTGATGTAGCTTCAATCTCACACAGGTTCCGTAGCGGATGACACCAACACAGACCACACGAACAGACTTCCAAAATGCCATTCAATAGAGATCAAAGTCGCCAACAAGAACTCAAGAACCACTTAAATCGTTAAAGTATTAATTTAAAACTTCAATTCGCAAGTCCAGAAAACCCCAGACCGAACACACACTAAAAAAAGAAAGAAGGGTCCATACAAAGAAATCTATAAACAGAGAAAGAAACGCCGAAAAGCTTTCTAACGCATATCGGCTTAACGTTCTCTCCTCTAGTCCTAACTAACTTAATCAGGAGGCGAAGGCTTACTTAAGGTATAATAACGCCTCAGTGCGCCAATCTTCAGAGGAAGTGCTGAATTATCGAAACCCATCCGCACATTATCTCAAACGACTTGTTGATTGTCCCAGATACCACAACCCCAAAGAATTGAAAACAATAAAGGAGTGAACTATGGCAGCGCATGTTGTTTATGCGATTGATTTTAAGTCCTTCAATTTGAAAAAGGGAAACTAATCATGTGGTCGAAAACGGTTTTACCACTACAATAAAATGAAGTAACCCTAAAGTCTCTAGCTACATAAGAAAGCGTTTAAGCGAATTTGCTAAATCTCACGGCAACCAAGCGTGGAACTACGAAATAGCGTCGGCAGCAGGCCGGGATCCAACAGAAAACGTCTGAAAAGCCATTTAATGCGATACATTACGCTTATAGCCGACTAGATATGCCAAATTGGGCATTAACGGGTGCGGACTGTCAATTGTAATTGAGCCCGTGGTACTAAACTCACAGCATACAAGAGCCATCTCAAACGTCATATACTTAACCTTCAAAACGTTAAAACATACAATTTCTTTATGAATCAAGTAGATATAATTACCAGAGCTAATTACCCCACGTATTCCATTCACAAGGCCAACAAAACCAAGAAATGACTCACACCTCGAAAATGAATGTGTTGCCAAAAGTAACGATCATAAGCGAAATTGCCACTCCACTATAGCCGGGGCTGATACAATTATTTACATTCTTTTCAAATACCTGGAGTGCTTAGGGCAACTCAGGTGAGGCAGAGCTTTTGGAATGTGTCACAATTACAAGCTAACGTCAAAATGACCGTAACAAAGTATTTTTGTGTTAAAATGTAGTTTATAATTTATTAAACCCATTTATTGCAAATTTGTGTTGTATCTATTTAGCAAAATCGCACAGATATGTTTGTAGCGAGCAGATAAATACAGCTCAGTTTATGAGCGGTTTTTAACCTCTTACATTTTTAGGTTAACACTAAATGTTAAATAAAATTTGTGCATATATGCGGACAAAAAATTACAAAACAAATCGACGAAATGGCGAATTATTATTAACTACAACTCCAAATTGTCATCTGCTTGGAGACAAATTCGGAGACTACGCCTCAAGCCATTAATATTTTTTTAGAATTTGTAGTGAGTAGTTGCACTCTTTAACTTTTAAAACAATTAGTTTTCGATTGTGTTTATTGGGTTTTTAAATACGCTCAATAACAGTAATAGTTCAACAGTTTTATATGCTGTGTAAGCGGCAGCCCCATCCTGTTGAAAAAATCTTTCCCGGAGCTCGTCACCATGCAAGAATATATAAATGGTTCTAGGGTTTTTTGTCGATATCTTTGTTCTGCAATTGCACCATAAAAAAAACTGAGCTAATAAACCTCCATCGTCTGAAACCTAACCACATACCAATTTTTGCGGCTGCAGTGGGGCCTCCCGATAAAGATGGAGAATAAAGGAATTCCACATATATCAAGGTAATGATACAGCCCGCGGCATATGCCGCATTTGTTATGTAGGGCAGATTTAATAAATTTTGTTTCACCAAAGAAAGTTTTAAAAGCACGCTAGAGATGGGCAGGAAGGCAAAGATAACAACAAAATTTTTTTAAGTGGAAAGAAAGACTTGAAGATAGACACGCATATAAAAGCGGCTCAAAAAATAGGGCAGATGTGTCTACTGGAAATGGAAAGCATGCGAGATAAAGAAAAAGTCATGAAAAACAAAGCTAATCTGAAAAAGCTAGGCAAACAAATATATATAAACAATGATATGACACGAAATAAACGGCAAACAGAAACGATTATCAGGTTGAAAGCAAAGGAGGCAAAAGAGGAAGGAAAAATGGTGAAGATCGGGCAGAAAAAGCTGTCGATCGGGGATAGGAAGTGGGGATGGAATAACGAAAAGGGAGCCTAGAAGAAAGCTTGCCAGAAGATTAAAAAAACTGAGTAACTATACGAGGACAGATGATAAATATGACGACCAGACATACGACGAAAGCACGATACATGATAAAGCAAAGAAAAAATATTGAGAATAGAAACAAGGAGAGAAAGGAAGGAAGCAAAGTAACAGGGAAAAATAGAAAGGAAAACAAAATAATGACTTTAGCAACATGGAATGTTAGAGGTACATTTTACGATGGGGAGCTCAAAGAACTGGTGGAAGAAATAAGGAAATATAAGCTAGACATAACAGCGCTACAGGAAACTAAACAACTGGGCACAGAAATGGTGGATGTAGAGGATATGGTATTCTTCAAAAGTGGAGGGAAAGATAGGATGTTAGGGACAGGTTTTATAGTTAGAAATATATATAAAGAACATGTTGTGGCATTCAACCCTATCTTAGATAGATTATGTTCATTGCGCATAAGAGAAAAGAAAAGAAATGTAAGTATATACAACGTCCACGCACCCTCAGAAGAAAAAGGGGATGAGGATAAGGACATCGATTATGAACAACTAGTAAACGAATATGAAAGGTTACTGAAACACGACATAAAAATAGTTATGGGGGATTGCAATGCGAAAATAGAAAGAAAGGACATCTACACGGCGACAGTAGGCAATCACAGCAAGCACAAGGAAACGAATGACAATGGGCAGCGCCTAATAAGTTTTTCAATAGAGGAAAATATGGTAGTGAGAAGCACACAATTGGAAAGGACAGATATATACGTATAAGGGCACGTGGCTCTCGCCCGACAAAAGAACTGTTAATCAACTAGATCACGTATTGATTGAGAAAAAGCATATGAACATCATCACAAATGTCAGAAGTATGAGAGCGAATTGTAAAATGGGTCAAGACAATAGAAGTAAGAAAATTGAAAATAAAAAAGAACAAAACGGTACGATTTAGTAAAACTGAAAGAGAAAGAAACCAGGGACATGTATGAGAAGGAAGTTAATAAAGAAATCGAGCAGTATAAAGACTGGACACGAACAAAGGAAGTATGGGAACAAACAAAAGAGGTACTATCAAAAGCAAATAAGAAAATCATTCCAAGAAAAAGTCACGATAAACTAATAAAGAACTGGTTTGACGAGGAATGTGTGATACTAACAGAAACTAAAAGAAAGTTAAGACGACGGATGCTAACAGATAAGAGTGTTGACACGGTCCAAAAAGTCAAAGAAATAAGAAGAGAATTGAAAAGAATGTACAGGAGAAAAAGAGGCAATATAATGAAAAAAAACTAAAAGAAGTAGAAGAAAAATTCCAAAACAAAGAAATAAGATCGTTTTACCAGGAAGTTAAAAAAGCAGAAAAGGGATATCAGAGCAGCACCAGTTATATTAAGTCGGAACAAGGAACACTGATATATGAGCAAGAAAAAGTCATGCAAAGATGGAGAGAGCACTTTGAAGAGCTACTTAATGGGCAAGAAGAAATACGAGAAGGAAGTTTCGATATTGAAGAAGACCTAATAGCAGTAGAAGCGCCAACGGAGGAAGAGATCAAAGGGATACTGAAAGGGCTGAAAAATAACAAGAAGCCAGGGAAAAGTGAAATAGCAGCAGAAATGTTAAAAGCACTTGGAGAACTGCTTCAAAAGAAACTGTACAATCTTTTCAGTACAATATGGAAAGAAGAAACAATGCTCAAAGACTGGTCAAAAGCAATTTTGTGCCCAATTTATAAAAAAGGGGACCAGCAGCTGTGCGACAATTATAGAGGCATTGCTCTGCTGGAGAATTGTTACAAGGTTCTATCGAAGCTAATAAGTAATAGGCTAAAGAAGTATTCCGGGGAGTACCAATCAGGGTTTAGAAGCAATAGATCAACAACGGACCCAATTTTTTCGCTAATAGAAATCCTACTACATGTTACGAATACAAAGTGATACTACAAGCTTTATTCATAGATTTTAAGCAGGCCTATGATAGTATCGATAGAAGCAAAATGTATCAAGCACTGAGGGATTTGGGGATACCTGCAAAATTAGTGAGACTGGTTAAAATGCACTCGACAGGACGAAAAACGAGTTAGTGTGGAAGGGAAACAAATCAGAGGAATTCAAGGGAAACAGGGGATTCAGACAAGGTGATCCACTGTCTACAGAACTCTTCAACCTAGTTTTAGAAAAAATAATAAGAAATAGTGGCATAAAAACCAAAGGAACAATTTTAAACAACGAAAATCAGTGTTTTGCTTTTGCAGATGACTTAGCTCTAGTAACTAAAACAAAAAGAGAAATAATCAGAATTATTAAAAAGTTAGAGTCAGAAGCAAGAAAGGATTAGAAACAAACAAGAACAAAACAAAATATATGATAATGAGAGATACACAAGGAAATACAGAAGAATATCTAAGATGGACCACGTACGGAGGGGAAGAACGCAAATATGAGAAGGTTAACAAGTTCGTGTATTTGGGAGTGGCAATCGAAGACAAAGGGGGAGAACAGCTAGAAGTGAGAGCGAGAATAACCAAAGGAAACCAAAAAATGGGGAGTTTAACAACTTTGATGAAATCAAAATATGTGTTCAGAAAACATAAGGTAAGAATATACAAAACTGTGATAAGGCCTACGGTGACTTACGGTTGCGAATCGTGGGTACTGAAAAAGGCAGACGAAGAACTGTTAATGCGAGGGAAACGGAGGATGTTGAGAACTATGTACGGAGGAATACCAGAGCAGGAAGGATGGAGAAGAAGGACAAACAGAGAAATAAAGACGCTATATAGTGAACCTAAACTAAACACATATGTAAGAGCACAAAGAGTAAGATGGTTAGGGCACGTGGAGAGGATGCCCAGGAAACGAATACCAAAAAAAGTGCTGAAACTAACACCAATTGGAAGAAGAAGGAAAGGGAGGCCAAGGAAAAGATAGTATAATAGTGTGATGGAGGACATAAGAAGTGCGAATGTAATAAACTGGAAAGAAAACGCATTGAACATAGAAGAATGGAAAAGAATTGTCAACAATTTTTAAAAATAACATAAGTATTATAAATATTTAGTGTATGAAATGTAATGTGCATAAGTTGTGGCTGTAAACTCAAACGCCATAGGCCTACAAGGCTTGTTGCGCAAATAAATAATAAAGAAAGTTTTAAAAGCACGATAGAGATGGGCAGTAAGGCAAAGATAAAAAAAAATTAAGTGGAACGTTTTAGGAGAGGAAACACTATAGGTAGCGCACAAAAATTCACAGTTGTAAAACACAAGTGTCATATCAACCGAAGCATCAAGGACTCGATTTGTAAGGGTGTGTTTAAACGGAGCGTGTGGGGGGACCGTGGGTCCCATTCATTAAGGCAGTAATAAACCCTCCTTATTATTGTGTTGTGCATTATTTAATAGGTATGATTTGGAATTACATAATGTAACCCCGAAAAAATAATTTAATTGCCTTTCGTAAATTTTCACAAGCGAAGACGATTTTTTTCTTTTCCTCCTAACTGTAGCTCAATCAAATATTATTACAAATACAAGCACATCAGAATTTCATAGAAAATGTGATAGTAATGAAGCATGCTCTGCTACAATTGTACAAATAGTCGACAACTAGTTTAATTTAGACAAATGGTGTAGTCACTTTTTCAACTAGACTATTTAAACTGCTATTTCAAACGCCAGGGGAAATTTCGCATATTTGCGGAGAAAATAAACAGGGTGTCGCGCTGATGTATGAATGCGCCGCCCACTGCGTGTTGGTTGGGAAATTGGAAACTAAATAATATAGAGCAATTTATTCCGCAATTCGGATGACTTCCAACCAATTTGTCACGGCCATGTCGCCGCTAATTCGTCAGGTAGATGCAAATGCGGCTTTTAAACTCGCCGCTCGGCAGTCATCTGTTTGCGTTGTCCGATTGTTCGCCGACCCCCTGCGATTAGTTTAAGTCACTTAGCCCGATCATATCAGATTGGACGCCTCGGCGCCCTAAATGGGCCCATTTGCGAAATTATTGTTGTTTTTTGTAGAGCGGCCGCTAATGACAGAGATCCAAAGATTGGGGCAATTAAACCTGGCAGCTAATGGCCTGATGTCGAAAATGGACGTGCATGTTAACTACATTCCAATTCATTTCGTGGCTCTTTTAAACCGCACCTGTGGATCATAAATTCTATTGTGCCCATTCTTTCAGGCGGACAATGAAAAACATTCATCATCATCACATAGAGGGAAGTATTAATAGCTAAATACGGTTGTGCCTGTATCGAGCTGCCAAAATAGACCATTTATAATGGAGCGCATGTTGATACAGTGCTTAGCCCGGCCATGTCCTAAATGGGAGTTTCTTCGTTGGACAAGAGTTACTTCTAATGGAATAACTCGTTTTGGCGTTGCACATGTTACGTAGGAACCGTACAAAAGATTTGGAAGTACAGAAATGGAAAGCGTACGTGACTCTACCTCTCGGTATTTATAAATTGAGGTTAAAAATTAAAATTAGTTGCGCAGTGCACTTGTTTTTACATACTAAAAATATTCTGTACGAGTATTTTTTTGGAAACCATGAAATTGACAAAGCCTTTCCTTAATTTATTATTTGGAATTGCTTTTCAAACCAGTCGAATAGATATCCCATTCAAGAACTCTTCTTTCAGATAATGAGTATTACAAATTGTTTAAAAAGAGGTGATTTCCATTATGATGTAGTTATCTATATCTGATCCACTTATATAGGGTGTGATTGGTTATGTTGTAATAATTGAGGTAAGTCATGTACAGAAATCAGCATGTAGTACCTTCTATCACAAATTGCTCAGACATTGTTATCGAAAATTGAGTAGTGCAAAACTTAATTTCTGAATATCTATCTAGCAGATTTTCATAAAAAAAAGATTCAAAAAAATGCTATTTTTGAGAACTGTTTACACATATCAGTTCTTCTCAAATAGACGTACTTGGTTTATCGATAATTCAGTTTCATAATCCCCCTTCATAGGAGTCCTTCTGTTGACTCTGCAGCCATGAAGTCATTTCAGTTTTTAAGCTGTCATCGCCCCTGAAATGTGTACTACGAAGTTGAGCTCTCAATTTTCCGATCAGATAGGCAAGTAGACTTGGTGTAGAATGATTTCGAAACCCAGCTCAGTCGTTTTCGATGTTAGCTACTTCAGTAAAACGAACACCTTTGCCAATCAAGAATTTAATCACTGCCCGATTTCCATTTTCAGAAACTCTCACAACACATTACTAAAGCTACGGCAAAATCGAGATCAAGAACGACAATAGTATGTTACGTTACAAGATCGGCCTATTTTGCGATCAATGATATTTGCAAGACCAAGTGAATGTCACAGAAAACAAAATTACTCTTATACAAAACAATAATAAGACCAATACTAATGTATAGTTAGAGTAGCGGTGTAGAACCCATTTAAAAGGTGTCCTGCATGTAAAATACCAGGACCGGCTACTAAAATTCTATTTAACCCCCCCTCCCCCCCCCCGTTTCGCTCAAAAGTTTGAAAACAACTACTGCCATGGTGTAGTTTTAGAGATAAATCAATTATCAATTAAAAGTAATTTATGTAAAATGTTTACGCCAGATACTGTTTATTGATTGGTATTCTGAAAATGAGTTAAAATGTTGACTCAGTCCCGCTCGTTTAGATAAGTTGCTTGTAATGCACTTATATTCAGGTACCATCTTAAGACGGTTTAACCAAATAGCTGTACCCCAACTATATGACTGTAAATCATGGACATTAGTAAAGAAACAAGAACAGAGGCTAATGGCGTTTGAAAGAAAAGTGCTGCGAATGATATTCGGACCAGTCAAGGAAGGGGGAGAATGTAGACGAAGATATAATGATGAAATTAGAAGACTATATAATGAACCAGATATAGATAATGCTGTTAAATGCATGAGAATGCAGTAGATAGGGCATGTGACCCGAATGACGCCCAACACCATAACCCAACAAAAACAACACGACCGACAGGAAGACCCCGTAAGAGGTGGCTTGATGATATGTTCCTGGATCTCCAAAAGCTTAAGGTAAACAACTGGATGGAACTGCCAAAAACAGAAGAACAGACTGGTGAAGACCCTTGACGGGTGGTAAAAACCGAGAGAGAGAGAGAGAGAGAGAGAGAAAGAGTTACAAGATCGGTGCCTTAAAACAGGCCGAAAATAAATTTAAAACATGAGGCCCGAAGGGCCAAGTTTTCTATTTATAATAAAAATAAAAATACCATTGAATGTTGTAAATTTTGTTTGCCTAAAAAAAGTTCGTTCTTGTTGTTTCTATGGAAACCAAACACAAAACATTTTTCTATAACAGTGGTAGTACCGTCATATTCATAACGGGCTTGTTAGTATGTTTTTGTCATACCTACCAACAATAATACGGGAAATTGATAACGAATCCGAAACTAAGTGAAAATAGGTTCTTAGCTCAAAAAATGTTTTCCTCGTAGTATCCTGACACAGAGGTCGGTTATAATGAGTTTTACAACAATTCAGTGATTTTGGTACAATATTATTGTGAAGCAGGTGGTGTTCAAGAAAGTACCACATTGGTCGACCTGCAAAGCAACCCATTGATGACGTTACAAATACACAATCTGTCTCCATCAGCATCTTTCGCAACAACTTAGCTTTTAAAAACGAATTTGTAGATGTTTGCCTAACGTCTCAGTACCGAGCATAAACTTCTTCTACCTGATTATTAAACAGAAGAAAAATTATCTTGTTAGTTTATTAACAATATAGGTGACGACAGCTTTTCTGCCAATTGGATAGAATGTGTTACGCACATTTTTCAATTTGCAAGAAGCCATCTGGTTCCAACAACATACTACATGAAAGCTATCTGGTCCTCATAAGACGTTACATGAAGCTTAGGCTAGTGAGTTTCTATCGTTTATATCCTAGTATCAATATTGTTCCCAACAGCTCGAACATAATGAACTAAGAGCGCCGGAGTCTTCTGTGACGAGTTTAAAAGTTTTTCTGGATCTTAGGTTAGTAAAACTGCCTACCGCTTAGATCCTAGTACAAAGATCCCGTTCGGTAACGCAAACGTCTGAATTGAGTGCGCTGGAGTCTAACCTGTGACGGATCCAGGCTTTTCTCCGCTACACGATAAGCACCCTCCGAATCGACCGCCTAGTTCTTATCGATCTACATCGATTACAGCTTCAGGCTGTCAAACTGAACAAACCTAAAGTGGTCCGCTGCTGAAAACCGCCATTCGGAAACAAAAACATTCAGGTGGTAGCCCAAAGCTCGTCGCTGACACTGCTGTTTAAAATCACGGACGTCAAATTCGTCTGCTCCAGGATCTTTCGACGAATAGCATATTTGTTCGCCGAGAAGTTGACCAAATAAGTCTGTACTAAACTCACACAATGTAAGCCTGCCTTTGCAGCGTCCATCGAGTCTAAATTTCGGGGCTTGGAATCTTCCCGTAGCCAAGTAGAAGAAACCCAAAATGGTACCTGAAGTCCTGTCTAGTTTGCTGGGGAGACTTCCACTCCGTGCTCCAGTTTCTTGCACTTGAAGTCACCTCATTTCCCAACACTTTGTGGAAGAATTCATCCTGAAGTCTAAGGCCGTACATTAAGTTACAGCCCCGCCAGGCGTTTTGGCCGCCAGAAGAGTGCAGGTCTCCCAAGAAAGTCACATTTTGATAGTTTTCTGTATATATATTATAATATGTATATATATTCCTTTTACATAATATCTTTTTTGGTTAAAATAGGCCATATTATAAGAGAAAGAAGATCTCCATGAACCTTGGATCTGAACTACCTTCTGGCATTGTAAACAAAGCAAAAAATTACTTCAAATAATAATAGTAACCATTCAGAATATTACAAAAGAACAAATGCTACTTGAATATAAAGTCAGGAATAGAGTCAACGTAGAAATCAAGAAAATCAAAACGAAATACTGGAGAAGAATTACAAATGATATGAAACATTTACATTTACAAAGCCTGAAGGAAGGCGTTGTTGTCAGTGTTGTTGTTAATATGTCCACTGTAGCGGCCTCTCCTCTTTGAGGAGGTTTGGACACTAATATCGCTCGATTGGTAAAGCCGGTTTGGAGAATTGCAAGGAAAGACTGTTGAAGTTATTGAAGTATGAACCCAGATTTTCTGGCCTACATCCAGAAGCTCTATTGACAATCTTTTTCATAATCGAGCATTCGCTTGGGCCGGTTTACTGAAGAGTTTTTCCATGAGCTAAATTTCGCATGGGCTATACGACCGTGTGCCTATCAATTAATTGTGACCAAAAGCTAGGACAAAGAATGAGAAGAAGTCGTATTCAAGAAAGAAGGACGAATATGATTGAAGAACAGAAAATCACCTGGCGATGACGTTATCTCCAATGAAGTACTAAAGTAGCGTAGAAGGAAATTGCCTAAATACTGCTAGCTCTCTAACAAAACGTTATGTCCATGAGCGCCCATCCCTAAAAAGGGCCAGAAATCGTTTCTCGGTAATTATGGAGGACTTACGTTATTGTCCACTACGTTGAAATTTTTACCTTACTAATGAAGGAAAAGTTGAAATGTCACTTTCAATAAATATATTAGATAAGCAAACCGTATACTAATCGTCAAACATCTAAAGGAGAAAGCTATCGAATACCAAAGCATTTCATGAGTTTAAACATTTCGGGCCTCCAAGGCTAAATTAGGGAAAAGCCAATACCACTTAAAATAATTGATTTGATATAGCAGTACACCCTTAATCTTTACAAAAATCAAAATCGACCACTAGATTACTAACGACGTGTCTCTTCCTATTTAACTTAATGATGGACAAGATCATAGAAAGCTATTCATTGAACCTGAGATATTAAATGATCTTCTTCATCCAACATCGTTAAACGACCTGCGGTGGTTGCGCAATATCAAAGGTTGGTTGTTGGTCTAACTGTTGTATCACCCTATTGTTGGTGTTCTGTCATATGTTCTGATTGTCTGTTTGTCTTCCTGCGGTTTCAAATCTTATATCTATCAGCTTGACGACTATGCCCGTCCACCTCATGGGTGATTTTCTCGGCGACTCTTCATTTGCGTTTTGCCAATATTGCCGAAAAATTCCAATGTCTTCTTAAATGGAGATGCGTTGTTTAACGCAAATTTTGTTTAAGATTAATGTATTTATTCTCTTAGCTTTCTATAAAATCTGAAGTAGTCTGCGCCAGCACCACGTCGACGTCGACGGTTTGCTAACGTATCGTCCACGTTTGGAAGGCATACTCAAAATCAGGAAGAACTAGTGGGTACACTAGGTTGATTATCAGATTTTGGTCAGTTGGGTTATTGCAGAGCATCCCAATTGTATTCTGATATGAATTTTAGGTCCACTTTCAATAATACAGGATCCTTAGCAGGCTCGATGTATAGATGTAGTAAAGAAGAAGTGACAAAGCACACTCTTGTCGCATATTTTTATTAATAGAGACCTACCTCGATAATTGTTTTTTAATTCTAACTGTCGCTAAGCTGTTGTTGTACGAAGTTCGAGCTATTTAAATGCCTCCATGACTTTCAGTCTTCCATTGAACATTATCAAACGCCGTTTCAAAGCCGACGAAACAGGGAACCTTTGAAATAGTATTTTTTGACTTTTGAATTAGGTTACGCTGTTGGGAACTGCCTCTCTAGTACCATCATTTTTGATATAGATTGCTTGTTGTGAAACGATTTGGAGAAGGAATGGCTTTAGTTTTGGTTGTATTATAAAGCATTATTTTGCCCATGCGAGACATAAGAGTAATCATTCTGTAATTGTTGCTTGAAGTTATATTCCTTTTTTAGGCAATGGAAGAGTGACAGAACTTATCCAATCCTCTCGTCAATTGTCAATGCTTCAAAGTTTTTGGACGTTTTTAAAAATATCCGGGCTTAGATATTTTAGGAATTCTGCAGAAATGACATCTATTTCAGTTTTTTCAGATTTTACTCTTTTTAATGGTGCATTTACCTCATCTACTAATATTTCTGGCTCTTGATTCCATTTTTTATGTGGTACTCTTTATTGTCCCCGTGGAAGTATTCGCAGTATTCGTTCCACACGTTTACTTTATTCAGGTCGGTTACTATGCCACCTTTATTTTCTCTAGTTGCCCAACATCTTGACTTCTTTTTTTGTCGGTTTGCGGATTGCCGTATATAGGTTTTTAGGATTACTATAATTTGCATTAGGTCGTTCCGATAATTGTACTTGTCCCGTCTTGATTGCTTCTCCATTTGGTTGTTTACGTGTTTGCATGGTTCTCTACTACTCATGCTTTTTACTCTGCACTTTACTTCTCGTCTTTCTGCCACAATTTGTAGTGTTTTATTAGATATCCAGTATTGAATCAATAGTTTCTTGTCGCCTTGCCCCTGTTGTTATTGATCTTATTCAACTCAAATATTTGTTTCTTTCTAGGAAAACCTCAAATTGATAGAGATAAGCAATAACAATATAAATGTGGTTTGTTATGTGGATGATGCAGAAATTGTGGCAGAGAGAGAGAGGGAGAATGGCTGGTAATGTTTCTGTTATGGCGTTACAAAAACACAACGGGGATAATGATTCTTTATTTCCCCAGTTACATTGTGCAACGGATAGCTCTATGTTTGGGCCATGGTATTATGAACACATCCCAAGAAAAGCAGTCGAAGATAACCATCTATTAATACTCATATATTACGTAATAAAAAATAATGTTTATAATAAAGTATAACAAAATGTCAATTTATGTACAAGGGTGGTTTTATTCTTTTGGGTGGACGGCTAAACGCCTAAGGCCTGCTGCAACCCATGTCGCTCATGGAGCTCGATTGGTGGCCTATAGGTGATGTCGCATGACTGGTTCCAACTCTTGCGAAGGTTTTAAAAATGGCTAATCTTTTAATCCTTCGAACAAAACAAACATTACCGGTGTTAATAACTGTTGTTTTGTACGGAAACTAATTGATCGTTACTGGGTGACAGGAGTGCTCTAGAATTTCGAAGGTAAGTTCACCTCTGTGCGGTTTATGCTACTATAATTTTGTGTATGTGTATGTATTGTTCAACGCCCCAGATTTGTAACTTTTTCTGCAGGTTTCGAGCTATAGGATACAGGGTAGTAGGAATATGCTACGGAAAAGATGACACATTTCCTAGTCTAGCGCCGGTGTTCAAATCGGTGGATTAGGTAAAAACTTATCATTTGATGTGGCGCCAAGTGTTCACCAAGTCAAGACAGGACGTTTTGCGGGCGGAAACCAAACTCACACAGATTAGCGCCAAATTCGGTCGGGGTTTCCGGAAAGGGTGGTTGTGCACGTCACCTGAACCAGCGCCTTATGCACAACCCAGGCAGGTCATTTGAATTTAGGTGAGGTTATAGGGCAGGCAGACTCAAAGAGTTGCATAGTCTGCCCGGAGCGTTTGCTTTTATATCCTTTTCGGGCCCGCGTTAACTGGAATTGAGACTGGGAGATTTACATAGTAGGGCAAACGGCTGCGTTGAAGACGCGCGTCGTAGAATTTCACACCGCGCAACCCCCACTTAAATCGTGCCCTAAAATATCGAGCTAAAACGTATCAAGACGGCGACATGCAAATGTGAAATAATTAAAATTATTTGTATGCCAAAAATTTGCCACGTTGCTATCGTTACAGACTTACAGAATCAACTCCACAGGTTCTAGCAAGCGAGTTGTCAGTACTATAACTATCTCGACACGAGGAAATCAAATCCATGGCCTTTTAAGATGTAAATTGGTAGTAGAGGGAGCATTCATGTCGGTCACCCTACAAGAATTAATTTGGAAAAATAAATACACACATGAGAACGGAAGGTAAAGTCAACATTTATAAATCATATGTAGGACTTAGTAGTAGGCTTAAAATATGTGCAGACAAGAAATAAAACATCGAAAATGTTCGAAACTATAGTAGAACTCAGACAAGGCTGCGTACTACGTTCTTTACTATTCACAGTAGTCCTAGATGATGTAACAAAGTAATAAAGCAATAAAGAAGTAAAACTCTACACAGTCGGAAACTGGAGAATGAGAAAAATACAAGTGACAGAATTTATATTTAAAGACGACATGGTTATACTAGGTGAAACGGAACGGGACCTGCAACAAAATATAAGACAACGAACTGAAAAAGCGAGATATGCTAATAAACGGGGGAAACCAAAACAATGATGAGTCATAAACAACAACTGAACGACAAAAATGCAAAATAGAAAGCATGAAAATGCGTTCCTGCTAAAAACAAAGTTAGACAAAATAAGAAACGAAACGTACAGGAAAACATTGAAAATACAACCGATAAGACTTAAAATACAAGAATGACAATTACGATAGATAGGACAAATAAACAGAATTGGAGAAAAAAGAATACCCCGAAAAACATACGAAGCAAGAGACATTGAGAAAAGGAAACGAGGAAGACCAAGGAAGACCTGACAAGAGGGGGCGAGAAAAGAGGCAAAAGAGAGAAGTGCGGTCTGGAGGAGTAACATAAAGAAAATCATGGAAGACAGAAAGAACGGGAGAGAAATATGAAAAATGATACCAAGCATGAATTGAACTCACTAGGTCTTACGCCGAAAGGTAGATAGGCATCAGGATTAAATAAGTAAGTGCAGGACCGGTGGATTAGATATTTAACGAGCAGGGAAAGCTTAAAAGACTATTTAAATAATACTAGACTTCACCACCACCACCACGATTATCAACACCAACTGTGTAATCCATGCGTTGACTGAAGGTTTCATTTAATTTTCATTTGGGCCATGTGTACTGTAGGATTACACTTTTATTCCTATATGTTTCATCACATATCAGTTTGATTTTTTAGTTACGTCGCAATTCATAACGACTTCCACAAGCATGTCTTTTAAGCCGTGACAGTAAATGGAATGAGCAATTTGTAATTCATTCCGCCAGGAAGGGGATGCCTCCAACTGAGATTAAAACAGACAGGCATAACAAGTTTATTACCTCCACTTTCAACAACAAAGCGGATTAACCATGATGAAGTAATCTTGGAAGACGACTTCCACCAACACCATCGGCATCATAAACTATGATATTCATGGTTGAAGATCTACTACGTTTTGCTTTCAAGGTCATTCGACGTCTGCTTTTGGACTTTCCTTCCGCTTCGATACGTTTCGTGTAATTCCGTTATGTGCTCTGCCACATGAAACTGTTCTGTTAGTTTTTTCAGAATTTTTGGACATCCTGCTACTGCTGAAATTTCTGCAAGTCGGACAATGGAGACATGGAGAATCAGTTTAATTTGGCAACTTTATGCATCGTAGCATTGCCATGTTGTGACGTTTTTGACAAATATCTGCACGAATATATAACCGTATATTCAATCAGAAGAATACATAGCATATCTATACAACGGTTGCTATGAGCTTTCCAGTTGAGCATTGAGTGCACGTCTTCTTTCGGGTAGGAGACCCTTTAAGAACCCATTGCATGGACTCTAGTTTTGCATTGGCCTTGTTTGGATGAGCTTCTAAAAATTAGAAATTGTTTTGATAAAGTTTCTATCTTTGCAACTTTTGCTCAGGGGGGCAACAGTCTGCAAATCCACCTTGCTGAAACTTTACTTATGCTCAAATTATCACAGTATTGCCAGAACGCTAGATTCGGGTATTTCCAATGCTGTAGCGATTGTGGAAACTTTGGTACGACGACCCATAAGAAAAAATACCATTCTATTATGAGACGAGGATGACAGAGACATATTTGATACAATCATATGAGGATGATATGAACAGAAAGACTAGGAAGACCTCCTAAAAGAGGGAAAAACAGTTGGCAGCTACCTCCTAAGGGAATTGGGGAGGAAGAAATCTGCATACCTGTTACAAAATGCGAACGTAGCGGGAATTTTAAACAAAGAGACTGGCGCGAAACAGAAAGGAATACTAGAAATGGATCGATAACTCGACGTATATAGGGATTTGCACGTGAAAAGTGGAAATTCGTAATTACACTTTTAAAATTGTAAACCTAACATTATAAAATGCTGAGAAAAACGTAAAAACAGGTTGCATTGGATGCATAATTAAATATTCGTTTGATGAATAACATAATAACTCGCTTTTGTATTGTGACTTTATTAATATTTAGGCCTACAGTAGGAAATTGGCGTACGCTACAACAAGCAGATCTAATTTATATAATTTCATACACTGCAAATACTATAACCTCAACAAAATTGAATTTTGGGTTTTGGGTCTGACGTTTTTGTAATAAAATACTGTTTTTCATCTTATGTTCCAGCAAACATGTTCCATCTGCAATATGTATACAGTGTGTTCTAAAAAAATTTTGCTAAATTAGACAGAATGCAAGTGGCATTTTCAGTTTCTGATTTTTGAGTATTAGTAGGTGTGAATCCATATGTGTGAGTTACATCTCATGAGAAAGCTAGGCCATATGTTGAGAACAGAATTTTGAGAGGGATGGAGATAAAGTGACGCTATGAAAAAAATGGCGGCTATTTCAAAAATTACAGTGCTTAGAAGTTAGTTTTTCTAACGTAACTCAAAAATGAAAAGTGCTAGAGGCAGACTTGTGCATAATATTGTCTACCACTTTATTGCTTATAATTTTGTTGATAAAACTAAAGGTTTAAGAATGGTTTAATTGCATGTAACACCACTCTTCGGTATTGCGCTGTTATTAATAATAATTAGTTTATTTACAATATAACTTTGACCATATATCACCATAGGTGTTGGTGCCTAGCCTACATGGTACTTCGCATGACTAAACCTTGTCCATAACAAACAAACAAACAATATAATTTAAGATATATTATTAGAATCCATTAGATTTATTTCCTCAGAAAAGGGGTGTATAATTTTTACTGTTTTGGCATTAGCAAGTAGTTATATCAGTAATAATAAATTTCGCTCCTACATATAGGTCTCTCCATGTTTCCGTTTCATTCTGTCTTGTGGTAGTTGGCATTGGCGGATGGCTATAAGGAGCTAAAGGACCATGGCTTTGCCATAAGAAACTAGTCTTTCAAGATTTTTTTTATTCTAAGAGATTATTTTTTGGAACCTTTTGCATTATTTTTCTCAATTTAAAACTTAAACAGTACGAGTACTTGTTATTGCACGAACATAAAGCCTGCTTTGTTAGAATTAGCTAGATAGGATATATTTTATTCAATTTATTTAGATAATTGGTCTTGACATTCCCTGTAGCTTAGGCAACGTTAGTTACACTTAAATAGAACTTGCTCTGTATCTTTCGCAGCATTCATTCAACCGTGCTAAGTTTTTGGGATTTTTTTTATTAGTCTTGATAATCCTGGAAAAAGTGGATTGATTCTGTGCATTCTTTCGGTCTGATCAGTCCTAGCTTCCTATGAGTCAGATTGCGCTGATATTGGCTCATTTCAAGCTGTTACGTAGCTTGCCAGTTTCTTCGAGATCTGGGAGTACTAACCGTATTAGGATTCTGGTATTTGAACTTACCTTTGTCCTATCACATTTCGCGGATTTACCGGCGCAACCTTGTCAAGCACATGATATCTTCTGGCCCTCTATAAATTTTGGGTAAGTGGCTCATTGCTGTGCATTTTGGCTCCGTTGCTATACCTAGGAGTTTCTCTTTGAGAATCCATCGAATAGCCCTGTTTGTACGAGCCACTGAATAGTCCGTCTATTATACAGTCAGATTAAGCCTAACTCGAGCTTTCGTCTAGTCAGAATTTATTTTTGTGGAATTCCAGATCTGAGATAACCTGTCTGGCCGCAACGAGGTTCTTGAAAGACTTCCTGGTTCGGCTTGCCTCAACAGAGACGTCATCTGCCTCATCGCTAAACCTGCAGGTATCTCATCGATAAGTCACGCGTGATCATGTTAAGGCTACTTGGTGGTTCTGTGTCCCTGGGATCCTCCAGAATTTCGCTGACCAGCTCTTGGGCTGCATGATAGTTGCATTCGCCAGCGAAGTTGCATCTACGTTCTGGTTTTGTTGAAAACTGTATACTGTATTACTATGTATTCGTGGGAAACTACGTACGGTGCAATTCGCATGGTTACTTACCTGGTGGTCGCTAGGCATGAATAATTATCACTTATTAGATTTTAACTTTGTTTAATAAAGTTTTGTACTAAACAACCGCTTGTGCATGCTTAAACTGAAAGCTGCATGTGTTATTTCGGCCCGTTATCGATCGTTGGGTAAGCACATTTGAATTGTTAGGTTTCTATTCTAATTAGTTTGGTATTAGACCTTCTTGGATGCGGCATCCTTATTCCTGTGACATCATTACTGCGTTTGCATCATGAATTCTCTTGGGCGACGTTGCCAGAATATAATTCCATGAGACCTTTTGGGCCGCTAAATCTCCTGCGCCAAGGTTCCTTGCCGGCATTCTATGACCTGCAGATCTTTTTTGGCCGTGTTCTATCTGGTAAAAACCTATGTCGGAGTGATCCAAATAAACACACAGTAAGTACACGCTTATTTTGTAAACTTTAGTGGACTTTTGTTGACTGTACAGGCAGTTACACCTGCGATAAGGTATGCGTTGATCCAAAACAAAAGTCTTTGGTTTTCCAATCACGCGCGAAAAAAGTAATTTATTTAGCTATATTATCAGTCGCACTGGCGATTTCAATCTGCAATGCAGTTTTTTGTAATTCGCCTTCTATCGCCAGACATTTTAGTTCAAATTTAACAGTTTTAGTATGGCCTGCGATTGGTTCCTTGTTTTGTCAGCTCAGCCGCTAGAATGTTTGTTAGCGATTTCAATATGTCACTTTGCCAAATGTGTAATGTTATTCCGAATTTTAATTACAATTATATTTTATTACTATTTGCCATTGTAGAGCCCCAGGTTTTTACCTGAAGTATTTTTGTCGATATATTAATATATTTGCTATACCTTGGGCTTCTTGAGCTTCCTGTATCTTTAATTGTGATATTGCTAAGTGACAATTAAATTTGCTTACTGCTGCTGGTATATTCTTTGGTTATTTATACTTATAACCCTTCATAAACCTGCTCTTTTTTTTGTTTAGATTATTTAGGCAAGAGATATTCAAATAGGTATTGAAGTAATTTGTTAGCTAGACTTGCTTTTGCTGTGAATAACGACTGGCGCCCGATTGTATTTAAATAATTATGTATTTTGTAACCTTAAGAACATCTGCCTGGTCCTTATTCACGCCATATTCTATTGAGGGTTTGGGGTAGCCAGGCCTGTGTTCACCTCTCGCGCAGTTTATAAATCGTACTACTTTCTAATAAACGCTTTTGTATCATTGACAAATTTCGTTGTGTACTGTAGGACGAAAGCAAGGCAACTGGTAAGTAATTTTTTCATGATACTAATTTTTGCTAGATCTCGGAATGTTGGAATCTGTCTTTGTCTGTGAGGGGGTGGAAGTTAGGCATTTTCATGTTCTTTACCCAACGTGTTTTGGCGGACTTGGCAGTTACGCCAGTTAGGCCGTAGAACATTTTAGATTGATTAGATAGTTGCGTTTTTTCAGTATTGCTCCTAATTTTCTTGTAACTGCCCAGGTCACATTATCTTTGGCGAGTTTTATCAGGTATGGTTTTAATTCTTCTACCCATAAGGATGGAACAAAAGTTTCAGCTTGCTGAAAGTACAGAGAAATGCATATTTTACATCGGGTGTTAAAAGCAGCAGACCAACAGCCATGGATGATGTAGTTCATGACGTTATCGTGGTGGTGAAAGTAGTCTTTTAAGATTTCTCCATCATGGTTAAATAAAATTCTTTTGGAGGTCGTCCTGCGTTACTACTGGCTTAAGTGCCGAAATTATCTAACTGCTATGTAATAATGACGTACCCAATTTACAAAACGAAAAAATAATAAAAGATCAAAGAATAAATATTGAACAAGGGCATCGGTTACACCAAGAATGACATAGTTAACAATGGTGGTGGCATTAATGAAGTCTAGTATTGTGAAAGTTGTATCTTAAGCTTTCTGTGCTCTCTTCTCATTAAAACTGAAAGAAATAAATTTGTCTGTGTCTTGTCATTTGTATATGTTTTAATTTCAGTCGGCGTAGTGCATCTCTATGCATTCAAATCGCTTACTGTCTCTGGTGTAGTAAAACTGAAAACACTGAAAATTCAGATTAGCCCAAGTGAACGGACTGTGCCGTATCTGGAAAGGGTTTATGTTTAGTTTTAGGCAATTGAAACGCGATCTTTATAGTTGTAAGACATAACTTATGCGACAGATTTGTGCAAGTTATATTTAATACATACATACATACATTATTTCGGGCGTTCAAGTTTAATTAATTGGCTTTACCACAAAGACATAACACTATTTTTACTATGGGTGGTTAAAACCACATCTCGTTTTTGGTCGTCCTGAGTACCGACATGATCAAGCTGCTATGCAATAAGAACGTGCCAAAGTCTCAAAAAATGAAAAGAACAGAGACTAAAAAAATATTGAAATCATCAGTGAGACCATACATGACACAGTTGATAATAATAATGGTCGTGGTGTTGGTGACGTCTACTATTGTAGAAGTCATCTTTCAAACTTTTTCTGTTATGATAAAATAGAATAATTCGCTTTCTTGTCATAAAAACTGAAAGAAATAAATTTGTGGGTTTTAAGCTGAATTGAAGTCATGGCCTTTCTGGCAAATCGTTCTTTGCTTCTTTATACATTACATTTATTTTTACTTTGATGAGTTAAAAACCACATCCATTTGATAGTCACTCTGGGTTACAGCTGGTTTAAGTACCGACGTGATGAATCTTCTACGTAGCATTCTTTTTCTTCCTCTTATTTTAGGCCAGGGGCCTGTTTAGTTCTACAAAGTTGCCGTTTTGTGAGCCCTTTTTGCGTGTAGGTTTTATAGGTCTTACCTGTCGAAATTTAGGAGTTCACTTGCTAGGAGTCAACGGCTACCACAAGTGTTAGCGGTAACCAGGGAGCGTACGATTTGTAAAATCCTAGAATCGCCCTGAATTGAGCATTTGGTCGTTGAGCAGTCCGCCTAGCATGTAATATAAATGTGTCAACTATGCAAAACAGGATAAAAACAGAAAGGCATAAAAAATGAATAATAGCATCAGTCAGACCATGGTTGATAACGAGAGCTAGCTTTGAAGCTTTCCCTCTCATGGGTAAATAGAGGGTGTAACCGTTCATGCATAAAATAGTGTATTACTATATTCTTCACCAAAACAAAAAGGGTTAGCTTTGTGCTTTATTTCTAAGTTATAAGCAAATTAAGAGTTTTAAAACGGGCAACATTGCAAGGGCGAACTACCTCAAAAATTGAAAATACACGAACAAAGTCAATTTACGATAAAAGCTAGGTCACTATCTAGATGTCATAATATTGTGAAAATATTCTTAACGACTGGATTTTCGTACAAAAAAGAACTTTGTTATGAAGGTAGACTCAGAATGGTATACAACGAAACTAATGCAAAGCCTCCAAATATAATATAGCAATTCCCCGATTACGTTATTTTTTAACAAAAGTTTAACCTAATGTGCTGAAGAATTTAGGCAGCAGAAGCTAGTTTTAACTCTAATACTGACTTCCATAGAACCATTACACCATTGTTCTTTTTCTGGTGAAATGTTTGAAGACGGCGGCTGAATGTTTTTATATGCATTAAAATCGCTTGCTATATTTATTTTTGTGGGTTAAAATCATTTTGGAGGTCGTTCTGGGATACGTCTGATCTAAATACCGGCACGATCAATATTCTATGTAATAAAGACGTATCGAATTGATAAAAAAAGACGTGATAAAACATGTTAACAGAACCAAGACTTGCAAGATTTAAAAAATGCCAAAGTGACAGATGGCAACACATCGAACGTGGAAGAATCATAGTAGTCTATATCAGAACTATTAGAAGCCCAAGTTTTCGCAAAAAGAAGGGAGTTTCCTTCTAAGTGTTGAACCGGGACACGCCCTTAACGCTGGGAGAAACCATAAAAACGCTAAATAGAAACCAGAACGTAGGAAACGAAATAATATAAAATGAGCACCACGGAAGAGACATGAGATATTGATAAAAAGAAAAGAGAGAAAGGAAATGACAGTAACGATGAGGAGAAACTTTTTAGAAAAAGTAAAAAAATGACCAGAACCCCGACAAAATCAAGCAAAAAAGGACGATAAAATTGATAAGATATTAAACATGCTACAACAACGACGTAAATCAAATATTAGGATTGACCAGATTGAATATAAAGAAGAAATAGATGGACTGAACAAAGAAAATGAACAAGTAGAGAAAGAAAATAAGATAATAAGAGAGGAGACAGCGAGATAAAAGAGCAGATACAGCAAATGAATGAGAAACTTGAACACTCAGAGAAGGAGAAGAGAAGGGAAAACAGTAGTTCATGGTTTAGACCTGAATGCATCTAACCAGGATGAGTTAAATAAGAAGATGAACAACTTCCTTAAAAGAAAACTTGTTGTTGAGACTAAAACCAAGATAACATATAAAATGGGACAAAAATTATACCTATTAAAATTAGAAAATTATGAAGATAAAATAGAAATAATGAAGAATAGGTAGAAATTAGCCAGCAACATAAGTGAAAAGATATACATAAATAATGATCTAACAAAAAAAGAAAGAGGTATAGCAAAAATAATAAGACAGAGGGCACAGGATGAAAGGAAACAAGAAAAATGGATCAAGAGTGGATACCAGAAACTAATAATAAATGGAATATTATGGAAGTGGGATAAAGAAAAAGGGATGCTAGTACAAGGGGATGACAAAATACAGCAGGAAAAAAGAAACACAAAAAACTAATAAACAAAGAGAACGGACACCTGATGACGAACGTGGCAAAGAATACGGTCAAGAGTAACAACACAATAAAAAATGAAAGTAAGAAAAAGAAGACGAGAAAAGACAAAGAAGAAGAGGAGACTAAAGGGAAAATTTGGAAGATAGGTACATGAAAGATCAGGAGTTTGAAAGGAAAAGAAAAAGAACTAGAGGAAGAATTCGAGAAAGCAGGGCTGGATGTACTAGGAATAACTGAAACTAAAAACAAAGGCATTGGGGAAATAGAAATGGATAACGGGCATATATTACTATATAGTGGTGTCGACACTAGACGAAAAGCAAAAGAGGGAGTTGTCTGCATAATAAGGAAGGATAAAGCCAAATATCTCAACAATTGGTTAGGAATATCGGAAATAATACTAAAAATAGACATAAATAAGAACATGAACGTGAAAACAACAATAATAGTGGTATACGGACCCAATGAGGCCGATACAGTGGACAAGAAAGACGCCTTTTGGAAAGCACTCGCGGAAACAATAGAAAATGAAAAAGAAAAGATAGTGATACTAGAAGACTTAAATGCAAGAGTAGGTAAAAGAAACGAAGAGTCAGGAGATGTAGTGGGAAGATTTAGAGAAAACTGTATAAATAGTAATGGAAGCAGATTAATAGACTTCGGCATATTGAACAATCTAATAGTTACCAATACATTCTTTGAACGTAAAGAAATACACAAATTTACAATGGAGGTAGCCAGCAGAAATGAAAGATCAATAATAGATTACGTGATAATCAACAGGAAATATAGGACAGAAATACTAAATACAAGAGTAAAAATATGGTGTGTTACACGCACACAACTTCCTTTTACAGTGATCTTATAATTAGCCAAAAAGCTGATTTAACATTTTCAAGCATTTGCCAAAAATTTTCAAAAATTACAAATTCTACAAAAACGGTACAAAATAGAGCGTTAGTTGAAGAGACAAAATTTCTCTAGAATTTTAAGCCGAACTCAAAAATTTAATAATATACCGGGTGTTCTATTTAAAATAGGAGTTAATATAAAAATAGAAAAGAAACCCCATTTTAGAAGTATTCAACTGGAAAATCACCTATCGTACATCAATACATATTAAAAATGTCTATCCAATTACATGTTCTAAAAAATCTCCTCATTTAGACAACTGTAAAAGAACATTTACAGGATTTTTGTAACAGTAATTCATTAACAAGGCTAGATTAGAGTTTCTAGAAGCCATTTAAATAGATATTAATTGGGAATTGAGAAATATTTCTCCTAAAAAGCGTCTCGTATAAAAAACGCAAAAAAAATTATGCAAACATACTACTTTTCGGTAAATAATAAAAAATGTAAAAAAGTAATTAACATTTTATATTATTTTTCCAATTATAAATCTTTAAAGTCTTCACATAAAAAAATTGAATTTTAATATTAAGTCTTTGTATGTGAAATTTTGAAAAATATTTAAAACATTTAGCTAAAGTTAAAAAATTAGAGGTTTTCTGGTCTTGAGATTGTTCTGTTAGCTAAAAATAACACACTCTAAAGAAATCTCATTGAAATCTTACTGAATCTCCGAAAAATAGCACTTTTTGGATTTTGACAATTTCGAATAGCTCCATTTTGTAAATAAGTAAAAATCACTCGGTATATATGATAAAGGCTAAATAGGTTTTTAGATAAGCACAAACTATTAGTGTAAAAAGTCTTTTTGAAAAATCAAAAATAATTTTTTTTCCCAAAAACAGCTTTTTGGTGGACACTGTACTATAAAGCACCTTAACACCTAACGATATGTAAGGTTCAAATAATAATAATAAAGCCGTATAGAATTGACAAAAAAAACATGATAAAACATGTTAACAGAACCGAGACTTGCAAGATTAAAAAAAAAGCCAAAGTGACAGATGATGGAACATATATGAAATACGATGCAATAATATGAACCACATCGGCTGAATAAAAATTCAATGAGACTGATATAATCAGACTACGAATTACACAGTTGACTATGCTAATGGTGAGGGTGGGGGTAAAGTGAAGTATATTGGAAGTCCTTTTACAAGCTTGATTTGCCAGTTACAGATAGCTTCTTTACCATTGAAACTGAAAAAATCTGTAAGGGGGTTTACACGAATCTTCCCTCGCAAGAGCGCGCGCACCATGTAGGGGTAAAAATATCTTTACGATCCCAATAATACTGAAACAATAGAAAGAAACATTTGGTAATGGAAAGCACATAAAAAGATGCACTGATGGGCGATTTCAGCGTCTGGGAGCGCTCGACCACGAAAGGCGAACCTCTTATTTTCGCTTGCAGTTGCTTTATATAGGACATGCTGATTATTGCACATTTGTTTCATTTTTACGGCATTTACTCTGCATCTGTTGGGTTCCAATTTCATTATGGGTAAAATTCTGACCTATTTGAAAATTATTACTTTTATCTAATCCTGAGTTAAAGCAAAAAAAGAAAAACATTATTTTTTTTAATGTGCTCATCCTGTATATATTTGACCGGAAGTATATTCGGTGTTGAATCATGTAAACCTATTATCTGCAACCAAAATATCACCTTCCTCCAACACTCCAACACAGTTTTTGAGCTGTACCGCCAACAGCCAGGCGAACAGACATGTTCTTCGTCATCTAGAAACTTCGAAACGCGAAGATCTCTCAGGTGTTTTTTTCACGATCACAATACTTTAATCGTGAAGTGAAAAATGATTTATCTAAAGCAAGCGGTACAACAAGGAACCCTTATATGTACAAAATTTTGTATTTTTACCTATATATGAAATACTTATGTGAGACAAACAAACATCAATTTCACTATTTATATTGATGAGCTTCATTCAATAAAACAGGTATTCAAGTCTAAACTGCCACAAAGCTTAAAAACAAAGGTATTTGGCCTTTGACACGATACATTATAGACTCTCTTAGAATCACTCAGCGAGCATTGGAAAGAGCTATGTTTGGTATCACAGTAAAAGACAGAAAAGGAACCAATGGATAAGGAAAAGAACAAAAGTTATAGATGTTGTACATCGAATAGCCAAATTGAAGTGGCAGTTGGCCCCTCATATGATGCGAAGAGATGACAATCGCTGGAACAAGAAAGTTTTAGAGTGGAAGCCAAGAATGGGGCGGAGAAGTGTAGAAAACCCCCGAACACGTTGGGCTAACGACATTCAAAATGTTGCAGGGAAGAGATGGATACAAAAAACATCGGACAGAGGAAATTGGCGAAACTTGGGAGAGTACTTCCTTTTGTACCCCGTTTAAAAAAAGGAAGGGAGTATTGTAATCGTGAAAAGATCACCTTCCGAGATTTTTTCAGATCTTCATGTTTCAGGGTACCTAGATGACCAAAAACATGTTTTCTCAATTCCTTCTGTCTTCCTATCCGTCTGCCTGTTGGCAGTATAGCCCAAAAACTTTTTTTAAGAAAGATGATATTTTGCATGGCAAAAAGCCTAATATACTTTCGGGCAAATATTTGCTGGGTGAGCATATTAAAAATCCGTCTATTTTTTCTTTAACTAAATTATGGATAAAATTAATAATTTGCACATAAGTCAGGCCTTTGCATTTGATGAAAATGAGACCCAACAGATACAGGGTAACCGTCGTAGATGGAACAGTAAAGGTCGCTGCGGACCACAACCAGAGCAACGGAAAAGTGTAGCAATCGCTGCGCAACGCATTCATTGCAAGGGATAGTAATGTGCAACGATAGCCGTGGAGCGCAGCTAACACGAATAGTAAGGCGTACTAATCGCCTCACACCGTCGCATTACAGGCAGCAATGTATAACGATTCATACGCGCCGTACTTGCTAGGCAAGTTCCGTGTAAAGTCTGTTGCAGATTTTTCCCATTGCAAAAAACATCGATTTCCATATAGGAGGCGCTACAATTCGTTTTTACTAATTTTAGGGGAGTATTTTTACTGGCGTTGATTTGTTTGTTGTTATCATTTTGTGTATTCGTTGCTTGGGGCAATTCTTTAGTACGTACTTTTGGCTTACTGGCATTTGTTCACTATTTATATTTGAAAATGTAGACATTGTTTCTCGAGCCCGCTCTATAACTTTAGCGTAAGGCTTCTCTAAACATTTGCCTTTGGATTCCTAAATCGTAGATTGCTTTGTAGCTACATGGAAACGCCGCCTGTCTTCGTTTTGTACACTTAGATTCGTTCAGGACGCAGTATACTTGCAGCCCAGGAGAAAGTCGGCTCCTGTTAAGTGCAGAGTTTGTGTTTCAGCTATTGATGTGTCACCGAAGGCCGTGGCTTGCGATACATATCCAGGATACCATCCAATCGAGCACTTTTAACCTCTAAAGGGATGTGTAATTGATATTAGTAATCGTAATGCCATTTAAACGAAAACAAACAACTTTACAGGGAAAACAGTATTTGATCATATTGTACTAAGGTTTCCTTGTTCTCTTTTGTTGCCCTATCGTGTTGATATTCTTCGTTCTTTTCTCCTGCAAAATTCATTATTAATCTGTACGACATCACCTTATTAATTAAAGCTATGTTCTTTTACTAAGCTCAAATTGCTTCTTATTAATTTATTTCAGTGTGTTTAGTTGCGTCATACACTTGCTTGTTATTGAAACTGGCTAGTGTTTCTTTTCTGCTGCTATTACACATGCTCATTCGCTTACAGTTAATTTCTTCGTCGTATCTCGATGGTTCTATGAGGTATGTCACGGTAAATTTAGAACCTGGCGCCCTGAATTATTAATTTGCTACTGCTATATTTATTGGACAAACTTGCTATACTCCTTTTGCCTTTGGCCTTTCTCCGGCATTTCGTTATGAGCTGATTCTTGTATAACAAGTCGCGATGCTACTATTAAGTACATTATTTTATTATTGAGCTTAATTTATAGGTATATAGCAAATGTATAGATTTCTCTACACCACAGCGTTGCAGCATTGAGGTCGTGGTACATTTTATAATCCCTCGCGACACACCCTTTAAGAATCCTACTCTAAAAAATCATTCATGTCGGTTTTAATATCAGCTGACGTGATTTTCCTGGCAAAATAGTTTTATTCTTCGTATAAAAATCGCTCATTATATTTAGAAATATTTATAAAATATTTGCAGGTTATGGATGAAACGTCTTAATTTTAATGAACATTTGAGCTTCCCTCGAGCCTTTTTTAAACTGAGACAGATAATACATTATCTCTAATCCGATAAAAGCAAAACAGAACAAATTAAAACAATCAGACTACGCAAACGAATGTTTGCATAATTAGACAATGGTGCTTGAAAGGGAACAAAAACTTTCGTTTCAGCATTTACATAAACGCCACCCCAAAGGTGTTCCGACCAAGGCGTTTGTCAGAAGCCAAATCACTCTTTAGGTTTGAGCGTCCGAAAGTTTCGCGCCTAATTAAAAAGCGTTAATGCACGCTTTGTGTATTTATCAACCCTCGCTGCCGAATAAAATTTTGTCGCTCACTAATGACGATATTCGATTCAAGTCCGGCTGCTGCGATGTAAATGCGCGTTTGTTATCTGATTTCTAATTGTAGCGTGAAATTTGATTACAAAAGGCTTTAATTGCCTTTTGTGCTTCGTTTGAACAGAAATCGTTCCGGTGTTATCGTGGATTGACAAATTGGGGAATATCAAATGATGTCGACACGACTGGCGGAACAATAACAGTTCGAGGCGCGAATTTAACACCCGCCCAACTGGGGCAAATTGTTATCCTTGAGCAGCACCTGGCACCTTACACAGGAGGTGGACGAGCTGGCTCGAATTTAATCAAAACAGAAGGGCGATTAATTCGCGATAAGCCGAAACTTTGTTGGAGGCTCGAGTGATCGACGATGAAAGCTCGAATGTGAATTAAAATTATGTTCTGAGGAGGTTGCGTTATCAGTGATCTTGGGATGTGTAATTAAATACATCTAGTAAAGTACTACGACAATCGCATTAGGTGGCATCAGATATGGAGAGAATAAATGTTAGCTATATACAATAAGTTAGTGAGTAAGTAAAATACACTATCTGTTCATCAGAATCAGAAAGAAACTGGGGGTGCAGCAACGCATAGTGTTTATTTGTAATTAGTGGTTATGGTTCGATTGATTTTAGGTCATTTTTGTCTCTTCTGATTCCTGTTAAGTAGGCTATATAAAACATTTATTAACTTTCTTCAACTTTCAACATCTAACACTCCCTCCATCTTATTGGAGGTCTACCCCTTTCTCTTTTTTCTTCAGCTGGACGGCTTGTGCAATCTTCTTTACTAATCTATTCTTCCAGTATTCTATTGTCACTGATAAAGCATCTTACATTCTGAATATTACGCATTGAAATGAAATATAAGGCTATAATACAATAATACTATAGCATGTGTTACGGTATAGTCGAGATTTTGCGACAACAACGGACCAGACTTACCACAGGTTGGTTTGCGTTGGAAGGCAACGGTATTAAGCCTCCGATCGGTCTCAGCTAGCTCGGCGGGTGGGTGAGGTTCACGTTACTCGTAATGTCCGGTTCTGTCCTACGATAGTGAAAATACCGATAATTCCAGGGCGCCACCGTAAAAAAGTTATCCCCTCGCTGTATGAATCTGCTTCGTCTGCGGTCGAAGCAGTTGACTCTGGTGAATACTTACTTGAAAGCGTAATTTCTTTTCAACTAAAGATCTAATTGTCTTAGCTGTTCCAGTTTAACTTTTCCTTGTACTTTCTTAACAATTGTCCAATCAATGGCTCAACACAACTTTTAAATCTGGAGCGGTTGAAGAGTGCGCTCCCGTATTGTTTAAGCCGTTTGCACTTTCATTAAAGGAAACAAAACAATGCAGCTTAACGAATTAGGTTTATTACACTCTTAAGTGACTGTGGCTGCAAAAAAGGAAATGTAAATTGCAAATGAATATGGTCACAGCATGCAACACAAACTAATTTATACAATTGACGCTCTCTTAGTTCATAGTCTGCTAAGTATAAACACTTAAATAGAACCAACAAATAACACAGTAACAAATAATATAATAGATAGGGAACCCGGCAAAGAGAGAGAAAGAAAGAGCTCGGCCGCAAAACAGCTAACCTCGGCTGTACAAAGTTCAAGCTCTTTCCGGCCACAAAATAAGTCTTACTATATACACCAATAATAGAATGTGTCGGTTATACATGCAATATTACGAATGCAGACTGAATCATATGACATCGCTAAAGGCGCCACAAAATTCATAGCAAGAAACAATGACGTTAAATCAAGTCAATAACTGCTTGACCGAGCGCCTCTAGTTTCTTTACGTCACTGGTAAAACTCACAACTCGGTGAAACACTGTAAAATCTAGTACAGATAACTTAGGCCAAGAAATTTTATCTCAAAGAGGTGCCTAAGAGGGTTTGAGTTTTTTTAAAATCGGCCTGACTGAAGTAGCTCATCCAACTTACAGCTGTTTGATAGATTGGAGGTCCTTTGCGCTTTAGATTCTAAGCAGCGACTCAACAAAGCTTTGACAACCCGGAGCACTTGCTTTGCACTTTCAAAAACATTTTACGTCTGCTCGCCTTCAAGCGTAGGTTACAGGTGAGTTTCTGCCCTCCAAATTGGACGCTTGTCTAACCCCCTTTCTTACATCTCTTACGTCCATGGGTCTGCCCATAGCCATAGTTTTTGATTCTCAAAACACTTCGTCGACCGTGTGCGCACGTGTGATTCCAATAATTTCCACCAAGTCCATTAAAGTTTGGATGTACTTAAAGGAATCCAATATCGTCGCATCAACCCAGGCATGAAATCTCTCCTGTCAAATCGTTTAGGAAACAATACTAATTTTCCCGGCAATTTTATAAAAGTAACAAATAGGTTTGCATGTTGCAAAATACGTTTTAAAGCATATTCTCGTTAGAAGTGCAGTCATGCCTTAAACTCCCTGCCTCAGAGTATTAATATCGTTTACCTTTGTGTAATTTTTTACTTAGGTGAACATTTGCTAAAGATGTTGCTTGTTGTGCAACGTGACATCACTCGAACAGGTGAAATTCTTAGAGACTGTTTCGCTACCATTGTTTGTTGTGGTTCCGATCTTCAGCTGGGGCTCGCATTAATGTTGTTTTATGAAGTTTATCAAGTTCTCGAAATGATTGTGCAATTTCATTTTGTAAAGCAAATTGCAGTATTCTTAAAATAAGAAAAGCTTTTCAGAGATTGCAAAAATAAGTAGCTGTCTTGGAGCTGATTATGTAAGAATTTTCAATCGCAGAGGAATATTTTTTTATTGAATTTTCCGATAAAAACAAGACGTAGGTACCTTTCCAGGTACAATTATTTCACTACTGCAAGGGGATTGTTGATGCAGTGTAGATTTTTACACCATAATGTATGTTGGTATAGTTGAATAAATTAAAACAGTTATAGATTATATTCACATAATATATACAAATTGCACTTAAGAGTGTCGTCTGCTTTGTTGGATGGTTAACATGATTCTGCTTAAAAACTAAGTTACAATTTTTGTATGCTACCCGCAAGTCCAGTGGGGGTGCATAAATACCCAATGAGAACGTCCGGCAAATTTTCTCATGGAAACTAACATTTTGCGGTTTCTCACGGACGCAATGTCGGCAAAAGTTAAATGGGGGTTTAAATGCGATGGCTCTTTACGGTAATAACGTTATAAATTTAAGAAATGCGTTTAACGTACTTGTGAATAATTTAGGAGCAACTGCACAAAACGTGAGAACAGTTTGAATTTAAAGAAAAATGTGAAAACCAATCGCACAAAGATATATCTACTTAATTAACTTAATACTGAAGTTCCACAGCAAGCGAGGCTATGACACTCTTCCATCTCACTAACCTACTAAGCCATTTTTAGGGATGTTGAGGGGTTTGTCCTGTAACAAGGTAGAGCAAAAGAGGAAGGTTTGAGGAAGACAACCGATTTTCAACTTCCCGCAATGGGCAACAGTGCTGGAAACATTTAGTTTTATTCAGTTCAAAAACTGATGGGCATGCAAAGATGAAAAGTAATAACTAATAAGTTTATGTACAGAATACGCGCCTATGAGGAAGTTATGCTTGCAATATATGGGCAATCATGTGTTTGTTGCAATTATAATTGGTAAATGTCGTTGTTGCCACCTTTCTTCCATAGCCTTGAACTCTTATTTTACTACAAGTCTATGTAAAATTCAAGCACTTACGGTAAACCTGCGTTTTTGTACATGGATATGAAAGCGGCTTTGGCAACAATTAAAAATATACAATTTGGTTATTAGGTTTTGATATATCCATGAATATTCACATCGTAGCTATCATAACTTTATTTCTATACATAGTTTGTTTGAAATACTGTTTCCAGTAACGATTATAACTTAGCTTGACTGAAGAGAAACCGAGAAGCAATGCATTTCTTCAGAGGGAATGCCTATGTAGAAAAAAGTGTACGGGGAATATATAATAAGAACAAGGTATATACAGCTGAACCTAGAGACACATGGGAAAACATAACAATTAAACTGGTTGCAAATAATATCTAAAAGCTAATATCAAAAGACAACCGATGAAAAAAAAAATAGAAGAAATAGAAAAAAAGAATGATGAATGAATAGTTATTTAAACAGTAACGATACTATCCGTTGAATATTAAAATTTAAAGTGCGCATTTATAAGAATGGTATTTGAAGATGTGGAGTATAAGTAAAATGTAAAGATGGTAAAATAATTATAACAGAAAATAAAACCTATTAAATCAGAAACAATGCACGGGATACAACTCCTTTAATAGTAGAAACTATACTAAAAAAATATGCTGTTACCTCAATTATATTCAGAATCCTGTGATATTTACATATTTTACAAGCATATCATAAGTACTTAAAAGTTCTGATTTGTATTTTACCAAAAAGTGACAGTGGCCACTAATAAAAAGAATAAGAAATAAAGTTATAACAGTAGAACTTGATTACATGAAAAGATGCTTATAGAAGAGTCAAAATCAGAACTGAGGAAATTTAGAGAAGGATAGAAATCGCTCTTCAATAACAAGAACATTAGAAAATAGGGCACAATGTTATGAGCATGTCCGATAAATATTAAGATGGTAGATGACTAAAAATATTGACGCAGTGGTCTCCGAGAGCAAAAAGAAAAAACGTAGTCGTTTTCTAACGTGGGAAACTTATATTAAAGCAGCTAAGAAAGAAAGAGAAAAGAATATTACAACAGGCAAACTTGGAAAACACAAAGTTATGGAGACAAAATGCGGTAAATCCTAAAGGGTAACAGACGAAGAAAAAGGAGAAGAAAACTAAATAAGTAACAAATAAAAGTAGCGAAAATTGAACAACAGTTCATAAATGACAGCTTAAATCGACGCAGAATCGTTTTAAAGTTTACAACGACCATTGGTCGGATACATTCAAAGGAACACCCTGTATGGTCCCGCTACTCTCTATCTAGCAACCGTGGTATCCACACCATCTAGGTACATGAATCTATCGTCTCGCAACCCTTCTGCATCCAGAATCTGCCCTGGAAAAACCTTTCAGTCATCGCTTGTGGATGCGAGCTAATTGCTCGCAGAAAGTCGTTGAATCGCCGCTATTCATTTTCTATCAACTCGCAAACGTAGCTCCAAAGGGTCTGCCGTGACATCGCGTGTAGATCCGTGCAAATTTCGCAGTCGACATCCTAGAGGCTTCTAATTTTGCTTGCATCGTCGAGCTCACAAATTTTGCTCAACTTTGACAAGATTTTTACTAAACTGGAGGCAAATTCATGTGTATTGTTTACTTCCTAGTAGATCCGGAATTTACCTCTAATTTAAATTGCACTAAGGCTTTGTAGTAGAGTAATGTTAATTTTGGTATGTGTTTTAGCAAAAGCTGTCTGCTGTGAAATATATTTTGCGACATTCGTAGTGCAGTAAGGACTTCAGGGCTTTGCTCCAGTTATGTCAATATTGTGTTTCTCTGTAGAATCCTTTCTCACTGAGCAACCGAACTCTTTAAACTTGTTGCATGTCGTAATCGGGATTTCACAATATGCAAGTCTTATGTAAAGAAATGGAAAAATTCGAGGAACAGATTCTTGATATAAATTTAGATAAAACAATGCTCCAAATAAATTCAATGCAATTTCTTGCTACTAAAGCTTAATGGATCGAAAACTAGAACTAAATAATAAGGAAGTGCACTAGAGTTTATGTCTGATTATAGGAAAATAGTTTTAAAAGAGAAAGATATACTGTAAGAACAATTAATGAAATGGTACGTCAATTACGAGACGAAATAAAAGAAAATACAGATTTGGGTCAACTAAAACATTTAGATCATTATGAGCGGTAATCATGAAAAACAAACAAAAGTATTTATGTTGCTTACGGTTGTATCACGATTTTGTATAATTATCCAGACGTTGCATGGCATTAAAAACATTTTAATATCTGATCTTTATTGTAAATTTTCAGCTGTATTACCATATAAACAAAAAACCAAATTTTATTCTATGCAGTATCTCATGCAACATTTTATTCTTGTTTCCGTTATTTCGCCTTCCTCTTCGTTGTGCATGGGTAAGATGCAAATGTGTTTAATAAGTAAACCATGTCAGTGGAGTGCAGTTCCCGATTCCGTTATAATTGCATTGTAAACTGGGAAAAATTTGCATTAATAAGCGCAGGTCCTTGTTAATATTCCGGAGCGTGTGCACGTCGTTCATTTAGTCCTAGAAACAACACTAAAATATTCATAAATTCTTGCGGGGAGTTCTTGAACGCCACGAATTAAATAAATGAAGCTTCGAGGGCTTTGTGTTATCTTACTCTGCGGAACGCAAATAAAATTTTATCTCGCTGCAAATCGAAACAAAAGCAACTCGCATCGCGATTTTACATCACGAATGGGCAAATCATCAAATGGACCCACCAAAGAAACTTGAACAGTTGCCAGAATGGGAATTAGACTTTATTACGAATTATAAGCAGTACACAGGAATCGATGCTGTTACCATCAAGGTTTTTGCAGATTTTGCTTTGGGAATCCTTTACTTAGTTATCTAAAATATTCGAATCTTCTATTTGACGTTGAAGTGTTGAACTATTCTTTTCTATTTTTTATACCAAAAATCTTTTGTCGACTTTACTGCGATTGTCCAATCCAGCTTTGGCAACCGTGGGGTTTTAATGTCTCAATAAAGAGGACAGGCCGATGTACTTGCTGTTGGGATGTTAACAACCAAGGTGGCAATAAATATCTAAGACGACTTAAAACAAGTTTGTTTACTGTCAACAATAAGAATCTGGGTAAAGTTAAGGAAGAACACATACACCTACTATCAACCACAATACGATAAAAAGGTCAAGGCAACATTTGAAGGTAACAAATAAATAGACGCGTAAATATATATTAATAGTTGAGCACATTGTTTAGGTATTGGTGTGGGTGTAGATAGTTTAGTGGGTAAGCAACCCGCTTGGCAACCAGGTAGACGTGACTTCAAATCTGGGCGTGGCCAAAATTTTTCTTGGAGGGCAATAGATTTCAACTTATTAGTTAAGGTACCTCTAAGTCAGATTTGAGATTGGTGCATAATATGATGTGTATTTACATTTTAGGGAACGTAATGCAAATGACATTTAACCTATTACCTCTGTTGCACTTTCCGCCCGGTATGAATAATTCTCGACACCGATTGGTAACAAAGGCTGGAAATTACGACTGAATGATCGAAATTAATAACGACAACCTATAAGTCAAATAAAGATGTCTGAGCCACGTTGGTAATTGAAATTTGATTTACATAAAAAAATAAAAATATAAATGTACAAAATATGTATATAATCAAATAGAAATTATTTTAAACCTATGATTAAAACTATGCAGCCCAGCAACAAGTCTATTTTTATATTTAGTAGGAAAACCGTCAATTTCATTGCCATATAATAGTACTCAAATAAATGTCTTTTAATGCGGTTGGAGAAAAAACGTATTGGTTGAAGAGGGGTACCGCAGAAAATTGATTGCATCAATGAATAGAAGATTCGAACGTGTTTGGGAAAAAATGGGGCTGCTAGTTACTTTTTAGTTTCAAATATTATCATTTTATGTTAATTACTCTGTCTCATGGGTTGGGTCTCTACATCCTGCCAACATATTATTTGAATATGTAAATTTATTTTGTAATATACTGGCTAATTACATAAATTATTATGGTTTCATTGAATATGTTCTTTTTTAAGCTGTCTATTTTATAAATGGTATAACTTTGTAAGACATTTTTGAAATTATGAAAAATTTCGCAATGTAAACTTATAGTGATCTAGCCTCATATTTATTATGCAGTAGAAATGTTAGTTGACTTAGTTCCGAACAATTACATCTGCTATAACTTATTGATGCGTCGTCTAGGTGTTATAACATAAGTAAACAAAACACACGCAAAGGACGCCGCCGAAATATTCACTAAATTTTTATGAAAAAGTACTTCTGACTTTGGGATCTTACTTCTGCGACTGATGTTGAGGTCTGTATCGGCTCCACAGGAACTCCCTCGATGTCTGGGGCTCCCTTTCTTACGATTAGCTTGCCTTGCAAGTCTGCTGAAGCTTGCTATTGCGACGCCTGTAGGTTGCTCTCTGCTCCCGGCCCCGATCTCGGCTTTTGGCTCACAGCTGCAATTCACGAATGCTGCTACCGTTTTTGGCCTTCTATAACCTTCACTTCTTATTGTACCTCGAACTAATTACCAACAAAGCACCCAAACCTAGTGATGCTTACACCTAGACACCTTTATCACCTGCAGGCGGGCTAGGAATTATTGCAGACCCCTGCAGCCTATCTATAATACTGCACTAATTTGAAATACCTCGTTCAATTGTATAAATCGGCATTTATTATATCTTTTTTTAAGCTTTGTGGCAAGCCAAACACACACCAACTTTTTTGTGGCCGCACTTGATTTTACGTTGTTTCCTTTTTTGTTATTTTATTTTAAGTTGAAGCTAATGCTAATTGATTATAGTTTCAAATTCAAATTATTTAATTTTTTTAAATTTAATTTAATTCGCACTCAGCCAACAGCCGTTAGGCCAATTATAGGCGTCGCTGTGCAGTTATGAGGACTTCCAACCCCACTAACGACTGTCATGATGTTGTTATGACCGCCGGGACCAACTTTTTTCCATGATAGCCGTACCACAAGGCGCCGAGAGATGCAGCCATGGAAGTCCCATCCAAGTTCTGACCAGAGACAGCGTTGCTTAACTCTGCTGATCGAACGTGGACGCTTGTTCAAGCTACACCACTCGGGACCTTATGACATTTATATCGAATGTTTTAATATAATATTTGAATTGCGTTAATTATTTTGATTGATATGAAGCGCCAGTGTGGCTCGGTGGTTAGAGCATTGGACTGCGGCGCGGAAGTCTGGAGTTCAAATCCCAGATCGATGCCTGGCGGGCGGCCTACCCAGTCGCTTTAAATAATTGGGAACCTGCGTTCGAAGGAACAAGGGGTAATAATACGGTTGTCTAATGCGTGATGCTCACCACATCACCATGTGTCATGAATTTGACACGCGACGGCCGGGTGTGAAAGCGAGGATACGGAAGCTCTGACCTTCCGCCTTGCAGGCCAAGCTCCTTCATGGGGTGTTAGTGCCTCACCATTATATTATTATTATTATTATTATTATTATTTTGATTGATATGATAACTGTACCATTAGCTTAAATGGCGTTCATTGCAGTATATTGTTTAACAATTTGTATGCAAAAATTGTGACAGAAATATAGCATATTATCATGCTATCTATCTAGGAAACGAATATTTGTTGTAGCTGGTATTTTAAGGAATTATTTGACATCTACTTTCAATTTTTTTAGAAAATTTTAAGAAATGGAAACCATTTAATTTAGCTAAACCTTTACGTTTCTAAATAAGAAAGCTATCAGTATATCTCGGTTGGAGAACAACCCGTCATTCGCGGTGCGACGCCTGGAGTGATCAATTCGATCATTTGCGCTACCGAATTGGGCCAACGTCCACAGGAGCGCACTCAGTGCACGGCGTTGAAATAAAACCCCCGGCTTCAGAGATGTTTTTTTAGCCAAACTTAAGCGTAGTTTTATGTGCCCTAGAAACAGCAGGTTACTTGCAAACTGATAGCTGGAAGTGAACGATAACAAACAGCCAGCGTTACGTTTCCTAGTAATGTGAGGAAGCTTGCGCCAGGTGCAAAACCGTGAATTTGCATGCCGCAAAAATAGCGGATTGCATGACATTATATTTTATTGCGTCAGCTTGTGTTTTAAACTAAGATATGATTTTGGAGCTGCACCTAAGCCATTATATCAACCTTTACCGTCAAACGGCAGCCCTGAGCGCTAGTATCATATTACATCGCAAGAGGCGGCGAAATACTGTGTGTGAGGTCGGACTTTTTTGCAGTTTGTGCGTGTAGCAACTCCCGTAGAATACACATATTTAGTTAACACCGTTGTAGTTGGAAATATCCATTTATTTTAGGGTTTGATTCTGTTTTCTTTATTGTTGTATGCGTGTATTTGAAGGCCAATAATTTGTGTTACACTGATTGTGAGCAGATTGGCTTTTATTTCAATAGATGCTGGGAGCATATAATTTCAGTGTTATAAGCTAAAGATGGTCAAGTCCTGAAGCTTTGTTGCGTTGATTATCCGTTAACTACGACTGGAAAAAGGGTATGAGGTCTCTTGTAGTCTGAGCTAGCTGGCGACAAAAGAGCAAATAGATTACAAAAATTAAACACAACGGCGGGGCTAACAAGCGTCTCAGTACAGAGGTTTCTGGCATTTCGCTATGCGGCGTGCAACTATACAGGGTGATTTACAAGAATGATCATTAAATTAAATGGGTGTATGCTGACCTCAGTAGAAGTACATTGCTCTAAAAATTAATTGCTTACGGAAAAAAAGATTCGAATTGACAGACTTTTGAGAACCACTGGAAGAGTACATTAACATAGTACACCAAATGTAATTGAAGTACCCAAACAAGTGCTTTTTGCTGTTGCATTTTATCTAAATTTGGTTTTACCGCAACCCCCTGTGCGAACTTACGTTGCGGCTCAGTGCCTTATGTTCATATAAATCCACTCCAGTGACCAACAATCAGTTTAAGCATTTATACGTTATATTTTTTTGTGGGTTGCTATTAATATTTGAGGAATAGTTTTGTTATGCAAAGCTATTTTGTTTGATGCTCTCTAACTACCCTCAAATTAAATGACCATACCTATGAATCACCCTGTGTATGACACAAGCGAATCTTTTTTAGGCACGTTCCTTTCTCAGCAGCTAATTTTGGTTGGTAAAGTATTTTTGTTCAGTGATGTCACTAAGTTTCAAACTTTTTTTGCGTTCTTTGCAAAGTCTTCTTATTCAGTATTACGCTGTCAGACCGTGCGTTAAAGAAATTCTTACATAAATTACCTATAGAAGCAAAAAAAAAATTATCTTAGAACCTATTCAACGCTAAGAACAGCGGGATCACATAGAAATTACTCAAATCAGCGTCCATAAATCAAACAAGTAGAGACACTCATGCCAAATGTTGAAACCTGTCTAGAGTGCCTGGGAGAGTGACTTAGTGGGTATTTCTAAGCTTGACAACCAGATGGCAGAACAAAGTTCTACCAATCAGAGCCAATTACTGGCTGTGCTACCAATCCTGATGTGGTAAAGTAATAGCGCTATCAGTTGGTAATATCGGAAAGTACCCTCCAGTAGCCGTTCAAGGTCATTCAAATCGGTATTTTGACATCAAAGGAACTGACGCCGAGTGTCTCTGTTTGATGTATGTACTCTGACTCAAACCATTCGCTTTCCTTCATTTATGCAACCAGCTAAATATCGTATTTTTAGAAATATTGTTTTAAATTAAATTTACTTTCTAAAAACAATAACGCATAGCAAACCCTCAGAAAATTTATCTCAATTCAGTTAGATTAAGTTGACTTGTTTGGAACAAGAATCGGTGGATTAGCTCTTAAAAGAACATAAAATAGCAAATGACCTTTAACTATAAGTTAGTAAAAGTTAAAGAAACTAAGCTGACTGCTGGCAGCCCCAAATCTGTAAATCAGCCCAAGTAGACAAAGGAGAAAGTAAGAGGACTTTTGTTTCAAACACATAAATATCCGCTCGCGTCCTTGTTTTTTCTTGCGGGGCGTCTTCCTGCTCGGCAGGATACAATATTTTCCTTTTAGCCCTTTCGTTATATCCGCACTCCACGGAATGGACAGCCCGCAAGCAAATTCGCCCACGTGTCCCACCCCGAGCGAAATTGCCCGCGATATTTCATCGCTCGCGTATGTGTGAACGCGAATGTAAAAACAGGATATACAGAGATATTCTTCGATGTCTGCAGGACCATAAAGAAGTCGGATTAGAGAAGGCGGCGAGGCGCACTCCAGCAGGTCCGACACCCTTTATTCGGCCATAAATCCTGTGCAGACTCAGCGCCCTCGACGCCGCCCTTGCACTTCACATGACGTACCTACAAGGATCCGCGCCAGGCTGGAGGAATCGAACAATCTTGGAATTTCTCCGCTTGTTGACTTGAAGGCTCTTCAAGCTTTAGTGCGAACATTTAAATTTCTTACCAAGTGCGCCTGGAGCTTGCGAAACGCATTTCAGAAACAACTTCGTACGATAGCGGAAATACAAAAAATGTCAAGTCTAAGTGAAATCGCATTACCGTATTAGAGTTAAAAAGTGGAAAGGCACCTGGACCAAGAAACATCTACGCAGAACTCCTGAAAACTAGACCATAAACACAATTTAAGTTACTAGTCACTTTGGTAATGAATGGTTAGAAGGGCACGAAGTTCTATGGGAATGGACTGACATACATAAAAAGGGAAACAACAGAGAGTGTGCAATACAAGATTGAGTGCGTTAAATATAATAGAAAAGGTTCAAACTAAAATGGACACAGAGTACGAGTGTCTAGAACAAATTTTCTGTTTATCACCAAAACTGATAGAAAAGCTTAGCTTACAATGAGAAACTCGTTTTGCTTTTATAGACCTTCAGAAAGTTTACGATTCAGTACCATTAAAACTACTATACGATAAAGGCAAGTCATATAAGGAGGACCCTTGATAAAGCGAATAAAGATAACTCTTGTCTAAGTTAAAATTAATAAGCAATTAATACTCTTTTTGAGATAAACAGAGGACTTAAGCAGGACTATTGATTATCTTATACATATTGATAATGCCCTAGAAAAGTTGAAGGAAAATGCAACGGTATGGAAATTATCACGGGCGACCATTTAGTCTAAATTCTTAATTCAACCAACAAGCAAATAATCAGTTAGATGCACGCTATATCCTAAGAGAATTATAAGAAGAGTATAAAACCTAGACATTGCAGATGAGCGCACATAAAAACGAATTGGAAATGGAAAAAAGAAGGCAATGTGGGTCTGATAACCTCAGCGTATTTAAAATTGTTTATCTTTTATGCTGATCTATTCAAAATCATTATTTGTGTGCACGCGTTTAGAGAATTTTCGCAGACCGCGTGTTGTTGCAGTCCTGGGCAATAATGGCCGATTATTTGGCATTTCTACATTCGTCAAATATCACAGCCAGGACTAAGAATACACAATTTTAAAGAGTAGACACTTTGTACCGTTGAATAAAATGGGGCTTCATTCTCAATACACCATCGAACATCGGGTTGTCTCCCTGCATTCGCAATTCTTCGTCACTACCTCCACCGAGCTGCCCATGTACGTTGTGTTCTGCTCGAATTTCGCTTCGTCTGCACTCCCAGTAGCGAAAAGTTTTCTGCGTAGTAGCTATTTAAGTATTCAGACGGAATCATTATATACTGTGTTTATTATGTGTTGTATACTGCAAATATACACCTTCTAAATATTGGAAATTATAAAGCAAATAAGAAGCTAGCCGCCCTCAGTTTTATGCCTGTCTTGATGTGTTTATTTAAGGCACCCTTTGTGAACTTTTAGAACCTGTTATAAGGCACTAAAGCTTGCTAAGTAATTATTCAGCATTCTTTCTGTAACGATACGCGGGGTACTAACATATGGAATTCGTAGATTCCTTATAATTCAAGCCGTCAGCGGTTGATACTTGATAATATAATGGTTTTATTACAATACTTTACTTTGATGCATTGTAATTTGACTGTGAAGCAGAATGAACGTTGGCAAATTTCAGATTAGAGATAAACATTTAATCACAAAGGTAAGTCGTACTTTGAGGCCAATCAACTCTTACGCAGAAAAGTCTGCTCATGTTGAAAGGCTTTGCATTACATCTACAGGCTTAAACAACAGCTGGCGCCTAAAATTTGTCCCGAATTCGACGTTTATGGTATCACCTATTTTGACGTGCGACGAGCGAGTGAACCAATATCGCTCTACCTCCACTTAGCTATCTGGGGAAAATGTATTCTTATTGCTGTGTCTCAATCCTGTGTTCCGCTGCATTATATCGCCTTTTTCTATTTTTTAACTTATTTTTCTCGTGTAGAAACGCGTATAAGCACTTTTGGGTAGTAGACAGCAATCTTGTTCTTCTCTTCTCTGATGTGACGTACACGGTACAACTAATTCTTTAGATAGAGTTACGAAAAATAATCTCTTTTTCTCGTGCTTCTTCTTGTTCTATTCTGAATGTGAATTTATCCATACAACGTAAGCTCTTACGCTGCTCACATCGCTTTTGTATTTGTTTAGTATGTAAAACACCAAACTCTTTTTTGAGTAAATCCAAAAATCGAGTGTTTCTGTTCGCGGTTATTATGAAGTAAAACTACCCTAGGAATAAAGCCTTTACTTTCTTTTAACACATCTGTGCGCATTAGTCAGCAACGTATTTGATAATTAGAGTGTGTGAAATGGTTACCAAAAGTCATTTTTATTTTGTTCTGCAATACGGTTAGCCAAGTTTCTGAACTACTTCACTAGCGAGTCCTCTTGTAACCTCTTTTCTTTTCTTCCAGTGTAAGGCATTCCAGTTAATAGATAATATGTTTCAATCTCGCAAACACACCAAATGTTTATTCCAAACTTGTCTGAATGGCCATCTTCCTCGAAAGAATATCAGTGGCTCTTCTACCGTAATATATTTACTAGAAGCTGCCAGTTCTTTCTGTTCTGTATGCCGTGTTTAATTTTCGTCAAATCTTATAAAGCGCAACATAAATTTTAAAGGCTTCAATCCCACGGTTTCTCTAAAGACCGAAGGCCCATGTAGTAAATTTCATAGAATACCTTAACTGGTAATTGGTGTAACTTGCACTCCGATGATCTGCGATTAACAAAAAACTAATAAAGGTTTGATCTCTATGGGATTTTAGAATTTCCACACGGTGTTTATTAAAATTCTATTAAATTCAGGATTTTGTTCATCACTTCATCATCTATATACAATTTAAATGTATTAATGCGATCTTGAATAACAGTGTCCCGGTGGTAGAACGACTATGCAGTTTGAATATTATCTATTACATTGCAGCAACGAGTCCGTCTTGGTGAATACGATGTACATCCCGACTGTAAACCATCTTTTATTATATACTCTGATGTTCTGCCTTGTAGTTGTAGAAAACTTTGTAGAAGAACGTAGGATTATTTTATGCCATAGGTGTAGAGTGAATAGAAAAAGAATGAAAGATACCCAACACGCAAATTCATATCAAGAAATGAAAGATATCGTACACTATAATGGAAAACCACTTTCAAAATATTATTAGAATGTTGTCTGAGATATTCAACGTTGAGAAGAAATTAGAACTAGAAGTAGAGAACAAACATATAGGCTATGACAGATACGAAGAAGTGAAGTGAAAGTATATTGTGGGAACAGCCTTGCAGCAGTTTACGGATCGTCGTAAAAACTCAAAATAATGTCAACATTCGGGATCTAGGGCCTTACAAACAACTCGCAGGAATCCCTCGAAGAATGTCGACTGGGCATTGCCTAGAAAACGGAAGATTACCAAATTCAGAGTAACAGATAACGAACAGCACTGTACAAAAGGGTTGTAAAGTTGGAATCTCTCTTAATTTATTGAGCATATCAAAGAGAAGTCGGGTAATAAAAGTAAGTTGTTGATGTTGGAATAAGATTTTAATTACGCATAAAGACTTACATGGGGTATAAAAGATAGGTGTAATATGTTAAAGACAAAGAAACTAAAAATATAAAAAGCCGTAGAAGCTGTAGTTTACAGTATCCGGTAGCAATTTGAAAAGCTATAGAAGACGCAAATCTAAGGCAAAGTAACCTTTAGTTTGAGACTTGGCGGCAGTGAGCTACGATTTTATTAAATCATAACAAGCATAATAACGTATATTTTCAACATAAAAAAGTTAAATTAATACATTAAGAGAAACAACACAATTTATATGAAAATTTAAGAAGTCATTAATGTAAAATGACACAAAAAAAGAGTGAAAAGAAGACGAAGGAATGAAAGAACAGTTGGGAAAAGTTAAATAAACCGTATAAAGTAAGATAAAAAATCCAGCAGAGAGTAGATATAAATCTGAAATGATAATAGAGGAACTAAGAGCTGCAGACAATTTACGTTAAACAATAAAATCTTGTTGGTGGTATAATGCCAAAAACCGAGCTTCCGGAGGTAGAGCCACACTAAGTGAATTTGTACGCGAGAGTAGGCCTTTTTCGCACGATTTATTTTTTGACTTAGCGTTGCGCATTGACAATCACACTTCCACTTTAGGAAGGAATGTATTGAAGCATGTAGATTTAGCATTAAGCTCGTGGACATTCTTAGCTATTGTGGATAACCTATAAAACATTTCTATATTGTGGATTCTTTTTATGTATTTTCTATTATTAATGTTCTTTTCCAGAGTATGTGTATTTTCATATAAACTGTGTAGTTTTTATTTCTGGCAGGATTGGCATGTATGATTACAAAATTATAGGCGATAACGGGCAGGCCGGAACAATCTATATTGACATTTTCCTTAGCTGCACTGAGGTAAGAGCCGGTCTTGTGCTTCTACGACTGGGTTAACTAGCAAACAAAGGGCAATCTAAATTCATAGTAAAGTAGAGTGTAGGGCTAAATAAAAGTACCATTGTAAGATGGACATAGTCTGGTAGTCATGACTCAAAGAACATAATAAGTGTACACATCCAATATTAAATAAATGATTCAGATGGTTTCTTCTAGAGCGTGGAAATAAATTCGATATTTACCGAAATTAATAAGCGGAGAAACCTCAGAAAAACTAAGGGATGAAAATGAAATACAGCTGAAATTAACACAACTGGAAAACAAGCTGAAAGAAAAGGAATTCTGCTCTATATGTACTACTTTTAATTCAATGTTGGAAATAATAGGTTGACACTGCGTGTAGCGGGTGTTTGGTATCTCCACCACCGGAATAACACGGCTACCAAAAGTATTTAATTGTGTATTGTTTTAGATAAAATGGGTTAATTAAACATAAAAGCATAAGAAAACGAAAGATTATTGATTGACAGCTGCAGTTACTTGTCACTTTCATTTCAGTTAAAGACGGAAAGGAATATAAAGAAGTAGTAAATGCATTTTTAGTACTACTAACACATAACAAGCGTGCAGTAAATTCCTAACTATTTCACATAAAATATAATTGCTACCGCCACTAATGTTTATAGGCCATACACATTATTGTTCCATTTTACGTTTTAGCCAATTTCTTTGAAATGAATGTGCTACACCATAGCCCAGGCAACACATTGAAGTTGATATTCCTTTTTCTCTTCTGTATGGTTTCGGATTTTTCTGTTTATTTTCGAATTTTAGTGGTAAATCTGGTTTTCTAGAGAAATACACCTAAAGTATCAATAGGTGTAATACATGGAATCCATTGAAGTTATAATTGGTACCTAAATTACAATCGGCAGAGTCATCAGAAACTACATCAGTTGTACAAATGTAGCTTTATTTCCGAATTTTGACTATCAATATCTGGTGTGTTGCCTCCATTAGTACATAAAAATGTGCTTTGCAATTCAAGAAAATGGTTTGATCTGTTAAGAAATATAGAAATCGCATCTGTACAGAACGGCATCTTTAGTGCAGTATTAGCAAACAATGTAAAATGACGATAATTGCATTACCCGTTATTACTTTTCTTATTTATTTATTTAAGTTGAGAGCAACAATTACACGAAGGAAGCCAATTACGGCCATAGCATATCACTCTTTCCCATAGACCAGTCTTCCGGCAAGACCGAATTATCAAAGCACAATCAAAGAATCTATAGAAACCATGAAGAATTCGAATTTGAATGAAGAAGATTGCTATCGGCTAGTAAGACATGAAAAGCCCTTTACACATGAAGCTATTTTTTAATCGCACCAATGTAGCAAACCTAAACCAATATAAAAGATTAAGAAGACCATGTGACATTTAACCAGAAGCAGACGCATAACTGCTGAAGAAGTCGATAGTATAAACAAAGGTAATGTGAGCAACTGTGCCGAGTCGCTGAACCAGCACAGGGTCCAGATCGTGACCGTTTACGGGGATTTATGCTCCTACCTGGTTTGGATCAGAAGGAGCGATAACGAAGAGTGGGACTGCGGCGAGGGCTCGGAAACCACAGAACACGTGTTGTACGAGTTCTAGATGCAGGAGTAGTACAGAGGTCTGGCCGAAAACCGCTTGGTGGCAGCAAGATCTGAACGACGTCGCTTTGTTCGCGACGCAGGTAGAATGATAGCGAGTGCTTCGGAAGTTCGCGGGAAAAATCAAAATACTGCAGGTGAAGCTCGATAAAGGTTGCAGGTGGGGGAAGGGGGATAATTTACTTACTGTAATTCAGAAATCTTTCCAAAATTCGAGAAATTTTTTGGCCAAGTTTATGGTGGTCTAGAATTGAGAATCACTCTATTGAGTAGACGTGCGAGCAGATAGAATATTCTAAGCAATGTTGTGTTCGAAAAAATGTGTGAAATCATTTGCCATACTTCATAATATAAAGTTTAGGTGGTAAGACAATCACAATTTTGAATAGCGGAGATTACATAAATCATAACATTTAGCTGAGACCAGCAGAACAGCACTGTTCGATAAATTTGCTTTCAATTCGGTGCTGTCCAGCACCACTGACGTACGAAAGAACGCGAGAAGAGGTCGCAGCACCTATAGCGCTATTAACTAAGACGACAGAAAAAGGTGTAGACAGGCAATTTTAAAGTAATTTAGCTACCCCGGCAGGATTATATCAAGAGATGTAGTATCTTAAAGACACTTCAATAATGGCCCACCAGTCCCGATTTTTAATGCAATAATGTTGAAACACCAAATTGGTCGAAATTCAGAAGCTAGTAGATAGGGTCACAAGCCACTTTCTGACGGGAAAAGGCGCGTAGACAGCCTCGAGGGAAACTTAAAAACAGCTATATCACGGCAAGATCGGGGAGGCAGAATTTTGACATGATATATATAAACATGAATGGAATCCTCTAGATTATCTTACAGAATTGTTAGTTTATTGCAGTTTTTGTTTCGTAGGTTGCCCTTAGCTCATGTATTATATAGCTCTTGTTACGTGTAAAAAACGTAATTAGTACTAGGATTCATTTTGTGCATAATTCTTGGTTCTATAAACGTTCCTTTATTATGAACGTAGCCTAATCGGGAGCTCGCATTATGCGCCGATATTTGGTTATCTGCATTACCGGCAAGCTTAATTATGTGTTTCTAAGCCGTTTGTTTGTCCCGCGTGTTTCTAATCGTTTATCTGGTCGTGCAGGCTCTTTTTTCGCCTTTTTGCTTTTTAAGATAATGAATCGTCTTGTTGCGACATGAATGGCGTTCCTCTTTCCTTTTCGAACATGGCCTCAAATTGGTAAGGCGCATGGAATGGTCGTTCCCCAGAAAAGCTTCCATTCAGGGTGTGTCGGTTACTTAATTTTTGCTGTTAGCGTTGTATATTTTAAATAATTGCGTCCGGAATTTTTATCTTTTGTTTACCTGGGAGCCTTGGGGCTCTGTAGATTGCGCCTACTTTCAGAAGGCGTGCATTTCCTCCTGCTTCTGGGATCATAATTTGATTTTGGGCCATATCGTCCAGGTGATCCGTTGGTGACCTCGGGCAGCACCCTCAATTTGCGGCAGCATAGCTGTAAGAGCCTGTTTAGAGGTTTTTCAATTTAACACTGCAGAAGCCCGAACTCTCATATAAGTAACTCAGGACCTAATAAACACTGGGGTAATGATATTTGTACTACAAGATCTAGGTGTATTATTGTAGAGAAATTAAAGCTGTTTGTAGAATGTAATTTGCATCTTACTTGTTTTACTTTGGATTACTTGTTTAATTGTGTTAATTACTAGTCTGATATTTCTATTTGGGGGTGCACCTTTCGCGCAAGTAACATCTATATTAAATACTGTACTGACTATTATTGTAAGTTATTTTCTAATTTCGTTACTGCTACCTTTTATATTTCAGATATTGTGTTATTGCCTGCTGCAATTATATGAGTTTAGAAGTCCTCAAACTATCTGAGTACATTTGATGTAATTTAAAGACTTGTTGGCGCTCATGGTATTGAGTAATTATATCATTTAAAGAACTGCACCCCATCTTCACTGTTTTAGCTGGAGGCCGTCAAGTATACTTTCGTAGCGTTGCGATATTTGAAGATATTTAGGCAAATTATAACTAATAAACTTGATGGATTAATGAATAAAATACTATTATGTAGATTACAGAAAATATATTTTATATATGTTTGCAAAAGATGAAGAGAAACTTTCTACAAGTTGAAAAATATGGAAGAATCTACAATTTGGTTTTTAATTTAAGTATTAACCGAGTTCCATCAATAACAGGATACTGTGAATTATGCTCTACAAGATTTGGCTCTTACAGCTTTTATAAAAAAGCTTTTTTTGCAAAAGCTGCATTTGCAAGAATGGGTCGAAAGGTTTGTTCGTTTTGACAAATTGTATTACCTGGAATGAATAGACTGGCAGGTTTTCAACACAAGCTGTATTTGAGAATCTAAATTGCTTTGAAAATAAAAATGTTAAAAGTTATTTGCTTCACTTGGGTGCTGAGAATCTTGACACATGTTTTAGTTGCAATTTTTAATGGCGATAATTTAAAAATTATATCAATATAGCCAGTCTCATTTTACATTCTGTATAATTCGAACTGCTTTAAAATTTGCAGCCCCTTTTTATTTTTTTTTGTTATCTTTTCTTTCATTGTCCGTTTTGCATAATAACAGTAACACAGTAACTGACATAAACATGTTACAACTAGTGATTAGGTGAGGCTAACTTACATGACTAGGTACTGGTACACTTTGTGGGATTGACATTTCTGTTCAAACATTAGAATAAGCTAATAGCATACATCATTGTGGATTTTTGATAATTAAAATACGATGTTTCTTATGGTAATTAATTTATTTTCGCTACAAAAAGGTAAATCGCTATACTAAAACAACGGTACATTAAACCCCTTCAAACTATTCCCTTTGGAAAGCCACATGTTTATGCCAATGCTCCTTCCGCTTCTCGAAGCAAGTCCCATGTTCATTTCTTGGAATCGCGTTTAGCTTCTTCGTCTCTATCTCTTATCTACTGCGCTTGCTTAAATATCTTTCCGTTAAAAATGATTTCAATTTTGGGAACAGTCCTAAATTGCAGGAGGGAGCCATGCCAGGACTGTACAGAGGCTGACAGACTTGCGTAACGAGCTGTTTGGCCAAAAATCCTGAATAAGGTGACGTGGGTGGGCGGAAGCGTTATGTTACCACTTCCTCAGATAGAATTTCTGTTCACTGAATTTTTCAGTCTTCTCAAAACTGTCTGATAGTATTTCTTGTTCATCGTCTTGTCTTCTGGTGGTTTTATTTTTTTGGAATCAAAAGTTGGGCTTTTGTCTTATGGGCGTAGCCGTAGACCCATGGTTCGTCGCCTACATACGAATATCCAAGTTTGGCACATCGTGTCCCTGGGTATCCGTCAAGTGCAACGCGATTTGTCGGTATTTGTATTAAGGTCGCCTGTAAGTTGCATTGAAATAGCAGAATCAGTTGGAGGGATATTATTATTGGTCCAATATTTACTGAACGAACATCATATATCGAAATAAAGGTGTTTATCTATGTACACAACCATAATTCAAACAATGTTTTGTTGGCGTGAAGCTGCTACACACTATTAGTGTCGCCACATTGCACAAGTCTGCCTTATAGCTTTTTTGTTCTTTACAGCATTTGCAGTATTGTGGTGTAGTGTGTTATTGATATATAGCAAAGATATGGTGGAAAATGTAAAATTTGTGTTTTTCGCATAATTTTAGCAAAAGTGATGTTTTAGTTTGACTTGTCGTCGCAGCTTGCAAATGTGCGACACCGTCGAACATTACATTATGTGACTCTCGAGCATTACTTATGTGGATGCTTATCACCTCAAGCTAATATTCTTGTCCTCGTTTATACCCCAGGTCATAATATTTTTATTTCTGCCGTCCGGATAAACATTTCCAAAACCTACTCGCGCCCCAGGTCTGGAGTCCATTCCATCAGGTTTATCCTGTAGCCATTTGCACTTTACTACTTCAAGCAGGATGTTTATCACGTCTTCAAGTCAACATTATTAACACCTTTAGACCAATATTTCTATTTTGGATAGCTTTTGGAGAGCTTCTAGTTGATTCTAAATTATTAAAAAATATCGTTAACGTATTTAAGAAACTCACTAGTTTTTTTGCGTGCTGTTTGCCTTTTGACCTAGAGTTGGAAGAGTTTGTTTATAAATCATTAAAAAAGCGTAGTAGTACAAAGAAATATTTTAAGAAATTTTAGAACAATGCAAAGTTTGTTTAAGGAGCTTAAAAGTGGAATTTCTTTAGGTTGTGTTTTTTGAAGCTGCTCTGTAAATTCACAATAACCCTACAGCAATATTGTTGTTGAACCATATCAAAGGTCAGATTCGGTTGTTTTTTGTGATATTTACTTCTGTACGACCCACATTTTACATGCTTTTCTCTTGTGGCAGAAATAACATGATATACTTTTGTAGTTTAGGTTACTAATGCTTTTAGAAAAGCACGCAAAAAGTATTTAAAAGCTGAGAGCATAAAATCCATTGTAGTTTAAGCACATTCACAACTAGGAAGGACTGGTTACTCTAAATTTCTAAAATTGAAAAGCAGTACTTAATTATAGATATACGTATATGCTCGTATAATATTGACAACCAATAAATTCCAGAATATAAAGATATGGTTCATAGGGACGCT